>OU974083.1:4483527-4528527 GCA_918843875.1 Diadumene lineata | reverse complement strand
AATTGTCTTCTGTGACTATTTTTGGTGGAATGTTCGAATTTCCATTTTTAAAACCAATGATTTCTTTAATACCTTTCCACGTTTTTTTTTTTTTTTTTATATTTGATCGATTTGTTGTAAAATATGTATTGTAGTGGTTCTTCTTACTAATTTTTATCAGGCGATTTAGTCTGTTCCTGTAAATTTTAAATTTATTAAAGTAATATATAGATTTATTTTTTATGTACTGTTTATATAGTTTATTTTTTTCATTAATTGATGTTTTAATGCCCTTCGTTATCCATGGTTTGGATAATTGTTTGATTTCTTTTCTACTAAGTTGTTTTACCGGTGCATGTTTATCAACAATACTAGATACTTTTGAATAGAATACATCAAACATGTCAGAAGGGTCAGAGTAATTAGATAATGTGTTAGTCCAATCAATTGATTGAACCTCTGCTTGAAATTCGTCTTTATTAAATTCACTGTAATCTCGTTTTGTGATTTTGTATTGTTTGGGGAGCGCAGTGAATTTGTTTATAATGAGAAAATTTGGTAAGTGATCCGTGAGGTCATAGATAACATTACCGCTAATGGTATGGTGCGTGATTGAATTTAAAAATGTATTATCGATAAGCGTTGATGAATGATCAGTTATGCGTGTAGGTTGAAGTATATGCGGACTAAAGGAATGGGTCTCTAGAGTATTTAAAAATTCCTCCGTTGATGGGTGTGTCGATTTCAACAAATCTATATTGAAATCACCCATCATTATGCAATATTTGTTTTCGTTGTTTAGTTGTTCAACCGTATTATCAATATATTCAATGAATTTGTCAATATTTGATTGTGGATGTCTATAAATAACACCACAAACAATATTGTGACGAAGGTCACATTCTATTTCAATCCACAGACTTTCATATTCAATTTCAGAGTCAGAAATATCATTTCTAATAGTATAAGATATTTTTTCATCGATAAAAGATCCTACCCCTCCAGCATTTGATTTACTTGGTTGAGAGAAGAAGTTATAGCCTGGAATTAAGTTTTGACGTTGGTTTTGATTTGACAGATTGATCTTTGTTTCAGTTAAGCCAATCATTGAAAAATTGTGATTTAGTTCTGAAATCATCTGCATGAAATTATTAAAATTTGCATTTAAACTTCGGATATTGCAGTGCAAAATAGAAAAATGTTTGTCTGCAGTGCAACCTGAAATTTGAGAATTGTTACGAAAATCTTTAGTGGTATAGTAGTCAAAGTTTGACTGTATTGGCAAATGTATGTCTGGGTCAAGACCCGCTAAGTTATTTATGTCTGATGAATATATTATATCAGAATTATCACTGTGTGGCGGCATATTAATAATATATAAGTTAATTTATATATGATATTGATAATTTTGCTTAATAAGTAAATATCTCCTATTACTCTTCAAAAGTTCCATGCATTGTTCCCTAAAAGTAATTCGAAAATATCCAATGTTCCTTAAACTGATAATTGAGAATGCTCCATATCTATCTGTCTATCATTTCAATTGTTTGTTTGTGTGTGTGCGTGTGTCTGTCTGTCTGTTTGTTTGTTTGTGTATGTTTATACTGTTGGTTAACTGAAAGCGCCCTTTTTGTTTGCTACTGTGGCGAGGAGGACTGTGATACATACCTAGAAATCGTTGTTTGGTTGTCTTATGTTGTTGTGGTCTACACCGATAGCTTGGCAATTCTACAAGTCAAACTTTAAAACTTTTAGTGAACAACTGTTTTTCTCGTTCAAGAAAAACATCCTACAAAAAAGAAATGTAAAAAAAAGTTAAATAACAACAGCATAATTCTGCATGAGCTGCAAAGCGTGAGGTCTTTACTCAACATAATAGATTGGTAATGGTATTCTAATTTATAGTTAGCCTGGATATCTCCTAGGTATAGGCTACTCGTTTAATCTAATTTCAAATCACTTGAAGTACTGTCGCAGTTTATATCTATCCTTCGGCTCAACACTGAGAAAATGCTTCACGTATTCTTGTTGTTGCTGCTACTTATTTCATCCTCATCAGCTGATCTTTGTCCTCTTGAGATACAGCCAGCAGCACGAAAAGGATACAAGCTGACAGGTCATCACATCACGACCTATTCATACGTTGGCGTTAGAGAAGTATGCATCGAAGCTTGTGCTGCATATAAGTGCTGTAGAAGCATGAACTTTTACCAAACAAAGAAGGAATGTGAACTCAACGAACAAAATCATAGATCCAACCCAGCGAACATGACAGCAGCGATTGACAGTGAATACATCGACTATCCTCCTCATTTTGGTTGTAACTCAGGTTTGTATATAACTCTTTATTATATGAAATATTAAAAAAAGACTTGTAAGAAATTTGCCGTCTTTGGAATAAGTATAAAAACTTCAGCAAATTTTAGGGGACAACTGTTTTAAACTGATTTGGCTAAAGATAATTCAAGATATTTTAAGTGTAAAAATCTAATCGGAAATGTACATATGTAATAAAGCTCATTTTAAGTGAAATGATAATATCATCACCCAAAGTAGTGGGGGATTCACACTTCCCGCTGTTAGAATTGTTTAATACTTTTTCTATATAAAGACTGACACATATGAAAAACAAAAATGAAATAACAATAGGGGTCACAGTACTCGTTTTGGAACTGTGGGGGTTGCACTTGGTCCATTTTTGCCATATTTCAGCTAAAAGAAGTGGCATCAATCGACTCCCTTGTCTTCGTTTTTGGGCCCAAAACTAAAAATGACTGCGAGGGAGTCTATGGCATCAAATTTGTTGAATTAAAAATATTCTTATCAACAAAGTTGAAAATTCTTCACTGATCTGCTATAACAGTCTGACAAAATGCTCTCTTTGCTATAGTTCTCATGAATTAATATATTTGCTGGAAAAGATATTCCCTAAGATATTTTACGGAGTTTTGAATGCACAGCTTTGTTAATTTTCTGGACATTTTACCACAAAAAAGTCAAAATTAAAATGATTTCCTTGTGTATTTTCGTGTATTTTTTATTCCAAAATTTTAAAGTTTGTTATATGCCAAACATAAAAACTGAAAATTAGCTGGGGGTCACCGCACTTTTTTGGAGCTATAAGCAAAAAACGCGCAAAAAGTTAGCTGATTTCAACGTTTTCAACGCGCGGCAAGGAATACTTGTCTCTTTTGAAGCACGGATGTAATGTTATGATAAAAAAAAATCAACAAAAAGCTCGAGAATGACCATATTCTTGCTCTAACTCATTTTTGAATCGCACGAGTATTTTTGTTTTATTCCACATGTGCGAACAGGACGCGGAGTAGCAAGGGTCCTCAACTACCTTTGCTAAATTGTTTTTTGCTCATTTTTATCAGTGGTGTATGTAGTTTTAAAGGACTTATCAACAACAAATGTATTGCATTTCTTCGATCTATAAAATATAATCGATCTATAAAGCTTTTAAAATTATTAACGATCCAATTCAGTGATTTCTTCGAAATATTTACAGTCTATCATATCTACGATATGATAATTGTATTAGAAAGTATCATAATCTATGCTCACCTGACTATAAACATTATATTTTTCTCATTTTGTTGAAAGACTTCGTTCCTGAATCGAGTTCTGAAGAAACGAATGTCCTTAATTTTTTGTTATTTTTCCTAACAGCTCTTGGCATGGAGGATAAGCGTATCTCCGATAACCAAATAACAGCATCTTCGGCTTATCATGATTATTATGCGTACAATGGTCGACTTAACTACAAATCTACATGGGCAACGAAGTCTCATTCAAGCACGAACCAATGGCTTCAGGTGGATTTCCTTCACAAAGTACATGTATGTGCAATTGCAACTCAAAATTGTGAAAGTGAATGGGTAGAGACATACAGCTTGCAATACAGCGATGATGGGGTCGTGTTTACTGACTACAAACAAGGACATATCTTCCAGGGAAACACAGGGGAGGGTATTGTTAAGAATGACGTGATTCCAACAATCGTAGCAAGGTACATCCGTGTTCTTCCTAAAGACTCTAGATGGTGGATTGTAATGAGGATGGAGCTGTATGGCTGTGAAGCTTAAAAACGATGAACACAAGTGTTTTTTTAAATACGTTACAACCACATATTTTAGAAGAACTCCGCCCCCTTTTTGGTTAATTTCTAGCAATTTCTCATGCAAACAACAAATTCATTTTTTTTGCATCAATATAATTTGATTCACGGACTTTTCTCTTCGAATAAAATGCTTTTTTTAAATAAACTATGGTAAGGCGTTGCTGGTGTATCCCCCCCCCCCCCCCCAAAAAAAAGAAAAAAACACTGACAAACAAAACAAAACACACCGAAGCAAATATTTAATTTGTAACCTTGTTTTCCACGTGATCGATCGACCGTACGTTGTGCATGCGGCGTGTTTCTCCAGCAAACGCCATTAGCCATTAGCCATAGTACTTATTCCTTATATTTCTTAATGGTAGCAATGGAAGGACCTGAATAATCAGAATCACTTGGTCATGGTTTATTAACTTTTATAATATAGATTCATTCTTACGCGCGCTCTGATTGGTCGACGAGCGTGCATTATTTCACCGGTAAAAGCACGCTCTCAAAGGAACGGCAAACATCAAAACTCAATATTTTTTTCCAGAATGGTAGGAGAAAATGGAGAAAATAGTTTTTTTCTGGTGCGATTAAATTCACTAAATTTAATTCAATTGCAAATCAAAACAAGTCACACATGACACAATAACAAACACATGAATACACAGCGAATTTGTCTGTTTTGCATGAATAAAACTATTGAAAAAGTACATCCAACTACTAGGAGCAACAACACACTCAGTGTAACCCAGTTTCGTAATAAAATGCATTTTAGTTTACGAAATTGAAGAAAAATTCACATAAATGCAGTTGACGTTGTTATATTAAATAGCTGTGATTTCCAAAAACAAAAAACTGGAGTTTGTGTGACAAACATTCAAAGCGAAGTGAAGCATTGCCGTAGGAAAGCATGAATCTGATAAATACGAACAATTTAAGTGTAAAAATATCACAAAAACTCGTCAATTAAACAAATAAACATTTTAAATACAGAAGAACAATTCTTTATCATATAACAGACGTTTTTGTATCTGCAAAAATATTTAGAATCATTCAATAAAAGCGATGAAACACAAATTTTTGTACGTTGAAACTGGTTTACCTGGAATTGTCCGATAATCACCAAATTTCGTCGAGAAAACATGCTAAAAAATACCTCTCAAATTGTCCACATCGCAGAGGTCTTTACCAAGAAAGCTAAGGAATCATATGCTTGAGATGGTTTGATTGAGGTTTTCTTCAAGTTATTGTTTTTGTAGCTATAAAGTAATCAAGAAATTTCCCCTCAAGCAAGCGACCAACTGGCTAACATGATCATGCTTTTCACAACAACTCCGACCGATTTACCATCTCACATGTCAATTTATCCATATTCCTTTCGTGTAGAATATTTGCAATAGTTAAAAAACCCTTGGTTTTGTACAAACACGGGAAAAAACATGTTAGAGCCAAATAATTGAGATGTAGTATTTCTCTCCTGCACGATCTCCAAGCAAAAGTTTTGAAATCTTTTGGCCTTTCCCTTATAACGAGTAATCTTATTGGTCGATCCTAACACTTTGAGAGAATTGAGCTTCTCATCAGCTGAGTAAAATTTTTCGCTTGTATTAAAAGCATCTCAAATTTGTTTAAAAATTACTTTCTATATTATAAAAGCGATAAAGGATGGATTTCTGTGTTTTATCGGTTAAATAATGCAACGGGATGTTTGGGAGAACACGAAAAGAGTCCTAAGAAAATCACGAGCGTTAGCGATTTTTGGCCTGTTTGAGTGCATTATTTCACCGATAAAACACGGAAATCCATTATTTATTGCTGAAGTATAACTTCACTTAACCAACTTGAAAAATAAAACTCACATATTATAATTATTGTTGTTTGTTTCTTTGTACTTGTTGTTTTACTGCTTTGCGTGAAAAGATCTCAGACCCAATGACCAACTCAGTGGTAGCATGGGGGGTGGGGGGTGTGGGGGTATTCCGATGCCCCGAAGCCCTAAGCCTACAGTCCTGAGTATAGATCGAGGACCAATATGACTTTCGAACTCCTTGATCAAGCCAAGGATAAGCTATCCCGGTGTCCACCTATAGCCCATCATCATTTCTGCATGCATGCTAGTTGCTAAGAAAATCAGTGATAAGTACTCGCTAAACAGAGTATAAGTATAAGAGGTCCCAAGTGTAGCCACAACAAGATGTAACGTACGGCTCGAGTGGCTCGTTCATTTAAGATAGATACTTTTCTTTTTTGTATTTCCCATTTTTTTCTGTCGGAGTTGAGAGTGTTGACATAAAACCGTTGACTTTAAAAAAAAGATCATCAGATGTCTGAATTGATATATTTATACAAATCATAAAATGTTCGTAAACAATTGTTATTTGTCATAAACAGGCAATGGAAGTTAGGTATTTTTGTCATAAACAGGGCATTGTCACGCAATCTACCATGAAATAAAATAAAACTGTAATAAAGGTCATCATAGTCGCCATAATTATATCCAACAACGTTAACATTAACTAAAACCTGATCATTAGAAAAGGTTTTTGTTCAGTACGGAAGTATTTGTAAGTTGGATAACGACATTTAAATAAAATGTTTCTATTGCGTTGAGGTCATGGACTATGAAGTTTCAGTCTGATGATTTGACTTCCTTGTGAGTTACGACATTTGCATTAGAAACCGATGGTTGTCCAATACACACGAATCAATACGATTCGTGTCGATTCGTGAATTTCTAAGTCGATTGGTAAAACTCATTTGTATTCATGGCTATGCTAATTGGATTAATAAATTATAATTTACAACAAATGTTAACTGAATATGTAAATGATATAGGAATATCGATAGTATTGGAGAATCGGGATTCTTGTGTTTATCTACAAACTTAAAAAAATTTACCATGAACCACCAAGCCAAACACCCCTCTAGATCCGTACGAATCGATACGATTCGTACGAATCGTGAAAGGCCTTCACAAATCGTATCTACTCGTGTCGATCCGTGAGTTGTGATTCATAGTTTATCAAAATCGATTTTGATGGATACTCCTTGTATTACTTTATTACAATCTTAAGGAAAGAAATATGATTTGCATTGAACAGTGCGTAAAAAAATGTTTAATTCATAGACTAGCTCATCATAGCTTTTTTTTGATAATCATGCTTACTAAACTAAGACGCTTTGTGTCGTTTTGTTTTAGAATTCGGTCTTCTTAGCTTCGGCACTGTTTTTAAATTAGATTTTATTGACTACTAGTACTAAATCTTGAATTCGAAGTAAAACAGAAGACAAGTAACTTGAATGCATGTTAAATAAAATACGATTTGAACTATTTGAGCTTCGTTGATTGTTCGTTGATACTAAACTAAGACGCTTTGTGTCGTTTTGTTTTAGAATTCGGTCTTCTAGCAAGGCATTATTTTACCTGCGCATGCGCTGAACTGCTGCGCCAAACAAATGTATGGCGGGCTCTTCACAGGAATGGCGCGCACAAAGCCTATATTGCCAAAATGGCGCTTATTGTGTAATATTTTTTTTACTATCGCTTGTTGTTCTTGCCTTCTTTTACAGATGTAAAAAAAACAATGTACAATATAAACGTTTATTTCCTTTCTTTAATATTTAATTCATTGACATGAACAAATAAACAACCCTGAAATATTTATTCCAGCGATTTGAATCAGAAGTCATTGAATCAGTACATGTCAGTAGGCCAGAATGTCAGTGACAGGTCAATTTGAAGTCTCTTTGCTGAGTTTTCCCAGTTGTTCTCACCTGATAAAATAAAAGTGTACATAACATAGATAAGAGAACAAGTTATAACTCAGTGGTTGATGTTCGAGAATTCATGTTATGACACTAAATTAAATATTCATGAACTACAATATTCAATGCGAATTTAAACTTCGGACCATTGTAATGTCAGATCCCCGATTTTGCAAAGAAATAGGTGGGATTGTAGCACACGAATTGGGAAGATAGAATTTAGAGCTGCAAGGCTAAAATATTCTCTCGATTAGAAAAATGAACCGATATGCTGTCTGCCGGTAAAACCAGCATCAGTAATATTTCACTTGAAAACCCTAATAAGCCAAATTTTGCCAACAATAAGTTTCACATCACAATGATAAGGATGAAATTAGGGTCTCATCAGGAGAAATAACTCAGTGGTTGTTGCCCTCCAATTAGAGAATTTTCTCGTTTGATATAGGCTATAATTACTCCAGTGCATAATATCAAGAGATTTCAAACCGAAGCAAAATCCAATTATGATAATCCGATTTCAAAACACATCATGAAATAAAAACATATTTATCATATACTTACCTACATTTATTGATTAGAACCATGTCTTTAAGTAAAACTGATGAAACAACAGCTCTTCTCAGGCATAAACAAGCAACAAATGGCGAAGATTCTTCGCACATATTCGCAGAATACTATTACTTTGACTACGTTTAGCGAGGCATCACCAGTCTTAAATTGAACGACTGGAACTCAAGCAATAACCTAAAAGTTATTTTAAACTATACTGGAATTTTCTATGCTCCAAAATGTTCTAAAGGTGGAAAAAAATCCATCGGCGTACCAAGCAGTTATGAAATCCGACAGCGACCGCCATGACACCGGAGGTGTCTCAAAAGGCCATTTCGCGCATGCGCACGCAAAATAATGCCTTGTTCGGTCTTCTTCGCTTCGGCACTGTTTATAAATTAAACTTTATTGACTACTAGTACTGAATCTTGAATTCGAAGTAAAACAGAAGAAAAGTAACTTGAATGCATGTTAAATAACATACGATTTGAACTATTTGAGCTTCGTTGATTGTTCGTTGATACTAAACTAAGACGCTTTGTGTCGTTTTGTTTTAGAATTCGGTCTTCTTAGCTTCGGCACTGTTTTTAAACTTTATTGACTACTAGTACTGAATCTTGAATGTTAAGGATATTAAGCATGAGGAGGAAAGGCAAAGAGGACGACGAGTTGCCATAAACTTAGTTGATTTACATGTGCATTGAGTCTTTCTTTGAGATAGTAATGGTATTTTCAGTAGTTGTTGTCAACAATGAAGGCGTTTTGGCTAGATGTTACTCATTACACATATTTTTGGTGCAAAAATAATAAAAGTCCAAACTCGTCGTCTTTGTCGTTCGCATGGTTAGTCCTTATTTATTTGTTGAAAATAACATGCGTAGGAGTCCTACACGGCAAGGGCTGGCTCCAATAATTCTGTGGCTCCTTTAACACAATAAATCAAAGACAAAACCAAAACAAAACAAAAAACACAAAAATATACTAAATAAATAATAACAGAACATATCAACTGACATGTTTAAAGATATATATATATATATTTGGAGTATTTGTCTTGATTATTTGATAAGAGAAGCTTAACCACTTGTCGTATGTGCTTCTGGGGTTGAATGTGAATAATGAAAAATGAATAACGGACCTAAATTTTCTTGGAATAATGAATTATTGCCTTAAATACTTTAGGAAAAATAATACTTTAAACCTCGTATATTACGTATTTTGATATTTCATTGTTATACATATAAAACAGCACCCGGTTGATTTTTGGTTTTTTGCTTTTAAATGCTGCATGCCCATCGCCCGGGCTTGTTGTGTAAGATACAAGGTACATGTATGTGCAATTGCAACTCAAAGTTACCGGGGTATGTGGGTCAAGACATACAGCTTGCAATACAGCGATGATGGGGTCGTGTTTACTGACTACAAACAAGGACATATCTTCAAGGGAAACACAGAGAAGGGTATTGTAAAGAATGACGTGATTCCACCAATCGTAGCAAGGTACATCCGGGTTCTTCCTAAGAGCTGGGAACTGCATATTGTAATAAGGATTTAGCTGTATGGCTGTGAAGCTTAAAAACTATGCATGAACGGCTATAACCTGCACATTTCCCCAGAGTATGGCGCCCCTTTGTGATTAATTTAATTTTCTGGCTATTTTGTACTCAAACAGGAAATGTTTTTCTTAAGTCAGTTATTAATATCATGCTCTAATCGAATTGAGCTCTTAAGAAATAAGCTAAAGCAAGGCGTTTTTGGTCTGCTAAATGAAGTGAAAACCGGAATCACATTTCTGATGCGTTACTATGTTTTCCTCGCAAAACCGTTTGTAGCACGTTGCGCATCGTGTTTCGTGAGCAAGCGCTATTAGGACACATATTTTCTGTTTGTAAGTTAGTTATTGCACCACATAAAATACTTGAGCTGTTGTATACAGGGATGGCGAAGAAGGGTCTAATCTCAATTTCTTGTCCACCTTCCCCACCTCTTTTCACATTTTATAAAAAAGATATTATCAATCAATCTCAGAAAAATGGGGGGAGGGGAATTTCCACAGGCTCCACCGTCACTGATATCATGTGCCTACACTCTAATGGTAAACGCTTATTCTAGCCAGCAATGACATAAAGAAGCACAGGCTTATCAAACTCAAAATCTCTAGTTTGTTGTTAAAGGTGTATTAACAACATGTAACTTCTCTTAACAAAATAAACTTGAAAACCGCACATATTAGAATTGATGTTGTTTTGTTTCTTTGTCTTTGTTGTTTTACTACTTCGCTTGTGAAATGACCAACCAATCGACTAACTGATAACGTTTGGGATAAGTAGTGAGTTTGAATCTTAAAAGTAAAAGCTTAATGACAATACTACTCCATTTATTTATTCATGTATTCTTTCATCAATTCATCCGTTCGTTTGTTCGTTCGTTCGTTCGTTCGTTGGTGCGTTCGTTCGCTCGTTCGTTGGTTCATTCATTCATTAAAATACGTTTCGCTTTCGAATACGTTTTCTATCAATTATATGGATGATCCTGTTTAAAATAATCCACAACATCGTAGTTTTATTTGGGGAATAGCAATCTTCAATGTTTCCCATTAGTACTAGTCAATTACTAATCGTTTCATTATAAATAATGTTCCCTAGACTCCTATTACTCTTCAAAAGTTCCATGCATAGTTCCCTAAAAAGGGAGAGTGGATCAGATAAGGCACCAAAACTGACAGAAATCGACTCTAGACAGATAAAACCAACTTGACTATGACTTTTAAGGCACAATAAGTCGTTTCCATTGTTTTGACACATGCCCAAAAACACGAAAAATATATAATCCTGTTCCCACTATGCGGATTACTCCAGAGCCCTGAATCTCCGCCGATAATGAGAAACGATGGGTCGGGTTTACGAGATTGTGATTGAATGATAATCGGTTACTCGTGCACGTGTTTACTTTACTTGTTTGTTTGTCTGTCTGTCCCTCTATTTGTTTGATTGTCTATTTGGGTGTCTGTCTGTCTGTTTGTTTATCTGTCTATCTATCTATTTATTTGTTTGTTTGTGTGTGTGCGTGTGTCTGTCTGTTTGTTTGATTGTTTGTGTATGTTTAAAGTGTTAATTAACTGAAAGCGCCCATTTTGTTTGCTACTGTCCCGAGGAGGACTGTGATACAGACCTAGAAATCGGTGTTTGGTTGTCTTATGTTGTTGTGGTCTACACCGATAGCTTGGAAATTCTACAAATCAAACATGAAATCTTTTAGTGAACAACTGTTTTACAAAACAAAAAAGCTCTTGCGAGAAAAACATCCTTCAAAAAAGGAACTTAAAACAAAAAAAATCCAATAACAACAGCACAACTCTGCATGAGCTGCAAAGGGTGAGGTCTTTATTCAACATAATGGATTGGTATTGATATTCTAATTGATAGTTAGCCTGGATATCTCCTCGGTATAGGCTACTCGTTTAATCTAATTTCAAATCACTTGAAGTACTGGCACTGTTTATATCTATCCTTCGCCTCAACACTGAGAAAATGCTCCACATATTCTTGTTGCTGCTACTTATTTCATCCTCATCAGCTGAGCTTTGTCCTCCAGTGATACAGCCAACAGCACGAAAAGGATACAAGCTGACAGATCATCACATCACGACCTATTCATACGTTGGCGATAGAGAAGTATGCATCGAAGCTTGTGTTGCATATGGTGGCTTCTGTAAAAGTGTCAACTTTTACTTAACACAGAAGGAATGTGAACTAAACAGAGCCAGTCATAAATCCAACCCAGAGAGCATGACAGCAGCGATGGACAGTGAGTACATCGACTATCCTCCGCATTTTGATTGTAACTCAGTTTGTAGTAAAACAGGTTGGTATATAACTCTTTATCATATGAAATATTAAAAAAAGACTTGTAAGAAAGTTGCCGTGTTAGGAATAAGTATAAAAACTTCAACTGCTAATAACCCTCTGTTCAATAATTTTTATACAAAATCCTCAGATTTTTCTAGGAACATCTGCGAAAGAATTAAGCGATTATAATAAATTCCTGATTTTTTAAAGTTGATTTTTCCGTGGAACACTTGAAATTATGCATTGCGGGGAATAAAGAGCAGAAGTGACGCACCCAGGAACGGATCAAGTTGCATTCACTGAAGTCTCATACATTTGCTTAGAAATAATGCAAAATATTGAACACATTTGCAAGTCTAGATTGGTCAAAATTCGGCTTTAGAAATTGCAAAAATCATCGGAAATATGTAGTGATGATTTATACTTGGGTCTGAAATGTTTTTATTTCGAATTTTGGCAGAAATGAACCGAGTTATTGACGACCAAGAAATAATTTAAAATGAGCTAGGAAGACATTGACGATCATAGTTAGTGGAGTTTTCATGTTTTTATCAAACTACTGTCGCATTCTTTGAATAGAATTTAATTTCAGTCAAACATTCGATCGATAATCAATTGAGCATGTTAAACTGACTGTTATAATAACGTTGTTTTCATAGACATTAATAAAATCACTTCATAGCTAGAGTACAAAATGATTGTATGTTTCTTTTCACTTAATGTCCACTAGTGGCGTTGAAAGAACGCAATAATTATTACAATAAATATAAATCCTAATAAAATTATTTGCATGTAAAAGAGTTAAATTCATTGAAAACTGAACTATTAGAAGGTGTATATATGAACTTTTAGTTTAAAACCAAAATTGTTCTGTCAAAATGAACTATTTGGCGCGAGTAAATATCATTTGTGCGCGAAACAATCGCCGATTGATCAACTGAATTAAAAACAATTCAAACTACTGCATAAATATTTCATAAACAACTTGATTCTGTAAGAACGATGTCTACTTAACTCTATTCTGTGAGCTATCGAGTTCAATTCAACTGAGTTCACATAGAACAATTTTATTATAAGGGAATGCTTAGTTATATCACAAATCCTGCGTATTTGCCGCCACTATACTAGTAAAAGCCTCAGTATAAATTATATACATCAAGACAGGAAGACTACGATTTATCATAATTGCTTTCTAGAAGTGTTGTTATCTTGAAATAAGGCACAAATAACTTCACATTTAACATGTAGTAAAATGAAATAAATGTTGTGTAAATCGAACTTACTTGTAAGCCACTGAAGTCCCACTCGGAGCATAATAACACAATGTAACAAAACATGCACAAAGTCGCAGGATTTCAACTAAAAAATGACTTCTATGACTCCTATAGCGTCGGACATGCTTTTGCTATATACATAGGAAGTCTAGTAAGGGATTTTGCAGCTTAGTTTGGTTGAATATCAGAGGAATAGTTTCACAACACTCGAAGCGCCATACATTTCTTACCACTGAATATAAAATATATCCTGGGTTGTCGTCACAGGTCATTGAGTCATTCTTTGCACTGCAGGGGTTAAAGATCATTCAAGACATTTTCAGTGCAAAAATCTAATCGAAAATGTACATATGTAATAAAGCTTATTATAAGTGGAATGATAATATCATGATTCAAAGTAGTGGGGGATTCACACCTCACGCTGTTAGAATTGTTTAATACTTTTTCTATATAAAGACTGACACATATGAAAAAGAAAAATGAAATAACAATAGGGGTCACAGTACTTGTTTTCAGCTAAAATAAGTGGCCCTCGCCATCGCCGTCGTTTTTGGGCCGGAAAATGTGTTGAAGTAAAAATATTTTTGTCAACAAAGTTGAAAATTCTTCACATATCTGATATGACAGTCTTACAAAATGCTCTCTTTGCTATAGTTCTCATGAATTAATTCCTTGGAAAATAAATTCACTGAGATATTTTACGGAGTTTTGAATGCACACCTTCATTAATTTGCTGGGCACTCTACCACAAAAAAGTCAAAATTACAATGATTTCCTCTCGGAGATCGTGTATTTTTTATTCCAAACTTTTAAATTTTGGTTTATGCCAAACATAAAAACTTAAAAATAGCTGGGGTTCACCGCGCTTTTTTGGAGCTATTTGCAAAAAACCAGTAAAAAGTTCAAGAATGACCATATTTTGGCTCTAACGCATTTAATAATAATTTAGTCACATCTAATATAATAATTGTATTAGAAAGTAACTCTATGCTCACTGGACTATAAACATTGTATTTTTGTTATTTTGTTGAAAGACTTCGTTCCTCTATCGAGTTCTGAAGAAACGAATATCATTAATTTTTTTGTTATCTTTCCTCACAGCCCTTGGCATGGAGGATAAGCGTATCTCCGATCACCAACTAACAGCATCTTCAAGTTATCCTAATGAGCCTGCGTACAATGGTCGACTTAACTACAAATCTACATCTGGTTCCCCAACAACATGGGCAGCAGCTACATATCAATTAAACACGAACCAATGGCTTCAGGTAGATTTCCTTCACAAGGTACATGTGTGTGCAATTGCAACTCAAAATTATGGAAGTGAATGGGTCAAGACATACAGCTTGCAATACAGCGATGATGGGGTCGTGTTTACTGATTACAGACAAGGACATATCTTCCAGGGAAACACAGGGCAGGGTATTGTTAAGAATGACGTGATTCCAACAATTGTAGCAAGGTACATCCGGATTTGTCCTAAGAGCTGGTATGAGTGGATGGCAATGAGGATTGAGCTGTATGGCTGTGAAGCTTAAGAACTATGCATGACCGTTTTTTTTTATTTCAAACAGGCTATAACCTGCACATTTTCCCAGAGTATGGCGCCCCTTTGTGGATGATTTAATTTTCTGGCTATTTTGTACTCAAACAGGAAATGATTAATGATTAATAACATGCCTTCCTTCGTCGAATTAAACTCTTAAGAAATAAGCTATGGCAAGGCGTTTTTGGTCTGCTAATTGAAGTGAAAACCGGAATCAAATTTCTGATGCGTTACTATGTTTTCCTCGCGAACCCGTTGGTATCACGTTGCGCAACGTGATTCGTTAGCAAGCACTATTAGAACACTTATTTTCTGTTTGTAAGTTAGTTATTGCACCACATGAAATGCTTGAGCTGTTATATACAGGCGAAGCAATTGCTCAATCGGGTGGGGGGGGGGGGGGGGAAGGGGTAATCTCAATTTCTTGTCCAACTTCCCCACCTCTTTCCAAATTACATTAAAAAGATATTATCAATCAATCTCAGAAAAATGGGGCGGGGGAATTTCCACAGGCTCCACCGTCACTGATATCATGTGCCAACACTTTAATGGTGAACGCTTATTCTAGCCAGCAATGACATAAAGAAGCACAGGCTTACCAAACTCAAAATCTCTAGTTTGTTGATAAAGGTGTATTAACAACATGTAATTTCTCTTAACAAAATAAACTTGAAAACCGCACATATTAGAATTGTTGTTGTTTTGCTTCTTTGTATTTGTTGTTTTACTACTTCGCTTGTGGAATGACCAACCAATCGACTAACTGATAACGTTTGGGATAAGGAAGTAAGTTTGAATCTTAAAATTAAAGGCTTAATGAAAATACGACTGAATTTATTTATTCATGTATTCTTTCATGCATTCATCAACTCATTCATCCATTCATCAACTCATTCATCCATTCATCAACTCATTCATTCATTGGTTCATTCATTCATTCATTCATTCGTTCATTCGTTCATTCGTTCATTCGTTCATTCGTTCATTCGTTCATTCGTTCATTCGTTCATTCGTTCGTTCGTCCATTCGTTGGTTGGATCGTTGGTTGGTTCGTTGGTTCGTTTGTTTGTTCGTTGGCTCGTTCGTTCGTTGGTTTGTTCGCTGATTGGTTGGTTCGTTTGTTCGATCGTTCGTTCGTTCGTTCGTTCATTTGTTCATTCATTCATTCATTCATTCATTAGTTTGATTGTTTGTTTGTTTGTTTGTTCTTTCGTTCGTTCGTTCGTTCGTTCGTTCGTTCGTTTGTTCGTTCGTTCGTTCGTTGGTTCGTTGGTTCGTTCGTTCGTTCGTTGGTTCGTTCGTTCGTTTGTTCGTTCGTTCGTTGGCTCGATCGTTTTTTCTTTCATTCTTTCATTCATTCATTCATTAAAATACGTTTCACGTTTTCTAACAATTATATGGATGGTCCTGCTTAAAACAATCCACAACATCGTAGTTTGATTTGGGGAATAGCAATTTTCAATGTTTCCTATTAGTACTAGTCAATTACTAATCGTTTCGTTATAAATAATGTTCCCTAGAATCCTATTACTCTTCAAAAGTTCCATGCATTGTTCCCTAAAAGTAATTCGAAAATATCCAATGTTCCTTAAACTGATAATTGGGAATGCTCCATATCTATCTGTCTATCATTTCAATTGTTTGTTTGTGTGTGTGCGTGTGTCTGTCTGTCTGTTTGTTTGTGTATGTTTATACTGTTGGTTAACTGAAAGCGCCCTTTTTGTTTGCTACTGTGGCGAGGAGGACTGTGATACAGACCTAGAAATTGGTGTTTGGTTGTCTTATGTTGTTGTGGTCTACACCGATAGCTTGGCAATTCTACAAGTCAAACTTGAAAACTTTTAGTGAACAACTGTTTTTCTCGTTCAAGAAAAACATCCTACAAAAAGAAATGTAAAACAAAGTTAAATAACAACAGCATAATTCTGCATGAGCTGCAAAGCGTGAGGTGAGGTCTTTACTCAACATACTAGATTGGTAATGATATTCTAATTGATGTTAGCCTGGATATCTCCTCGGTATAGGCTACTCGTTTAATCTAATTTTAAATCACTTGAAGTACTGGCACTGTTTATATCTATCCTTCGGCTCAACACTGAGAAAATGCTACACATATTCTTGTTGTTGCTGCTACTTATTTCATCCTCATCAGCTGATCTTTGTCCTCTTGAGATACAGCCAACAGCACGAAAAGGATACAAGCTGACAGGTCATCACATCACGACCTATTCATACGTTGGCGATAGACAAGTATGCATCGAAGCTTGTGTTGCATATGGTGGCAGCTGTAAGAATGTCAACTTTTACCTAACAAAGAAGGAATGTGAATTAAACAGAGCCAGTCATATATGCAGTCCAGAGAGCATGACAGCAGCGATGGACAGTGAGTACATCGACTATCCTCCGCATTTTGTTTGTAACAAAGGTTCGTCTTATAACACTTTATTATATGAAATATTAAAAAAAGACTTGTAAGAAATTTGCCGTCCTTGGAATAAGTATAACAACTTCAGGAAATTTTAGGGAACAATTGTTTTAAACTGATGGTTAAGGTAATTCCGTAGTAATAGAACTAGCCATTGAATTTTGATAACTTTCCACGGTAAAACATTTTGAGTTTTTCATCAAAAATATCAAAATAAAAAAAATGGGGTCACCGTATTAGATTTCGCGAGAATTTTTTTTAAATTAAAGCGGAGCTCCGCGCGGGCCGAAGGCCCGCGCAAGCGGAGCACCATAATTAAGAAAATATAGTAAACCATCGAGCTCATTTGAAATCGACCACAGGAAGCCCGTAATTCGAAAATACGTACAACGTCCGTCCGTACATACATACATACGTACATACGTACATACGTACATACGTCCGTCCGTGTACACTCACGCGCAAACTTGCTGACCAGTTTTAGTGAGCCGAAGTTTTCGCGCTAAAACTTTGACAAATTTTAGACTCGTGACATAGGAAATTTGCTGTCCTCGACAAACTACGCACACGATAAAAGTCTTTAGCAAATTAATTTAAGTTTACTAAAATCTTAAAAAGACTGTTTTTCACTGTTTAAAACTAAAAAAAAAATATTTCTACAATGGACAAGAAGAAAGAAACTGGTAAAGCTAAGCCGCTGGTTAAAAGTGTTTTGACCGAGTAAAAAAACAACAACAAAGACTAGGAAAAGAAACACGAAGGACTTTCAACGAAGAAAAGCAAAGCGAGCTGAGCGAGAAAGAAAGCGTCAACTGACAAGTGTAGAAGAAATTTTACCTAAGCAGACAGTAATTGGTCAACAAAGACAATCATAGAAAACTTTAGCGAATCATAAAAAGAGAATTTTAAAGAAGGAGGAATCCTCAGAAAAAAAAGCGAAAGGAAAAGGACAAGATACGAAAAGACTGAAGGCGCTCCAGGATTCATTCAACTGAGTCAAATGGCTTTGGAAGAAGAAAAAAGCAAGAGATCAGGAGTCATCTGTCTCTGGTAAGAAGCGAAAACGTAGTATTATTTTTGCTTTAATTTAATCACTAAGAAAGAAAGAAAAAATTACAAAACTAAATCGATTTTATTTCTCAAGCAAGGAGCTAATTTGGCTCAAATTCCACTTGACTACTGCATTGTTTTAAAATTATTTCTCTTTTTGACATTAAATTGAACATTGAATTATTTTCTCATTTTTTTTATTTGCTCAGTTTTTTTATGTTAAGTTAGATTTTTTTTGTTTATTTGTGAGCTGTAATCTTTTTATCAGTGTTTTGCAGCTTATGTGTATTTTTTTATCAGAGACTGTAACAGCTATATTTGATATTGAAGAATAAATGAAAAAATGCTGCTTGTATTTGATAAGAGAGGCAGAGCAAATAACCCCAATTGGTCAAATATGTACATGGTAGTTTCATTAATTCTTCTTAAATGGTGGAATTTCATATATAATTTTTGCATTCTGACACAAAGTGAATTTAGAGGTCTTCCAATTTTCATTGCATTTCACAAAGTCAATAATGTGTGCTAAGTCATTTTGTTTGTTTGATTGTTCACAGGTAGAAATGGCAATTTTCCTGAAGACACACTTGGCATTTGTTCACTATTAAAGACCACAAACATACAAATTGATATTTTTATCTCTTATATATTTATAATACAATTGTATTATAAACTTAAGATATAAGAAATAATGATCTCTCACAACAGGTTTCAAAACAATGTACAATTTTAACTGAATTTAAAATATTTTTGAACAACAACATACAGCTGTACATACTGATTGAAATACTGATTTAGTAAATAACAATATCATTTGCATATATCAAGTTTTTTTAATTTTCTTGTTTTTAATGCAAAGCAGCACATATTATATAATTACATAGTTATTATAATGATGTGAAGAAGTTATTTTGTAAATTTTGACTCATCATTTCTTAAAAAATCAAAATCATGAAATATGCAAATGACTTTGCTATTTACTAAATCAGTATTTCAACAAGACAACCATATCAAGAACAGCTATATCTATAATAATATAATCAACCTAATTTGAGTTTTGTTGTTACGTGTTTTTACCGCTCTCAACCCCAGAGTAAAATGTGTTTGCAATGGATGGGCACTATGTTTCAACATAGTTGTTGTTTTTCCAGGCTATTTATATCGACCAGTTATTCATATCAGCCAGGCACTTGTAAATATTTTAATTTATAATTATAGATTTAATTATAATTTTTACTTTACTGATTTGTTGTAGCTGTATTAATTGTTGTAGACAATAAAGACTACAAATGTCATGCATCATATTTGCTGGTGTTCTGATAAGCAAAGGCTGTCAAAGTGACAGGGTGCATTAATTCATTATTGTGCAGAAAGGAAGGGGTGTTAATAGCTGAAATAGGGGTAGGTGTTCAGGTCATATTTCTGTAAAACACTTAACATTACCGTTGCTGCAAAGAAAGCATTTTTGTTTTGCCACAAAAACATATTAAATTATATAACATTGTGCTCGCACCAATTAAAATTATCCGAATAATTATATTGATTTTAGCCATATTGTTGGAGCTCCGCTATTAGGTTTACCTAATTTTTATATTAGCGAAGGCCCGCGCAAGCGGAGCACCATAATTAAGAAAATATGGTAAATCATCGAGCTCATTTGAAATCGACCACAGGAAGCCCGGAATTCGGAAATACGTACAACGTCCGTCCGTACATACATACATACGTACATACATACATACATACGTCCGTCCGTGTACACTCACGCGCAAACTTGCTGACCAGTTTTAGTGAGCCGAAGTTTTCGCGCCAAAACTTTGACAAATTTTAGACTCGTGACAAACATAGGAAATTTGCTGTCCGATCCTCGACACACTAAGCACACAAAAAAAGTCTTTAGAAATTTTTTTTCAATTTACTAAAACCTTAAAAAGACTGGTTTTCACTGTTTAAAACTAAAAAAAATATTTCTACAATGGACAAGAAGAAAGAAACTGGTAAAGCTAAGCCGCTGGTTAAAAGTGTTTTGACCGAGTAAAAAAACAACAACAAAGACTAGGAAAAGAAACACGAAGGACTTTCAACGAAGAAAAGAAAAGCAATGCGAACTGAGCGAGAAAGAAAGCGTCAACTGACAAGTGTAGAAGCCTTATTTTACCTAAGCAGACAGTAATTGGTCAACAAAGACAATCATAGAAAACTTTAGCGAATCATAAAAAGACAATTTTAGAGAAGGAGGAATCCTCAGAAAAAAGCGAAAGGAAAAGGACAAGATACGAAAAGACTGAAGGCGCTCCAGGATTCATTCAACTGAGTCAAATGGCTTTGGAAGAAGAAAAAAGCAAGAGATCAGGAGTCTCTGGTAAGAAGCAAAACGTAGTATTATTTTTGCTTTAATTTAATCACTAAGAAAGAAAGAAAACATTACAAAACTAAATCGATTTTATTTCTCAAGCAAGGACAGTGGTCGGTTCGTTGACATAGCAACCGCAAATCTGTCGTAAAAGAAAATGGCGGACTACTCGTGTGGAGTGTCGGCTGTCGTTAACGTTGGCTGTAAAAGTAATCCTTAATGGATTTGCACAATTATTTCAATGACCTTTTGTCCTTTGTAAATTTGCATTATCACTGGAGAAGTGCAGGTTAGTGGTTTCTCTCCAACAATACACTTTTATTTCTGAAATTCTCTTCGTGTTTCTTTAGCCAAGTTTTGTTTATAAACTTACCTTATTATATAATCCTCAATACCTTGTAGAGTAAAATGTCTGTCTTTTAAATCATGTAAATTTATTTGCCGGCTGATTACGTACGAAATGTTCAATTTAAAATGCTCAAAAAGTCCTCATTAGTTTTGAAAACAAAATTACTCAACACTCACGCTTCTAGTTTTTCTGTAGTTGAGAAATTATGTTTAAGCATTGCCTTGAAATATATATCGCCCAAAAAATATTATGCAATTTGTTAAAAAAGCCACTACTTAAGTTTTGACATTTTTATTTTAGAAAATAACTTAAAGCATCATTTAATTCATTTTGAGAAACTCATGCGTTTAGAGTCATGAGCTGTTATTGCAAAGTATAATGTACAACTGAAACCATTGATTTTCGTTGTCACTACATCTGTAATAATGTGTATGAGGGTAAACAAATTACATTTATGGATAAGTGACATTGATAGATACTATTTACTATTTAGAACAATATAGTGCTGATATAACAATGGAAAACAATGCACTTAGCATAAAATTGTACTATTTAGCATTGCTAATCTTTGACAGAATTATTGTTTTTACATAAACATATTTTTAACTAAAATTAAACTTTAGTACATAAATATAATTTCCATCAATTCCAATTTAACAAATGAATGAAAAAAATATTTCATGGACATAACCAACCTCTACAGCAACAATGTTTATCTTAACTAAAATTACTAGCTATGTTTGTATGTGATTTTCCCATTGTATGAGCAGATATTTTACAAGTTACAAGTCTTATGAGTTAAGATTTTGCAATTTTTTTAGCTTTGAGATTTGCATATTAACAAAATAAATATACATTAACATTGGTTTTAAGCTAATATTGCCATATTGTTAAAATATGTCATTTTTATATTAGCTTAAAACCAATGTTTTTAGACAGTGGAGGCTAATTTGGCTCAAATTCCACTTGACTACTGCATTGTTTTAAAATCATTTCTCTTTTTACTGGGCTACCTGTACCACAGGTACCCAGTCTAAAGTTCGGATTGTTTTTTTTTTTTTCCTGTCGTCTCGCGAAATGGCGCAATCGACCACGTGTATTGACCAATCAGATGTATTAGAGATATATGAAGCAACTTAGTGTTAAAATGAGCCGCCATTATGAACTGCTCGGTAAAGCAGAAATACAGCCATGAAAAAGAAAGTAACAAGACTTATAACGTTAGCTACAACTTCTTTTCGTGAGGAAGGCGTAACAGCTGCAAAAAACAAAGAAATTGCTAAGTTTTTTCATTGAAAATCACATGTAGGATATTCGTGAAAATCAGCCGTTCCGATCAAAGACGTACTTAGAGAATTGACCGAATGACATGACAGCAAAAACTATCAACTTTTGGTGTACAAATCAACAAAACGGTTGCTTCATATTCAGCTTGGTTGAAACTTGATGGGTTTTTCAGGATAATGTCATCGAACATTTTGCTGTTTTTGATGTTTTGAACAAGTTTGGTGTGACGTATCGCCTGCACTCAAGATTGTTTACTTCGGAACTGCCAAGCTACATTTGTGGTTAAAATACCATTCCAGACTGTTTGTTCTCCTCTTGATTATTTTAGATGCACAAAAGATATGGTTAGAAGGAAGAAATTAATATTTGTGTGATTGTTTATGTATTTATAATTTCAGCAATTGAAACAAAGACACAATTACAGGACAATAGCACCGGCCGTACGATCGTGTTTCTCCAGTTGACAACGATAAAGCAAAATAATGGAAATATTTAAAGAAGAAGGTTAAAATTACGCACAAACTTTAATGGAAGATTCTACAATTATTTGTAAGTAAACTATTAAATTTTGTTCTCACTAAGTAGTTGAAATTGTTTGTAAATTCCGTGTTTGTAGAAATCATTGCAAAATAAATTGAGTTGTAATTGAACCTTGTTTTTTTTGTGCTGATCTTCGTACCTTATTTTGCCTTTTGTTCAAAAATATAACCTTATATAATGGGGATGGTATAATGTATATAGTAATTTTCCCGAATTTCTGTAATAAATTACGAATTTTTTGGTGCTCGAGAGGGCCAAATAGACAAAGTGAAACAAAGCCCACTCATGGAAATGGATGCTTTTGAAAATGATCTTAATTTTGATATTGTAAGAATCTTTAAACGTTTTGCTAAAGTTTGTTATTGTTATTGTTATTGTTATTCAAATAGTGCAATATTCCATATCTAATACAATATGACACTTCACTAGTGATGTGGAAACAAATGTTGGTTTTTGCATCTTGCTTAAGGGTTATACTATCAAAATTTAAAATGTCAGTAAAGGTGTCCCATATCTTCAGTGCTCATCTATACAGGTTTTCAAATGTTTCTATAATGACTGTTTTAGGGTTTACTTGGTCATAATGTTGAAAATACTCATTTTCGAAACCATGATCGAAGGTTTGGTATAAGGAGCATGTCAGAAATTAGCAGGGGGAGTGTCCCAAAAAAAGACCCTTACTATGTTTCCACCCCCTCCCCCCTTGCTAATTTCTGACTGAGTCCCTAATTTATATGCTGTATTGTAAAATGTATCATAATTTTTGAGAACGACATTACACTTGTAACAAAGGTGTTTTATCTGGCCTATACCAACTGACTACCCCAGGTAACCACTGACTACACCAGGTAGCCCAGTAATCCTGGATTCCAGGGTCTAGTTGACATTAAATTGAACATTGAATTATTTTCTCATTTTTTTATTTGCTCAGTTTTTTTATGTTAAGTTAGATTTTTGTTTGTTTATTTGTTAGCTGTAATCTTTGTATCAGTGTTTTGCAGCTTATGTGTATTTTTTATCAGAGACTGTAACAGCTATATTTGATATTGAAGAATAAATGAAAAAATGCTGCTTGTATTTGATAAGAGAGGCAGAGGAAATAACCCCAAATGGTCAAATATGTACATGGTAGTTTCATTAATTCTTCTTAAATGGTGGAATTTCATATATAATTTTTGCATTCTGACACAAAGTGAATTTCATTGCATTTCACAAAGTCAATAATGTGTGCTAAGTCATTTTGTTTGTTTGATTTTTCACAGGTAGAAATGGCAATTTTCCTGAAGACACACTTGGCATTTGTTCACTATTAAAGACCGCAAAGATACAAATTGATATTTTTATCTCTTATATATTTATAATACAATTGTATTATAAACTTAAGATATAAGAAATAATGATCTCTCACAACAGGTTTCAAAACAATGTACAATTTTAACTGAATTTAAAATATTATTGAACAACAACATACAGCTGTATATACTGATTGAAATACTGATTTAGTAAATAACAATATCATTTGCATATGTCAAGTTTTTTTAATTTTCTTGTTTTTAATGCAAAGCAGCACATGTTATATAATTACATAGTTATTATAATGATGTGAAGAAGTTATTTTGTAAATTTTGACTCATTTCTTAAAAAATCAAAATCATGAAATATGCAAATGACTTTGCTATTTACTAAATCAGTATTTCAACCATACCAAGAACAGCTATATCTATAATAATATAATCAACGTAATTTGAGTTTTTTTGTTACATGTTTTTACCGCTCTCAACCCCAGAGTAAAATGTGTTTACAATGGATGGGCACTATGTTTCAACATAGTTGTTGTTTTTCCAGGCTATTTATATCGACCGGTTGTTCATATCAGCCAGGCACTTGTAAATATTTTAAATTATAATTATAGATTTAATTATAGCGGAGCTCCGCGCGGGCCAAAGGCCCGCGCAAGCGGAGCACCATAATTAAGAAAATATGGTAAACCATCGAGCTCATTTCAAATCGACCACAGGAAGCCCAGAAATTCGTACAACGTACGTACATACATACATACATACATACATACGTACGTCCGTGTACACTCACGCGCAAATTTGCTGACCAGTTTTAGTCGGCGCCAAAACATTCATTATTTTTGCAGTTTGATGTAGTTCACTGAAATTGTTCTACAAAATGTATTTCTACGCTGGACAAAGAGCATGAAAATGGTAAAGCTAAGCTGACGGCTTGAGGAGATTTGACTGAGAAAGAGAAACAAAGACCGCAGTGTGAAAAAGAAAAATAACTACGATTCAACGATGAAAATCTACTTCAAAATATTTTCACTGACAAAATGGGTAAAAGTCGCTCATGGCGCTGTTTTTAACCGACCAAATGTGCAGTCATGCAGAGCTGTCATAATTCATTCAAAAGTCATTCAAAGCTGGAGATTTTTCAAGTCGTATTTTCTGGAAGAGTTTACTTCACAAGTTTGTCAGATGGCAGAAAGGCCGTATTCTTCGTGGCGTTTGCCAGTCATTATCAACTTATCAACTAGTCTACTTGTAAAAGTAAAATCGACGGCGACAAAACTTTCATAAAAAAAAACACGCGCTGCATTTGCAGCAATTCAAAAGAGGTGAACAGCAAGACGAACACGACTCACGAAGATAATTTCACTGTGTTCATTCAGCAATTTTTACGGGATATCCATAACACGGAGAGCTTTAGGATCAATGCAGATTTATCAACTATTCACGACAAAATAATTTTCATACAAGATGTTTGTCAAAAAAGTAGAACTGCCAGTTCAGGGAGTGGATGGAAATGCAAATTTAGCACAATGTGTGATCGAGCAACACGAGCTTGCCATCGCCGTTCAATTGAACTTTGTAAACTTTTTAGAGGCCGTGCAAATGTTTTTTGCCACTTTTAAAATTCAAAAACCTCAACAAGTTTATTGTAATAAGAACTGAGGACAAAAAGTTCAGTGGAAAAGTGACAGTACAGGACAAGAAACGTGGCGCCGGTATGTTTACATTTTTTGACGATCTTTAATGAATTTCTTTTTTACCATCCACATGAAATCAGTTTGCAATATTTATATTTACTTCTTTTTGTAAGATATTTCACCGTCGTTGAGTTGTTTATGTGTGTTGTTTTTTTATTTGATTCTTGTAATTCTTTGATTTAATGTTATTGAATGCAATAAAACGCTTGTGTGAATTCGTCAGTGTACTCATCTGCAAGTTAAAATTTCAAAAGTTCATACTAACTATTTTTTAAAGAGTTACGTAGTATTCACATTTGATAATTAAAAATGCACAACCGTTTTCGATAGCTAGATTACCAATAAGTAATTCATTACACATTTCACCAGAAAAGTGAAAGTTTTGTTGATTTTGATAACATTTTTGCAAACGGGAAAGAGCGTAAAGCGAGAATCGCGCGGCGATTTGTTTACAACTCAAAGAAGCCATTTAGTGCTCTTCTAACTTCTCATTGGACAATCAATTTTAATTGACAGGTGCTATTTTTACCTTGCATAACAACATAAAGGAAGCCAAAAATAGGGTCGGATATTTTTCGCATTTTTGTACATATTTCTTGCGTATAATAAAATGTTGTCGCATGTATAAAGATTTGAATATTTCAATTGATTATATGATTATTTGATCATAAAAAGAAAATAATATAGCAAAAAAAAAAAAAAAAAAAAAAAAATTATTCTCACTTTTTTTTTCTATGTTATTTTCTTTTCATGATTATTTGAATGGATTAATTCATTTATTTGTTTACTTTTTTATCGATAGTCATTTCGATTGATTAATTGATCAACAATTTGATAATTGATAGTGAATGAACAAATGAATGAATGAATGATTGAATAAATAATTCATTTCATCAAATCGGAGCTCCGCTATTAGGTTTACCTAATTTTTATATTAATTTTTACTTTACTGATTTGTTGTAGCTGTATTAATTGTTGTAGACAATAAAGACTACAAATGTCATCCATCATATTTGCTGGTGTTCTGATAAGCAAAGGCTATCAAAGTGACAGGGTGCATTAATTCATTATTGTGCAGAAAGGAAGGGGGAGGGGGGTTAATAGCTGAAAGAGGGGTAGGTGTCCAGGTCATATTTCTGTACAACACTTAACATTAAAGTTGCTGCAAAGGAAACATTTTTGTTTTGCCACAAAAACATTAAATTATATAACATTGTGCTCGCACCAATTAAAATTATCCGAATAATTATATTGATTTTAGCCATATTGTTGGAGCTCCGCTATTAGGTTTACCTAATTTTTATATTACCCACTTTTGTCAATTTAGCGTCTAAGATTCGAAAATGGGCATCATACATAAAAGTATCTCTGTCTTGAGTTTGGTCAATACCAAATATTTTGAATGTGCTTAAATCTTCTCCTTATACATTGGGCTACCGATATAAAGCAAAATATTTTCACTAAAATTCAACAGCGAAGAGAAATAAGGCAAAAATTAACAAAATTTTTGAATTTCCTCAATAATGCTTTGAACGAAACACTTTTTGAAATATCGAAAAATCTAGCCATAAAATTTTGTTATCGATCACGTACCTTTTAAAAAAACATGATTTCAAATTATATTATGAAATAAAAAGGGTAGGTGCCCGTATTGGTTTGCGAGATATTTTGAGAAATATTCTCAACTTTCAATAATATCAAGGATTTTCCGAGTGCGGACTGGTGCGAGTTTCAAGAAATTCGTAACTTTTCGCTTGAAAATGTGAAAACTGTTCGTATTTTTACGTTAAAGTGTTTCTCAGACAACTCTGTATTTACTGATAATAAGAAATTTAAAACTCTAAAATTCGAAATATGCGTAGAACAGTAAGCAGTGCAAAACTAAAGAATTACCTTAGAGATAATTCAAGACATTTTCAGTGTAAAAATCTAATCGGAAATGTACATATGTAATAAATCTCATTTTAAGTGAAATGATAATATCATGATTCAAAGTAGTGCTGGATTCACAGTTAACGCCGTTAGAATTGTTTAATACTCTTTCTATATAAAGACTGACACATATGAAAACAAAAATGAAATAACAATAGGGGTCACAATATTCGTTTTGGAACTGTGGGGTGGTACTTGCTCCAAATGGATGACGTATAATAAATTGAAACTAAACAACGACAAGACAGAAATCCTTGTCTTATCAAACTCTTTTAATCCAAGACCACTATTGAATGACCTACAAATCTCGAGCTCTACTGTTGAAAAATCTACGTCTGCCAGGAATATTGGAGTTATCTTTAAGTCAAAGCACCTGTGAAACACTTGTCCATGCATTTATTTCTTCGAAATTTGATTTTTGCAATTCTATATTATATGGCCTCCCTAATGTTTCCTTACAAAGATTACAGTATGTTCAAAATGCAGCAGCAAGACTTGTCACCTTTTCTAAAAAGCAAGAACATATAAGTCCAATTTTGTTTAACCTTCATTGGCTGCCTGTTGAGCAACGTATTCAGTTTAAAATTCTTTTACTTACTTTTAAAGCGCTACATAAACAAGCCCCATCTTATCTCTGTGATTTAATAGATCCATATATTCCATCTCGCCTATTAAGATCTGCCTCAAAGAATCGCTTGGTTACGAAAACATACCATTACAAAAGCTATGGCAAACGAGCTTTTTCCTTTGCTGCCCCTGAGCTCTGGAATAAGCTCCCACAGAATGTCATACAATCTAGCTCAATTCCTCAGTTTAAACGTGAACTAAAAACACATCTTTTTAAAATAGCTTTTAATTTATCTCCTACTCTTTAATCAACATTTTTAATAAAGCCTATTGCAATTACTTCTTACATTTTAAAATCTAGGAAAAAAAAAAACAATTTTTATGATATTCCCATTTTTTATTCGTTGTAAAGCGCTGTTGAGCCATGTGGAATTGGCGCTATATAAAACATCATTTATTATTATTATTATTATTATATTATTTTCGCCATATTTCAACTAAAAAAAGTGGCATCAATAGACGCCCTTAACATCGCCTTCGTTTTTGGACTCGAAAATTTGTTGAAGTAAAAATATTTTGGTCAACAAAGTTGAAAAATCTTCACATATCTGATATAACAGTCTGACAAAATGCTCTCTTTGCTATAGTTCTGATGAATTAATTTCTTGGAAAATTTATTCACAGAGATATTTTGCGGAGTTTTGAATGCACAGCTTCATTAATTTTCTGGACATTTTACCACAAAAAAGTCAAAATTAAAATGATTTCCTTGTGTATTTTCGTGTATTTTTTATTCCAAAATTTTAAAGTTTGTTTTAAACCAAACATAACAACTGAAAATTAGTTAGGGGTCACCGCACGTTTTTGGAGCTATAAGCAAAAAACGCGCGAAAAGTTAGCTGATTTCAACGTTTTGAACATGCGGCAAGGAATACTTGCCTCTTTTGAAGCCCGTATGTAATGTTATGATAAAAAAAAATTAACAAAAAGTTCGAGAATGATCATATTCTTGCTCTAACTCATTTTTTTTTTTAATCGAACGAGTGTTTTTGTTTAATTGCACATGTGTGAACAGGGCGCGCAGTAGCAAGGGTCCTCAACTACCTTAGCTAAATTGTTTTTTGCTCATTTTTATCATTGGTGTATATAGTTTTAAAGGACTTATTAACAACAAATGTATTGCATTTCTTCGATCTATAAAATATAATCGATCTATAAAGCTTTTAAAATTATTAACGATCCAATTCAGTAATTTCTTTGAAATATTTACAGTCTATCATATCTACGATATGATAATTGTATTAGAAAGTATCATAATCTATGCTCACTGGACTATAAACATTATATTTTTCTCATTTTGTTGAAAGACTTCGTTCCTCTATCGAGTTCTGAAGAAACGCATGTTCATAATTTTTTGTTATCTTTCTTCACAGCCCTTGGCATGGAGGATAAGCGTATCTCCGATAACCAAATAACAGCATCTTCGGCTTATCAAGATTTGTATGCGTACAATTGTCGACTTAACTACAAATCTACATGGGCAGCGAAGTCTCATTCAAGCACGAACCAATGGCTTCAGGTGGATTTCCTTCACAAAGTACATGTATGTGCAATTGCAACTCAAAATTATAAAAGTGAATGGGTCAAGACATACAGCTTGCAATACAGCGATGATGGGGTCGTGTTTACTGACTACAAACAAGGACATATCTTCCAGGGAAACACAGGGTAGGGTATTGTTAAGAATGACGTGATTCCACCAATCGTAGCAAGGTACATCCGTGTTCTTCCTAAAGACTCTGAATGGTGGATTGCAATGAGGATGGAGCTGTATGGCTGTGAAGCTTAAAAACGATGAACACAAGTGTTTTTTTTAAATACGTTACAACCACATATTTTAGAAGAACTCCGCCCCCTTTTTGGTTAATTTTCTAGCAATTTTTCATGCAAACAACAAATTCATTTTTTTTTTGCATCAATAATTTAATTCACAGACTTTTCTCTTCGAATAAAATGTTTTTTTTTAAATAAACTATGGTAAGGCGTTGCTGGTGTATCCCCCCCCCCCCCCAAAAAAAAAAAAAAAAAAAAAAAACACTGACAAACAAAACAAAACACACAGAAGCAAATATTTAATTTGTAACCTTGTTTTCCACGTGATCGATCGATCATACGTTGTGCATGCGGCGTGTTTCTCCAGCAAACGCCATTAGGCATAGTACTTATTCCTTATATTTCTTGATGGTATAACACCAAATAAAATGCTTAGTGTTGTTTTAGATAATGCACCAACATTCAAATGACATACGCCTATTTTAGCTAGCCATGAAATGACCTGAAGAATCAGAATCACTTGGTCATGGTTTATTAACATTTATAATATAGATTCATTCTTACGCGCGCTCTGATTGGTCGACGAGCGTGCATTATTTCACCGGTAAAAGCACGCTCTCAAAGGAACGGCAAACATCAAAACTCAATATTTTTTTCCAAAATGGTAGGAGAAAATGGAGAAAATAGTTTTTTTGGTGCGATAAAATTCACTAAATTTAATTCAATTGCAAATCAAAACAAGTCACACATGACACAATAACAAACACATGAATACACGGCGAATTTGTCTGTATTTCATGAATAAAACTATTGAAAAAGTACATCCAACTACTAGTAGCAACAACTCACTCAGTGTAACCCAGTTTCGTAATAAAATGCATTTTAGTTTACGAAATTGAATAAAAATTCACATAAATGCAGTTGACGTTGTTATATTAAATAGCTGTGATTTCCAAAAACAAAAAACTGGAGTTTGTGTGACAAACATTTAAAGCGAAGTGAAGCATTGCCGTAGGAAAGCATGAATCTCATAAATACGAACAATTTAAGTGTAAAAATATCACAAAAACTCGTCAATTAAACAAATAAACATTGTCAATACAGAAGAACAATTCTTTATCATATAACAGACGTTTTTGTATCTGCAAAAATATTTAGAATCATTCAATAAAAGCGATGAAACAAAAACTTTTGTACGTTGAAACTGGTTTACCTGGAATTGTCCGATAATCACCAAATTTCGTCGAGAAAACATGCTAAAAAATCCCTCTCAAATTGTCCACATCGCAGAGGTCTTTACCAAGAAAGCTAAGGAATCATATCCTTGAGATGGTTTGATTGAGGTTTTCTTCAAGTTATGTTTTTTGTAGCGATAAAGTAATCAAGAAATTTCCCCTCAAGCAAGCGACCAACTGGCTAACATGATCATGCTTTTCACAACAACTCCGACCGATTTACCATCTCACATGTCAATTTCTCCATATTCCTTTCGTGTAGAATATTTTCAATAGTTAAAAAACTCTTGGTCTTTGTAAAAACACGGGAAAAAACATGTTAGAGCCAAATAATTGAGATTTAGTATTTCTCTCCTGCACGATCTCCAAGCAAAAGTTTTGAAATCTTTTGGCCTTTCCCTTATAACGAGTAATCTGATTGGTCGATCCTAACACTTTGAGATAATTGAGCTTCTCATCAGCAGAGAAAAATTTTTCGCTTGTATTAAAAGCATCTCAAATTTGTTTAAAAATTACTTTCTATATTATAAAAGCAATAAAGGATGGATTTCCATGTTTTATCGGTGAAATAATGCAATGGGATGTTTGGGAGAACACGAAAAGAGGCCTAAGAAAATCACGAGCGTCAGCGATTTTTCGCCTGTTTGAGTGCATTATTTCACCGATAAAACACGGAAATCCATCCTTTATTGCTGAAGTATAACTTCACTTAACCAACTTGAAAAATAAAACTCACATACTAGAATTATTGTTGTTTGTTTCTTTGTACTTGTTGTTTTACTACTTTATGTGAAAAGATCTCAGACCCAATGACCAACTCAGTGGTAGCATGGGGGGTGGGGGGGGGGGGGGGGGGGGAGTATTCCGAAGCACCGAAGCCCTAAGCCTACAGTCCTGAGTATAGATCGAGGACCAATATGGCTTTCGAACTCCTTGATCAAGCCAAGGATAAGCTATCCCGGTGTTCACCTGTAGCCCATCATCATTTCTTCATGCATGCTGCTAAGAAAATCGGTGATAAGTACTCGCTAAACAGAGTATAAGTATAAGAAGTCCCAAGTGTAGCCACAACAAGATGTAACGTACGGCTCGAGTGGCTCGTTCGTTTAAGATAGATACTTTTCTTTTTTGTATTTCCCATTTTTTTCTGTCGGAGTTGAGAGAATTGTTATTTGTCATAAACAGGGAATGGAAGTTAGGTATTTTTGTCATAAACAGGGCGTTGTCACGCAATCTACCGTGAAATAAAATAAAACTGTAATAAAGGTCATCATAGTCGCCATAATTATATCCAACAACGTTAACATTAACTAAAACCTGATCATTAGAAAAGGTTGTCGTTCAGTACGGAAATATTTGTAAGTTCGATAACGACATTTTTAAAAATAAAATGTTTCTATTGCGTTCAAACAATGAGGTCATGGACTATGACGTTTCAGTCTGATTATTTGACTTCTTTGTGAGTTACGGCATTTGATTAGAAACCGATGGTTGTCCAATACACACGAATCAATACGATTCGTGTCGATTCGTGAATTTCTAAGTCGATTGGTAAAACTCATTTGTATTCATGTATATGCTAATTGGATTAATAAATTATAATTTACAACAAATGTTAACTAAATATGTAAATGATATAGGAAAATCGATAGTATTGGAGAATCGGGATTTCTGTGTTTATCTACAGGCTTAGAAAATTTAGCATGAACCACCAAGCCAAACACCCCTCTAGATCCGTACGTATCGTTAAAGGACTTCACGAATCGTATCTACTCTTGTCGATATGTGAATTGTGATTCATAGTTTATCAAAATTGATTTTGTTGGATACTCCTTGTATTACTTTATTACAATCTTAAGGAAAGAAATATGATTTGCATTGAACAGTGCGTAAAAAAAAGTTTAATTCATAGACTAGCTCATCATAGCTTTTTTTTGGATAATCATGCTTACTAAACTAAGACGCTTTGTGTCGTTTTGTTTTAGAATTCGGTCTTCTTAGCTTCGGCACTGTTTTTAAATTAAACTTTATTGACTACTAGTACTAAATCTTGAATTCGAAGTAAAACAGAAGACAAGTAACTTGAATGCATGTTAAATAAAATACGATTTGAACTATTTGAGCTTCGTTGATTGTTCGTTGATACTAAACTAAGACGCTTTGTGTCGTTTTGTTTTAGAATTCGCTCTGTTTAGCTTCGGCACTGTTTTTAAACTTTTTTGACTCCTGGTACTGAATCTTGAATATTAAGGATATTAAGCTTGAGGAGGAGAGGCAATGAGGACGACGAGTTGCCATAAACTTAGTTGATTTACATGTGCATTGAGTCTTTCTTTGATATAGAACCACGTATATTACGTATTTTTATATTTCATTGTGATACATATAAAATAGCACCCGGTTGATTTTTAGTTTTTCGCTTTTAAATGCTGCATGCCCATCGCCCGGGCTTGTTGTGTAAGATAAAAGGTTCATTTATGTGCAATTGCAACTCAAAGTTACCGGGGTATGACGGGGTCGTGTTTACTGACTACAAACAAGGACATATCTTCCAGGGAAACACAGGGGAAGGTATTGTTAATTATCACATGACCCGTATCCGCCCGGGCGCGCGCTCTTAAAAAATCTTCATAGATGATGACGTGAGTAGGGCCGTACGGCCCTGCTCAAAAGTAAACATGCTCAAAAATGCTCAAAAATGAGGGTCATATGACAAAATTCTTATTGACTGAGTTAGGTCGGGCCGTACGGGAAAATATTTGGCTCTCGGTCATTTGTACGGCATCACCTCGAGACAAATATTTTCCCGTACGGCCCTCCCACTCAGTCAATAAGTACATAGAATGACGTGATTCCAACAATCGTAGCAAGGTACATCCAGGTTCTTCCTAAGAGCTGGGAACTGCATATTGTAAAGAGGATTGAGCTGTATGGCTGTGAAGCTTAAGACCGTCATTCTGTAAATATCAAATGACGATATGAAAGATTCCTCAAAGTGAATTTTTTCATATCTTGTCTGAAGATAGGTATTAATAGGCTTATTCAAAAAATATAACTCCTGTTTCCATCAGATTTTTATTTTTGAAAAAAATTAATAAATTAGATTTTGAGCCCCAGAGACCCCTTTCACATGATAAAAAGTATAGTTCCTTTGCAGATCAATAAATAAATTCCTTCAACATTTTATTTAGTTTAACTTATACCGTTATAAAGAACAAATAATTCCGCTTTACTACATGTAACATTTGTACAAAATTATCAAATTCTTAATATTTTTATGACTTTTCAATTTGTGCTAATTTTGTTATTTTTTGAGAGACCTAAAAATCGCTAATTTCACATGCAAAAATCGCCACTTGCGCATCCACTTTGAAGGAAGGCATTATAATCTAGTGAAAGAGTATTATTTCGTCTTCAATATTCTGCAAAAAAATTTTTGGGCTAAGCAAGTAAACAATTTTCAAAAGCGCTTTGACAAATTGACCTTTTGGTCAAAACACGCGCCCATTTCATCAATTTGCAAACGTCAGATGAATCAAATACTGACAAATCCCAAAAAGAAAACAACGTAAACCAACTTCTAATCTACAATGTCTAATAGAACTTAATTGATTGCGATTATAATACTTTTTTCAAGAGATTTAACGGGTTGTTTACCTGACAAACGCGATTTCTTTAAATCATTTGTGGAGCGATTTGATATTTCCGTTATTACGCAAACAATTTCGATTCTGAACACATTGCAGCATTATTTTAGCGCTTGGTAACCTTGAAAATCATCTCTTTTTTGGCAGAAGCCATCCTCAAGAATAATGACGAGGGTATAAGAAGTATGCATCTGTTACACAGAAGTATTTTCATGGCAATGACTCTAAGAAATCCTTTTAAACCCAGCTCAGTTCCAAATTTATAAGTGTCAATCTGTCAATCTAACGAGAAAGCTAACGTGTCATAAAACAGGAAGCCCGAAAGTATTCATTCAAGGTTGTTGAATATTTTTTACTTATCAAGACTTACTGGATTTTTGCTATTATGTTTGACTCATGTATTTTTCTAAGTCGAAGATCCTTTCTATTATTAGGGAATTTCTACTGATTTTCCGCGGAGATCGTAATTATGTAATTTTGGACACGCTCCCCTCTCGCTGCCCCAATCGGGTGGTGGTGGGGGGGGGGGATAATTCAGCTATGCTTTGACCTAGCTAATGCCATTTAAAACTTGATTTGACCCATCCAAGAAACAAGAAATACTTTTACTTGGATATTCTGTGTAAAACTAAAGTTTATTGTATGTTCAGTTTATAAAGTATATATTTGGTCTATTATATACAAACGGTTATAGGGACTGCATGCTGTACATATAATGAGCTATATAGTCAATGGTTAGTTTCACACGAGCAAGCACCAACAAGCTGTTTCAGTAACTCAAGATAAGGTGCTTTGAAGCGGGTTCCTGACAGATGATCTACACCTATTCCAAAATACTCACACATTAAACGCAGCATTGCTACGTTAAATCTACGAAGTTTGCCAGTTTTATGCAATTCACAAATGTTATATGTGTCGTATGTGATCGGGTGAGTAATTTGACATTCAGCAAGGACAGCTTGGCGTGTATTAATGAATTGCTCTTGCTCCGTTACGGCTTGCAAATCAGCATCACTTTGGATATTACGAAGCTTTGCATTGGTGCGTGAAAAATATGCTTTGATCTGTTGCGCTGAAAGATACTCATCAACTGTGAACTTCCTTGTGCCGTCCAGGTTTTTGGCGCGCCTCATATCTACTGAAACCTGTTCTGGATCAGCTTTGTGGCCAGTTTGTTGACCTAGTTGAAATTTTTCATCAAGGTATTGGCGTTGGTTGCAGTTAAACCTGCCTCCTTTCTTGGACGTTCTTAGGGCCCACCCCTTTGGTGAACTTTCTACTGAAGAAGACTCACTTGACTGACTTGGAGTGGTTAGGCTGGGTAACTGACTTGTTCCGTCTTCAAGTTTTTCTCGATATTTCAGTTTGGCTTTGTCGAGTAAAGTCCTTCTTTCCGTTACGAACTTACATTTTCCATAGAGAATGTGATTTTCCATATTATAATATAGCTTAAATGAGCAAATACAGCCTTCAATTGGGCAAGAATAAATTTCATTCTCAATGGGAAATGCGGCTTGCTTGGTCTCTTCCTCTTCCTCACTCGACTTGTTACTTGATGCACCACTTCTTTCTTCTGTTTGTCCAGACTGGAAATGGATATCAGTAAAGTCACCATCAGTAATTTTCGCTGTTTCAAGTATATTCTGAGATAGACAGCTACGAACTGAAAAAATAAATAAACAAAAGAAACAAGTTCTAAACAAACAAATAAATTAAAATACTGAAAGGGAGTGGGACCACAAACATACTTACTAGGTGAAGAACTTTAGGACTTTTAGACAAACAAATCAACGCAATGACAAACAAACAAAGACATTGAATAGGAAGACTACTAACTTTACATATGAACTGACCTGACAACAAAGTCGAAATAAAAACGAAACACCTACTTTAGTTTTTTTTACATTTCTGATTGCCAAATGAATACGGGGTTTCATCAAGATTTGAATGAATAAATGAGAAATAAATATTGAACTGAAGAATAACGAATAATCGATGCAATGAATGATTAATGAAAAAATGGATGAATAAATGGATGAACTAATAACAATGAGAGAGTCGCACCTTGTAAACTGGACCATGGAATAACTCTTCCTTTCCCGATGTTATAAGCTTTCCAGGTAACAAGGCCACTTTCTTCGTAGCCAAAGTTCTTTAGGGTACTAATTCCCTCAATTTTCCCCTCCGTCGAAGTCTTGTGACCTGGCTTCAAGTCTACCAACGCAACTCGGACACCCTTCACGCCACCATATGATGTCATCGCATTTAGAAAATGTGATGCTGTCAATACGTCATTGCCTTCATTTATGTAACGTCGCACGTGGGCCTTGATTGTAGCTGCCTTACGGTCGCAAGGGCCTTTTCCTCCTTGCGGATCGCTGAAATCAATGCGCTCGATCTTTATACCAGTTGAAGTCATCTGCTTACAAGATAGTATCATAGCTACGCTATGGTAGCAGCCAGCATTGTCTGCACGAAGGTAGGCTTTCTGTATTTCTGGGTGGCTCAACTTCAACTGGCTAAGAAGATGTTCTACGATCAAAAGAACATCGTCAGTTTCCTGGCTGCAGTTCTCAGCGATGTGCACAAAGGCCTGATGTTGTAATTGACCGGCTTGACCTCTGCGGACAACCACGCTAATGTGCCATGATATTCCTCTTTTGGCAAACCAGTCAGCTTGCGTTTCCCGGTATTTTTGAGGGAGGAATTTCATGGCCCAATCTAGGGTGATGAGTGCTGTCGAACTGTCTAGTTTGTCTAGTATATCAGTTCGTGCCTTGTCTTGCTGCGTCGTCCTTAATTGATGTGCTTTCCATGCATCAATTGCCTGAAGGGCCTGTCTGTATATGTATGTCAGGTTGTCTCGTTCTTCGTCATCCAGTTTTGCGTCGTCAAGAACTATTTTGATGTCTTGTATTGTCATCTTTAGATTTTCACATGAAGAACAGCTGTCAGTATGTATATGGCCATCGCATTCAGAGCTGTGGTGTTTCTCGTTGGGATCACTTAAGGCAAACGTTCTGCAATGATCTGGAACACTGGAACTGTCGGAGATATGTAACTGAAATAGAAAATATATGGATAGTCATTGTGAATGGATCTTTTCAAATTTAAATGCAATATGTTATACGTATTACACGAGATACATGCAGCAACAAACCGTTTGTTGTAATAGGATATTTCGATATATTAACATGAGACAATCAACCCAACCCAGACATTAGCACCAAACCCAGCGCACTCAACATTTCTCACACCACCACGACCCTGCCCCCGAATGCACCCCCGGCCGTTACTGTCTTTCTAGTAGACAGCTAAAACTATTAAAAGTACAGAAAACATATCCAATTACCTTGTAGTCGGATTTCAGATATTGCTTCCCTCGTTTTAATGACAGTCCACATTGCTGAACCCACTCTCTGTCTTGGCCATAGTCACCTAGTTTCTCTACCATTGCAGCCAAGTCATCAATAGCCTTTGTGCCATCTGCTGCCAAATAATCTAACCCCTGTAAAGACTTTCGTACTGATGCAGAACAAGATGATAAGATGCGCAACATTGTTGATTCACTGAAAGGGATGAAATTAGTTTCTGTGCAGTACTGTCGGTACTGATCAGCGATCCGTTGAGGAATCATGGTTCGTATGGCATTTGGAGTTTCAAGGACATCACCATTACTTAGTTTCAAATAGCGTTGTCCAAAAGGAAGGTCTTGGATAACATGGGGACTTGTTATGAATGACAGGAAATGATCAAGCTGGATTTCATCGACTCGCATACGAGAACTCTTTGGAACGACCACAGGGACACCCCGTCCATACCGAAATTGATGTTGCCTGGCAATACTTATCCTATATTCTGTGATACCAGGTATGTATTCTTGAATCACCTTTGATGGGACAAGGTCTGCCATGATGGACAAAATCTGTCTACGAGTATCCCAACTGGAGGCGTTCTCGTATGTTTCCGATAGGGCAGCTAGGTATTTATGATCTGCTTCACTAGACATGGACGTCAGGCCTAGTGTTTTTTCAACGGACTTCGACTTTTTCAGATCCAACCAAAGGGACCCTGGGTCATCAGGAGAAATCACCTCTAGAGAAGTTACAACAGCATCTTTTGCATGAGAAACACGATCTTTCTTTGTGCGTTGACTCGAGTACGCCCACTTCTTCTTTGACTGCTTCACTGGGTCTTTACCACTCAACGAAAGGAGTTCGTTTAGCTTGATGCGTCGTTCTGTGATGGTTGACGCTGTGGTTGTATTACCATTTGTAGAGCTTTCAGATGAGCTTTCTGGTTGGTACATGCTGTGTTCAGATGTAATATCAAGTCTTCTAAATTCTTCACAATAATCATCGCTTTCGTCACTTGTTTTATTCTAAAATGGCAAAATAAATAGCGAAATTGGGTTACGTTCTTATTTCTTTTAAGCGCTCATTCCAATAATTTAAACGGTTTTGACAGAAATATCTTGCCCTTTCACTTTTCAAAAATTTCCCATTCCTATGGCCAAAACAAAGTGGCCACTGCCCCTACCTACGTAAAGAACAAAGGGATCCCATACACACACCAATAGGGCTCAAAGATTCGACTGAACAATGCAGTTTATTATAGGGGTCCGCATATTGTGTAATACCTGTTCGTTGCTTGTCGTAGCTATTTGTATGTTCTCTTTATCTAAAGACTCTCCCATTACTTCAGGATCTGGACAGGGATCAGGTAGTTCAGCGACTGGATCATCATCAACTTTGCTAGGTGGCTCCTTTGCTAATAAAAGTCTGCACTTTTTACATATTGCTAAATATAGAAACAAGAATTTTATTTTAAAAACAAAGATGTGAAAAGACTAGTTTGACATAGATAAATACTGTTCTTCCGTAAAAGCCTATTTTTCTTGTAAATGGAACTCCCATCTCTGCTGGGTTCAAAGATCCGTGAAGGACTGGGAGCTAGTAAAAATAGGATAACGGACAGTAATATTTATCCAATTCAGTTATGTACTACGGGCCAGATTTTAAAGGCGACCTTAAAAGCAGTTGAAAGTTGATTTCTTGTGAATAGTTGGCCTATACAGCTAGCTGTAGTTTGTGCATAGATATCCCTTTCACACTCGCACGCAAGGAAAAGCCTTTCCCTGTGAGGGGGTGGGGAGGGGGTGGTGGGGGGTGGGGGAGGAGACGTCTGTACACGGGCTAAGCTAGCATTAGCATTAAATTAGAGTGAATAAGTCGATAAAAAGAACAACAATAAAAAAACGATATCTACCTAATCTATTTATGTCACAAAAGGCTCCAGACAATGCCGGATGACACGGTTATCGTCGATTTTTCAAACGTAGGACATCAAATACGGTGTACTTTAAAAATTTGCTTACATGATTGCGTTCTGCAAATTTTGTTACGTTTTAATAAAGCAAATTGCTTTCAACATCCGGCATTCTCTCCATTGTTCTGTTAATGAGTCACTGAATATGCATTCAACTGGTACTTACGTGACGCAGTTGGAATAAGTTGTGCTGTGAGATCAAAAAGTATTTTAGACTGGTAGGAAGTAATTCCACGATCTCCCTTGACTTTCCGTTGACCATGAGGTGCCCAAAACGATGGAGCGCTACAATTTATACGAGATGTTGGGCGCCACCTCACTCCGTATGATTCTCTGTGCCTTGGACATATTGATATCTTGTCTGTGCTTTTGACTTTATCAAAAATGCCTGCGAAAAAATATGCTTGCGCGCTTAAAAAAACAATATAACAGCTATAAAGGTTCAACAACAGAGAAACAACTTGACTGATAAAAGTAAAATAAGCGTATTTCATAACTAATAAACTACATCATCAATATATCAAATAAATTGATTAACCTACCTGCTCTAGCTAACAAGAGTTCGTTCTCATCTTTCAAAGTGGAGTCAAAGCAGTTCAGACTTTTCAAATGACTTTTGATGTTTTTCGAGCAATCGGCGAGTAACACACAGGACGAGTTTGCTGGGTTGTACTGACTATTGCCACAATGACCTCCAACATGCGCAGCGTAATTGCACGTGGCCATGTTAGCTGATGGTCATGCTGGAAATGCTGGTTACTATATCAATACTGCTCTTACAAAGGTACGTTTTTGGTTTGACCAGTTAGTAGCTGGTTTTCTACTTTGGATGTTTCGCAAGACCATGCAATCTGAGATATGCTCATTATGGAGTAATGCAAATTGTTGCCGAAACATGATTTATTTCAAAGTACAATGAAGATTATATTTTATTGATATTAATTTGCCCGAAGAACAAAAGAGATTTGAATAAATTATTGCATTATTTAACATATTTCGACAACACGGCCGGGGCTCCTGTGTTTTATGTGTTTGTCACGCTTTCAGTGTCACCTTGACATTTTGATGTGAACTTCTGAAAAACTCGGCTAAAGTTTTTCTAGATTTTGGTACTAAAAAACTGCTATTTAACAGGTACATACGATACTTATATCCTCTTCAAAATTTTATTGGACTTCTTTTCTGAAAGGGACTTTTTTCAAGACAAACAGGAGACAAGAATCCTAGTGTTGAAATTGTTTACATTACGAAATTTCAAAGCACACTCTAACAGTCACAAATGATGTCCGAAAACCAGTTTTTCTCAGGTAAAAAGCCAATTAGTTTTGAAGACATTGTCCTATATTGCATAACATATTAATTTCTAATAGACATTGTAGATTAGAAGTTGGTTTACGTTGTTTTCTTTTGGGGATTTGTCATTATTTGATTCATCTGACGTTTGCAAATTGATGTGAAATGAGCGCGTGTTTTGACCAAAGGTCAATTTGTCAAAGCGCTTTTAAAAATTGTTTACTTGCTTAGCCCAAAAATTTTTTTGCAGAAAAGTGAAGACGAAATAATACTCTTTCACTAGATTAAAATGTCTTCTTTCAAAATGGATGCGCAAATGGTGATTTTTGCATGTGAAATTAGCGATTTTTAGATATCTCAAAAAATAACAAAATTAGCACAAATTGAAAAATCATGAAAATATTAAGAATTTGATAATTTTGAACAAATGTTACATAAAGTAAAGCGGAATTATCTGTTCTTTATAACGGTATAAGTTAAACTAAATAAAATGTTGAAGGAATTTATTTATTGATCTGCAATGGAACTATACTTTTTATCATGTGAAAGGGGTCTCTGGGGCTCAAAATCTAATTTATTAATTTTCTTCAAAAATAAAAATCTGATGCAACCAGGAGTTATATTTTTTGAATAAGCCTATTAATACCTATCTTCAGACAAGATATGAAAAAAAACACTTTGTGGAATCTTTCATAGCGTCATTTGATATTTACAGAATTACGGTCTTAAAAACTATGCATGAACGGCTATAACCTGCAAATTTTCTCAGAGTATGGCGCCCCTTTGTGATTAATTTAATTTTCTGGCTATTTTGTACTCAAACAGGAAATGTTTTTCTTAAGTCAGTGATTAATATCATGCTCTTATCGAATTGAGCTCTTAAGAAATAAGCTATGGCAAGGCGTTTTTGGTCTGCTAATTGAAGTGAAAACCGGAATCAAATTTCTGATGCGTTACTATGTTTTCCACGCGAACCCGTTGGTAGCACGTTGCGCAACGTGTTTCGTGAGCAAGCGCTATTAGAACACTTATTTTCTGTTTGTAAGTTAGTTATTGCACCACATAAAATACTTGAGCTGTTATATAAAGGGATGGCGGAGAAGTGGCTAATCTCATTTTCTTGTCCACCTACCCCACCTCTTTCCAAATTACATTAAAAGGATATTATCAATCAATCTAACAAAAATGGGGAGATGGGAATTTCCACAGGCTCCACCGTCACTGATATCATGTGCCAACACTCAAATGGTGAACGCTTATTCTAGCCAGCAATGATATAAAGAAGCACAGGCTTACCAAACTCAAAATCTCTAGTTTGTTGATGAAGGTGTATTAACAACATGTAACTTCTCTTAACAAAATAAACTTGAAAACCGCACATATTAGAAATGTTGTTGTTTTGTTTCTTTGTATTTGTTGTTTTACTACTTCGCTTGTGGAATGACCAACCAATCAACTAACTGATAACGTTTGGGATAAGGAAGGGAGTTTGAATCTTAAAATTAAAGGCTTAATGAAAATACGACTGAATTTATTTATTCATGTATTCTTTCATGCATTCATCAACTCATTCATCCATTCATCAACTCATTCATCCATTCATCAACTCATTCATTCATTCATTCATTCATTCGTTCATTCGTTCATTCGTTCATTCGTTCATTCGTTCATTCGTTCATTCGTTCATTCGTTCATTCGTTCATTCGTTCATTCGTTCATTCGTTCATTCGTTCATTCGTTCATTCGTTCATTCGCTCATTCGTTCATTTGTTCATCCATTCATTCATCCATTCATTTATTCATTAAATCATTCATTCTTTCATTCATTCAATCATTCATGCATTCATGCATTCATGCATTCATGCATTCATTCATTCATTCATTCATTCTTTCTTTCATTTCTTCATCCGTTCATTCGTTCATTCTTCATTCTTCATTCGTTCATTCGTTCATTCGTTCATTCGTTCATTCGTTCATTCGTTCATTCGTTCATTCGTTCATTCGTTCATTCGTTCATTCGTTCATTCGTTCATTCGTTCATTCGTTCATTCGTTCATTCGTTCATTCGTTCATTCGTTCATTCGTTCATTCGTTCATTCGTTCATTCGTTCATTCGTTCATTCGTTCATTCGTTCATTCGTTCATTCGTTCATTCGTTCATTCGTTCATTCGTTCATTCGTTCATTCGTTCATTCGTTCATTCGTTCATTCGTTCATTCGTTCATTCATTCATCCATTCATTCATACATTCATTTATTCATTAATTCATTCATTCTTTCATTCATTCAATCATTCATTCATTCATTCATTCATTCATTCATTCATCCATTCATTGATACATTCAATTATTCATTAATTCATTCATTCTTTCATTCATTCAATCATTCATGCATTCATGCATTCATGCATTCATTCATTCATTCATTCATTCATTATTTCATTTCTTCATTCGTTCATTCGTTCATTCGTTCATTCGTTCATTCGTTGATTCGTTCATTCGTTCATTCGTTCATTCGTTCATTCGTTCATTCGTTCATTCGTTCATTCGTTCATTCGCTCATTCGTTCATTCGCTCATTCGTTCAATTGTTCATCCATTCATTCATACATTCATTTATTCATTAATTCATTCATTCTTTCATTCATTCAATCATTCATGCATTCATGCATTCATGCATTCATGCATTCATTCATTCATTCATTCATTCTTTCTTTCATTTCTTCATCCGTTCATTCGTTCATTCTTCATTCTTCATTCGTTCATTCGTTCATTCGTTCATTCGTTCATTCGTTCATTCGTTCATTCGTTCATTCGTTCATTCGTTCATTCGTTCATTCGTTCATTCGTTCATTCGTTCATTCGTTCATTCGTTCATTCGTTCATTCGTTCATTCGTTCATTCGTTCATTCGTTCATTCGTTCATTCGTTCATTCGTTCATTCGTTCATTCGTTCATTCGTTCATTCGTTCATTCGTTCATTCGTTCATTCGTTCATTCGTTCATTCGTTCATTCGTTCATTCGTTCATTCGTTCATTCGTTCATTCGTTCATTCGTTCATTCGTTCATTCGTTCATTCGTTCATTCGTTCATTCG
>OU974083.1:4171027-4481027 GCA_918843875.1 Diadumene lineata | reverse complement strand
ATAGGATTTTTATGTTTTTAAGCCGTAAGATTGATATACAATTTTTAAATAGTTATGCACGGGAAATATATTGTTCATATTTCATGTCAGACCAGATGTCACAAAACTCGATATATATATAAATAGTTATGTAATTACTACATATAAAGCTTGTCCATGATTTGCCTCGGGCGTCGTAAGACACTTGAAACAATGCTTCAATGGAACCACGTACACATTCTTGATCACTCAGTAGCTAACGAATGTGACTTGCTTCGCGACGCCCACCTCCTCCCCGATCCTGCCTCTGTTATTGTTTTCTTTGCCCTGCACCTTTAACTGGGCAATATTTTTGATTAACGATTAAGATTAATGCCTTGTAAAAAGGAATTTTAATTTGCATTATATTAAAAGCGGCTTTGGGGATTTTTCCCCATAGCCATTTAACTCCAACCGAGTGTTATTGTTCATTGTTACAGCCCAGTTAAAGAAGCTCGAGAAACACAGTACTGGATTACAGAGGGTGTTGTTATTGCCATGAAGGAATAAAAACATAAAAGTTAAATAACAACAGCACAATTCTGCATAAGCTGCAAAGCTTGAGGTCTTTACTCATCATAATAGACTGGTAATGATATTCTAATTTATAGTTAGCCTGGATATCTCCTCGGTATAGGCTAGTCGTTTAATCTAATTTCAAATCACTTGAAGTACTGACGCAGTTTCTATCTATCCTTCGGCTCAACACTGAAAAAATGCTTCACATATTCTTGTTGTTGCTGCTACTTATTTCATCCTCATCAGCTGATCTTTGTCCTCTTGAGATACAGCCAACAACACGAAAAGGATACAAGCTGACAGGTCATCACATCACGACCTATTCATACCTTGGCGATAGAGAAGTATGCATCGAAGCTTGTGTTGCATATGGTCGCAGCTGTAAGAGTGTCAACTTTTACCTAACAAAGAAGGAATGTGAATTAAACAGAGCCAGTCATATATGCAGGCCAGAGAGCATGACAGCAGCGATGGACAGTGAGTACATCGACTATCCTTCGCATTTTGCTTGTAACACAGGTTGGTATATAACTCTTTATTATATGAAATATTAAAAAAAAGACTTGTAAAAAATTTGCCGTCTTTGGAATAAGTATAAAAACTTCAGCAAATTTTAGGGACAATTGTTTTAAACTGATGGTTAAGGAAATTCCGTAGTAATAGAACTAGCCATAGAATAAAAAAATGGGGTCACCGTATTGGATTTCGCGAGAAAATTTTTTAAATTATACCCACTTTTGTCAATTTAGCGTCTAACATTCGAAAATGGGCATCATAAATAAAAGTATCTCTTTCTTGAGATTGGTCAATACCAAATATTTTGAATGTGCTTTAATCTTCTCCTGATACATTGGGCTACCGATGTAAAGCAAAATATTTTCACTAAAATTCAACAGCGAAGAGAAATAAGGCAAAAATTAACAAAATGTTCGAATTTCTACGGGCCCGAATAATGCTTTAAACAAAACACTTTTCGAAATATCGAAAAATCTAACCATAGAATTTTGTCATCGATCACATATGTTTTAAAAACAACATGATTTCAAATGATATTATGAAATAAACAGGATAGGTGCCCTTATTGGTTTGTGAGATATTTTGAGAAATATTCTCAACTTTCAATACAAGGCTTTTCCGAGTGCGGACTGGGGCGAGTTTCAAGAAATTCGTAACTTTTCGCTTGAAAATGTGAAAACTGTTCGTATGTTTACGTTAAAGCGTTTCTCAGACATAACTCTGTATCTATTGATAATAAGAAATGTAAAACTCTAAAATTCGAAATATGCGTAGAACTGTGCGCAGTGCAAAACTACCGAATTACCTTAAAGATAATTGAAGATATTTTCAGTGTAAAAATCTAATCGGAAATGTACATATGTAATAAAGCTCATTTTAAGTGAAATGATAATATCATGATTCAAAGTAGTGGGGGATTCACACTTCACGCCGTTAGAATTGTTTAATACTTTTTCTATATAAAGACTGACACATATGAAAAACAAAATGAAATAACAATAGGGGTCACAGCAATCGTTTTGGAACTGTGGGGCTGGTACTTGCTCCATTTTCGCCATATATTTCAACTAAAGGAAGTGGCATCAATAGACGCCATTAACATCGCTCGTTTTTGGACTCGAAAATTTGTTGAAGTAAAAATATTTTTTTCAGCAACGTTGAAAATTCTTCACAGATCTATTATAACAGTCTGACAAAATGCTCTCTTTGCTATAGTTCTCATGAATTAATTTCTTGGAAAATATATTCACAAATATATTTTGCGGAGTTTTGAATGCACAGCTTCATTAATTTTCTGGGCACTTTAGCACAGAAAAGTCTCGGAGATCGTGTTTTGCTTATTCCAAAATTTTAAAGTTTGTTTCATGTCAAACATAAAAACTTAAAAATAGCTGGGGGTCACCGCGCTTTTTTTGAGCTATAAGCAAAAAAACGCGATAAACGTTAGCTGATTTCAACGTTTTGAACTCGTGGCAAGGAATACTTGCTTCTTTTGAGGCCCGTATGTAATGTTATGATAAAAACAATTTAACAAAAGTTCGAGAATAACCATATTCTGGCATATTCTAACGCATTTTTTTAATCCCACCAGCACTTTTGTTTGTGCGAACAGGACGCGCAGTAGCAAGGGTCCCCAACTACCTTAGCTAAAGTGTTCTTTTGCTTATTTTTAACAGTTGGGAATGAAATTTTGGAGGACTTATCGACAACAAATGCATTGCTTTTCTTCGATCTTTAAAATACTGCAGTCATTTCTTTTAAATATTTACAGTCTATCACATCTAATATAATAATTGTATTAGAAATTATTATAATCTATGCTCACTTGAATATAAACATTATATTTTTCTCATTTTGTTGAAAGACTTCGTTCCGAATGTCATTAATTTTTTTGTTATCTTCCCTCACAGCCCTTGGCATGGAGGATAAGCGTATCTCCCATCACCAAATAACAGCATCTTCAATTTTTTTTGAATATCGTGATGCCCAAGATCATTATTACCACCATGCGTACAATGGTCGACTTAACTACAAATCTACATCTGGTTCCCCACTAACATGGGCAGCGGCTGAATCTGAATTTAACCTGAACGACTGGCTTCAGGTAGATTTCCTTCACAAAGTGCATGTATGTGCAATTGCAACTCAAAGTTATTTAACTTATTGGGTCAAGACATACAGCTTGCAATACAGCGATGATGGGGCCGTGTTTACTGACTACAAACAAGGACATATCTTCCAGGGAAACACAAGGCAGGGTATTGTTAAGAATGACGTGATTCCAACAATTGTAACTAGGTACATCCGGGTTCTTCCTAAGAGCTGGGAACGGTGGATTGTATTGAGGATTGAGCTGTATGGCTGTGAAGCTTAAAAACGATGAACACAAGTGTTTTTTTTTAACGTTACAACCACATATTTTGAGAGAATTCCGCCCCTTTTTGGTTAATTTTCTAGCACTTTTTCATGCAAACAACAAATTCATTTTTTTATTTTTGCATCAATAATTTAATTCACGGACTTTTCTCTTCGAATAAAATGGTTTTTTTTAAATAAACTATGGTAAGGCGTTGCTGGTGTATCCCCCCCTCCCCCCCAAAACAACACTGATAAACAAAACAAAACACACAGAAGCAAATGTTTAATTTGTAACCTTGTTTTCCACGTGATCGATCGATCGTACGTTGTGCATGCGGCGTGTTTCTCCAGCAAACGCCATTAGCCACAGTACTCATTCCTTATATTTCTTAATCATGGTATAGTACCAAATAAAATGCTTAGTGTTGTTTTAGATAATGCACCTACATTCAAATGACATACGCCTATTTTAGCTAACAATGAAAGGACCTGAAGAATCAGAATCACTTGGTCATGGTTTATTAACATTTATAATATAGATTCATTCTTACGCGCGCTCTGATTGGTCGACGACCGTGCATTATTTCACCGGTAAAAGCACTCAAAGGAACGGCAAACATCAAAGCTCAATATTTTTTCCAAAATGGTAGGAGAAAATGGAGAAAATAGTGTTTTGTTGCGATAAAATTCACTAAATTTAATTCAATTGCAAATCAAAACAATTCACACATGACACAATAACAAACACATGAAAACACGGCGAATTTGTCTGTATTTCATGAATAAAACTATTGAAAAAGTACATCCAACTACTAGGAGCAGCAACTCACTCAGTGTAACCCAGTTTCGTAATAAAATGCATTTTAGTTTACGAAATTGCAGAAAAATTCACATAAATGCAGTTGACGTTGTTATATTAAATAGCTGTGATTTCCAAAAAAAAAAAAAAAACTGGAGTTTGTGTGACAAACATTTAAAGCGAAGTGAAGCATTGCCGTAGGAAAGCATGAATCTGATAAATACGAACAATTTAAGTGTAAAAATATCACAAAAACTCGTCAATTAAACAAATAAACATTTTCAATACAGAAGAACAATTCTTTATCATATAACAGACGTTTTTGTATCTGCAAAAATATTTAGAATCATTCAATAAAAGCGATGAAACACAAATTTTTGTACGTTGAAACTGGTTTACCTGGAATTGTCCGATAATCACCAAATTTCGTCGAGAAAACATGCTAAAAAATCCCTCTCAAATTGTCCACATCGCAGAGGTCTTTACCAAGAAAGCTAAGGAATCATATGTTTGAGATGGTTTGATTGAGGTTTTCTTCAAGTTATGTTTTTTGTAGCGATAAAGTAATCAAGAAATTTCCCCTCAAGCAAGCGACCAACTGGCTAACATGATCATGCTTTTCACAACAACTCCGACCGATTTACCATCTCACATGTCAATTTATCCATATTCCTTTCGTGTAGAATATTTTCAATAGTTAAAAAACCCTTGGTTTTGTACAAACACGGGAAAAAACATGTTAGAGCCAAATAATTGAGATGTAGTATTTTTCTCCTGCACGATCTCCAAGCAAAAGTTTTGAAATCTTTTGGCCTTTCCCTTATAACGAGTAATCTGATTGGTCGATCCTAACACTTTGAGAGAATTGAGCTTCTCATCAGCAGAGTAAAATCTTTCGCTTGTATTAAAAGCATCTCAAATTTGTTTAAAAATTACTTTCTATATTATAAAAGCAATAAAGGATGGATTTCCGTGTTTTATCGGTGAAATAATGCAATGGGATGTTTGGGAGAACACTCAAAAAGGCAAACGCTCGTGATTTTCTTAGGCCTCTTTTCGTGTTCTCCCAAACATCCCGCGTGCATTATTTCACCGATAAAACACGGAAATCCATCCTTTATTGCTTAAGTATAACTTCACTTAACCAAATGAACTTGAAAAATAAAACTCACATATTAGAATTATTGTTGTTTGTTTCTCTGTACTTGTTGTTTTACTACTTTGTGTGAAAAGATCTCAGACCCAATGACCAACTCAGTGGTAGCATGGGGGGTGGGGGGGGGGGGTATTCCGAAGCCCCGAAGCCCTAAGCCTACAGTCCTGAGTATAGATCGAGGACCAATATGGCTTTCGAACTCCTTGATCAAGCCAAGGATAAGCTATCCTGGTGTCCACCTATAGCCCATCATCATTTCTGCATGCATGCTGCTAAGAAAATCAATGATAAGTACTCGCTAAACAGAGTATAAGTATAAGAGGTCCCAAGTGTAGCCACAACAAGATGTAACGTACGGCTCGAGTGGCTCGTTCATTTAAGATAGATACTTTTCTTTTTTGTATTTCCCATTTTTTTCTGTCGGAGTTGAAGTGTTGACATAAAATCGTTGACTTTAAAAAAAGATCATCACATGTCTGAATTGATATATTTATACCAATCATATAATGTTCGTAAACAATTGTTATTTGTCATAAACAGGGAATGGAAGTTAGGTATTTTTGTCATAAACAGGGCATTGTCACGCAATCTACCGTGAAATAAAATAAAACTGTAATAAAGGTCATCATAGTCGCCATAATTATATCCAACAACGTTAACATTAACTAAAACCTGATCATTAGAAAAGGTTGTCGTTCAGTACGGAAGTATTTGTAAGTTTGATAACGACATTTAAATAAAATGTTTCTATTGCGTTGAGGTCATGGACTATGACGTTTTAGTCTGATTATTTGACTTCCTTGTGAGTTACGACATTTGCATTAGAAACCGATGGTTGTCCAATACACAGGAATCAATACGATTCGTGTCGATTCGTGAATTTCTAAGTCGATTGGTAAAACTCATTTGTATTCATGTATATGCTAATTGGATTAATAAATTATAATTTACAACAAATGTTAACTGAATATGTAAATGATATAGGAATATCGATAGTATTGGAGAATCGGGATTCTTGTGTTTATCTACACACTTAAATAAATTTAGCATGAACCACCAAGCCAAACACCCCTCTAGATCCGTACGAATCGATACGATTCGTACGAATCGTGAAAAGCCTTCACAAATCGTATCTACTCGTGTCGATCCGTGAGTTGTGATTCATAGTTTATCAAAATCGATTTTGATGGATACTCCTTGTATTACTTTATTACAATCTTAAGGAAAGAAATATGATTTGCATTGAACAGTGCGTAAAAAAAAGTTTAATTCATAGACTAGCTCATCATAGCATTTTTTTGGATAATCATGCTTACTAAACTAAGACGCTTTGTGTCGTTTTGTTTTAGAATTCGGTCTTCTTAGCTTCGGCACTGTTTTTAAATTAGATTTTATTGACTACTAGTAGCGGAGCTCCGCGCGGGCCGAAGGCCCGCGCAAGCGGAGCACCATAATTAAGAAAATATGGTAAACCATGGAGCTGATTTTTCGTCGACCGACACAGGAAGACCGACGTGCGGTTTTTTTGTCCGTCCGTCGTCCGTCCGTGCCCATCGCACGCAAAGTCGCTGACCATTTTAGATGGGCGCCAAAACTTTGACAAAATTTGTTAATCTCGCACAACCAGGTGCACAACAAAATTCACAATCCATTTTTTTACAGTTTACTGAAAACTTTCAACAAAATATATTTCTACAATGGACAGAGAACAAGAAAGTGGTAAGCCTAAGCTGCCGGCTAAAAGAAGTTTGACCGAGAAAGAGAAACAAAGACCGCCGCGTGAAAATGAAAAAGATCGAACTACGATTCAATGGACAAAGCTGGAAAAGCTTCAAAGTATTTAGTCACTGACAAACTGGATAAAAGATACGTACCGATGCTTTTAACTATTAAAATGTGGAGTCATGCAGACCTGTTAAAATTTTATTTGATACTTAAAAGTCATTCAAAACTGGGAGATTTTACAAGATGTATTTTCTGGATTTTGACAAGTTTGTCAGTTGGTAAAAAAATCCGTATTCTTCGTGGATTCTTCATGGCGTTTTTCAGTAATTACTTATCGACTAATCTACCTTTAAAGTACAAAAAGTCGACGGTGACCAAAAGTTCAAAAAAACAGAAACAAAAAAAAAACGTACATTTGCAGCAGTTTCAAAAGAGGTGAACAGCAAGACGAACACGATTCACGAAGATGATCATCAATTTTTACGGGCAATTCAGAACACGGAGAGCGTTAGGATCAATGCAGATTTATCAACTATTCACAACGAAAAATAACTTTTCATACAAGATGTTCGTCAACAAAGTATGACTGCCAATTCATGGAGCGGATGGAAATGCAAATTTAGTACAATATGTGATCAAGCAACACAAGCTTGCCATCGCCGTTCAGTTGAACTGTGTAAACTTTTTAGAGGCGGTGAAAATGTTTTTTGCCACTTTTTAAATTTTAAAAACATGAACAAGCTTACTGTAATCAGAACTGAGGACAAAAGATTCAGTGGAAAAGTGACAGTACAGGACAAGAAACTTGGCGCCGGTATGTTTACATTTTTTGCCGATCTTTAATGAATTTCTTTTTTACCATCCACATGAAAGCAGTTTGCAATAATTATATTTACTTGTTTTTGTAAGATATTTATGCGTCGTTGATATCTTTATGTGTGTGGGTTTTTTAAATTTGATTCTTGTAATTCTTTGATTTGTTATTGAAAATAAAACGCTTGTATGAATTCGTCAGTGTTCTCATCTGCAAGTTAAAATTTCAAAACTTCATACTGGCTATTTTTTAATGAGTTACGCAGTATTCACGTTTGATAATTAAAAATTCACAAACGTTTTAGATAGCTAGATTACCAATAAGTAATTCATTACACATTTAACCAGAACAGTGAAATTTTTGTCGATTTTAATAACATTTTTTCAAACGTGAAAGAGCGTAAAGCGAGAAGCGAGCGGGGATTTGTTTACAACTCAAAGAAGCCATGTTACTGCTTTTCTAACTTCTCATTGGACAATCAATTTTGATTGACAAGTGCTATTTTTACCACGTATAACAACATATTTTTCGCATTTTTGCGTATAATAAAATGTTGTCGCATGCATAAAGCTTTGTGTGTTTCAATTGATAATATGATTATTTGATCAGGAAAAGAAAATAACATCAAAAAAAAAATTGATCAAGAATTTCATAATTCGTAGTGAATGAACAAATGAAAGAATGGATGATTGAATAAATAAGTAATTTCATTAAATTGGAGCTCCGCTATTAGGTTTACCTAATTTCTATATTACTAAATTTTGAATTCGAAGTAAAACAGAAGACAAGTAACTTGAATGCATGTTAAATGAAATACGATTTGAACTATTTGAGCTTCGTTGACTGTTCGTTGATACTAAACTAAGACGCTTTGTGTCTTTTTGTTTTAGAATTCGGTCTTCTAACAAGGCATTATTTTACCTGCGCATGCGCTGAACTGCTGCGCCAAACAAATGTATGGCGGGCTCTTCACAGGAATGGCGCGCACAAAGCCTATATTGCCAAAATGGCGCTTATTGTGTAATATTTTTTTTTGTGGGTCAGAATGTCAGTGACAGGTCAATTTGAAGTCTCTTTGCTGAATTTTCCCAGTTGTTCTCACCTGATAAAATAAAAGTGTACATAACATAGATAAGAGAACAAGTTATAACTCAGTGGTTGATGTTCGAGAATTCATGTTATGACACTAAATTACATATTCATGAACAACAATATTCAATGTGAATTTAAACTTCGTACCATTGTAATGTCAGATCCCCGATTTTGCAAAGAAATAGGTGGGATTGTAGCACACGAATTGGGAAGATAGAATTTAGAGCTGCAAGGCTAAAATATTCTCTCGATTAGAAAATTGAACCGATATGCTGTCTGCCGCTAAAACCAGCATCAATAATATTTCACTTGAAAACCCTATAAGCCAAATTTTGCCAACAATAAGTTTCACATCACAATGATAAAGATGAAATTAGGGTCTCATCAGGAGAAATAACTCAGTGGTTGTTGCCCTCCAATAAGAGAATTTTCTCGTTTGATATAGGCTATAATTACTCCAGTGCATAATATCAAGAGATTTCAAACCGAAGCAAAATCCAATTATGATAATCCGATTTCAAAACACATCATGAAATAAAAACATATTTATCATATACTTACCTACATTTATTGATTAGAACCATGTCATTAAGTAAAAGTGATGAAACAACAGCTCTTCTCAGGCAAAAACAAGCAACATATTCGCAGAATACTATTACTTTGACTCCGTTTAGCGAGGCATCATCAGTCTTAAATTGAACGACTGGAACTCAAGCAATAACCTAAAAGTTATTTAAAACTATACTTGAATTTTCTATGCTCCAAAATGTTCTAAAGGTGGAAAAAAATCCATCGGCGTACCAAGCAGTTATGAAATCCGACAGCGACCGCCATGACACCGGAGGTGTCTCAAAAGGCCATTTCGCGCATGCGCACGCAAAATAATGCCTTGTTCGGTCTTCTTCGCTTCGGCACTGTTTATAAATTAAACTTTATTGACTACTAGTACTGAATCTTGAATTCGAAGTAAAACAGAAGAAAAGTAACTTGAATGCATGTTAAATAACATACGATTTGAACTATTTGAGCTTCGTTGATTGTTCGTTGATACTAAACTAAGACGCTTTGTGTCGTTTTGTTTTAGAATTCGGTCTTCTTAGCTTCGGCACTGTTTTTAAACTTTATTGACTACTAGTACTGAATCTTGAATATTAAGGATATTAAGCATGAGGAGGAAAGGCAAAGAGGACGACGAGTTGCCATAAACTTAGTTGATTTACATGTGCATTGAGTCTTTCTTTGAGATAGTAATTGTATTTTCAGTAGTTGTTGTCAACAATGAAGGCGTTTTGGCTAGATGTTACTCATTACACATATTTTTGGTGCAAAAATAATAAAAGTCCAAACTCGTCGTCTTTGTCGTTCGCATGCTTAGTCCTTATTTATTTGTTGAAAATAACATGCGTAGGAGTCCTACACGGCAAGGGCTGGCTCCAATAATTCTGTGGCTCCTTTAACACAATAAATCAAAGACAAAACCAAAACAAAACAAAAAACACAAAAATATACTAAATAAATAATAACAGAACATATCAACTGACATGTTTAAAGATATATATATATTTTTGGAGTATTTGTCTTGATTATTCAATAAGAGAAGCTTAACCACTCGTCGTATGGGGTTGAATGTGAATAATGAAAAAGGAATGACGGACCTAAATTTTCTTAGAATAATGAATTATTGCCTTAAATACTTTAGGAAAAATAATACTTTAAACCTCGTATATTACGTATTTTGATATTTCATTGTTATATATATAAAACAGCACCCGGTTGATTTTTGGTTTTTCGCTTTTAAATGCTGCATGCCCAAAGCTCGGGCTTGTTGTGTAAGATACAAGGTACATGTATGTGCAATTGCAAATCAAAGTTACCGGGGTATGTGGGTCAAGACATATATACAGCTTGCAATACAGCGATGATGGGGTCGTGTTTACTGACTACAAACAAGGACATATCTTCCAGGGAAACACAGAGAAGGGTATTGTAAAGAATGACGTGATTCCACCAATCGTAGCAAGGTACATCCGGGTTCTTCCTAAGAGCTGGGAACTGCATATTGTAATAAGGATTGAGCTGTATGGCTGTGAAGCTTAAGAACTATGCATGAACGGCTATAACCTGCACATTTTCTCAGAGTATGGCGCCCCTTTGTGATTAATTTAATTTTCTGGCTATTTTGTACTGAAACAGGAAATGTTTTTCTTAAGTCAGTTATTAATATCATGCTCTTATCGAATTGAGCTCTTAAGAAATAAGCTATGGCAAGGCGTTTTTGGTCTGCTAAATGAAGTGAAAACCGGAAAAAATTTTTGATGTGTTACTATGTTTTCCTCGCGAAACCGTTTGTAGCACGTTGCGCATCGTGTTTCGTGAGCAAGCGCTATTAGGACACATATTTTCTGTTTGTAAGTTAGTTATTGCACCACATAAAATACTTGAGCTGTTGTATACAGGGATGGCGAAGAAGGGTCTAATCTCAATTTCTTGTCCACCTTCCCCACCTCTTTTCACATTTTATAAAAAAGATATTATCAATCAATCTCAGAAAAATGGGGGGAGGGGAATTTCCACAGGCTCCACCGTCACTGATATCATGTGCCTACACTCTAATGGTAAACGCTTATTCTAGCCAGCGATGACATAAAGAAGCACAGGCTTACCAAACTCAAAATCTCTAGTTTGTTGTTAAAGGTGTATTAACAACATGTAACTTCTCTTAACAAAATAAACTTGAAAACCGCACATATTAGAATTGATGTTGTTTTGTTTCTTTGTCTTTGTTGTTTTACTACTTCGCTTGTGGAATGACCAACCAATCGATTAACTGATAACGTTTGGGATAAGTAGTGAGTTTGAATCTTAAAAGTAAAAGCTTAATGACAATACTACTCCATTTATTTATTCATGTATTCTTTCATCAATTCATCCGTTCGTTTGTTCGTTCGTTCGTTCGTTGGTGCGTTCGTTCGCTCGTTCGTTGGTTCATTCATTCATTAAAATACGTTTCGCTTTCGAATACGTTTTCTATCAATTATATGGATGATCCTGTTTAAAATAATCCACAACATCGTAGTTTTATTTGGGGAATAGCAATCTTCAATGTTTCCCATTAGTACTAGTCAATTACTAATCGTTTCATTATAAATAATGTTCCCTAGACTCCTATTACTCTTCAAAAGTTCCATGCATAGTTCCCTAAAAAGGGAGAGTGGATCAGATAAGGCACCAAAACTGACAGAAATCGACTCTAGACAGATAAAACCAACTTGACTATGACTTTTAAGGCACAATAAGTCGTTTCCCTTGTTTTGACACATGCCCAAAAACACGAAAAATATATAATCCTGTTCCCTCTATGCGGATTACTCCAGAGCCCTGAATCTCCGCCGATAATGAGAAACGATGGGTCGGGTTTACGAGATTGTGATTGAATGATAATCGGTTACTCGTGCACGTGTTTACTTTGCTTGTTTGTTTGTCTGTCTGTCCCTCTATTTGTTTGATTGTCTATTTGGGTGTCTGTCTGTCTGTTTATCTGTCTATCTATCTATTTATTTGTTTGTTTGTGTGTGTGCGTGTGTCTGTCTGTTTGTTTGATTGTTTGTGTATGTTTAAAGTGTTAATTAACTGAAAGCGCCCATTTTGTTTGCTACTGTCCCGAGGAGGACTGTGATACAGACCTAGAAATTGGTGTTTGGTTGTCTTATGTTGTTGTGGTCTACACCGATAGCTTGGAAATTCTACAAATCAAACATGAAATCTTTTAGTGAACAACTGTTTTACAAAACAAAAAAGCTCTTGCGAGAAAAACATCCTTCAAAAAAGGAACTTAAAACAAAAAAAATCCAATAACAACAGCACAACTCTGCATGAGCTGCAAAGGGTGAGGTCTTTATTCAACATAATGGATTGGTATTGATATTCTAATTGATAGTTAGCCTGGATATCTCCTCGGTATAGGCTACTCGTTTAATCTAATTTCAAATCACTTGAAGTACTGGCACTGTTTATATCTATCCTTCGCCTCAACACTGAGAAAATGCTCCACATATTCTTGTTGCTGCTACTTATTTCATCCTCATCAGCTGAGCTTTGTCCTCCAGTGATACAGCCAACAGCACGAAAAGGATACAAGCTGACAGGTCATCACATCACGACCTATTCATACCTTGGTGATAGAGAAGTATGCATCGAAGCTTGTGTTGCATATGGTGGCTTCTGTAAAAGTGTCAACTTTTACTTAACACAGAAGGAATGTGAACTAAACAGAGCCAGTCATAAATCCAACCCAGAGAGCATAACAGCAGCGATGGACAGTGAGTACATCGACTATCCTCCGCATTTTGATTGTAACTCAGTTTGTAGTAACACAGGTTGGTATATAACTCTTTATTATATGAAATATTAAAAAAAGACTTGTAAGAAAGTTGCCGTGTTATGAATAAGTATAAAAACTTCAACTGATAATAACCCTCTGTTCAATAATTTTTATACAAAATCCTCAGATTTTTCTAGGAACATCTGCGAAAGAATTAAGCGATTATAATAAATTCCTGATTTTTTACGAATTTTTAAAGTTGATTTTTCCATGGAACACTTGGAAATTATGCATTGCGGGGAATATAGAGCAGAAGTGACGCACCCAGGAAGGGATCAAGTTGCATTCACTGAAGTCAGATACATTTGCTTAGAAATAATGCAAAATATTGAACACATTTGCAAGGCTAGATTGGTCAAAATTCGGCTTTAGAAATTGAAAAAATCATCGGAAATATGTAGTGATGATTTATACTTAGGTCTGAAATGTTTTTATTTCGAATTTTGGCAGAAATGAACCGAGTTATTGACGACCAAGAAATAATTTAAAATGAGCTAGGAAGACATTGACGATCATAGTTAGTGGAGTTTTCATGTTTTTATCAAACTACTGTCGCATTCTTTGAATAGAATTTAATTTCAGTCAAACATTCGATCGATAATCAATTGAGCATGTTAAACTGACTGTTATAATAACGTTGTTTTCATAGAAAATCACTTCATCGAGTACAAAATGATTGTATGTTTCTTTTCAATTAATGTCCACTAGTGGCGTTGAAAGAACGCAATAATTATTACAATAAATATAAATCCTAATAAAATTATTTGCATGTAAAAGAGTTAAATTCATTGAAAACTGAACTATTAGAAGGTGTATATATGAACTTTTAGTTTAAAACCAAAATTGTTCTGTCAAAATGAACTATTTGGCGCGAGTAAATATCATTTGTGCGCGAAACAATCGCCGATTGATCAACTGAATTAAAAACAATCCAAACTACTACATAAATATTTCATAAACAACTTTATTCTGTAAGAACGATGTCTACTTAACTCTATTCTGTGAGCTATCGAGTTCAATTCAACCGAGTTCACATAGAACAATTTTATTATAAGGGAATGCTTAGTTATATCACAAATCCTGCGTATTTGCCGCCACTATACTAGAAAAAGTCTAAATTATACACATCAAGACAGGAAGACTACGATTTATCATAATTGCTTTCTAGAAGTATTGTTATCTTGAAATGAGGCACAAATAACTTCACATTTAACATGTAGTAAAATGAAATAAATGTTGTGTAAATCGAACTTACTTGTAAGCCACTGAATTCACACTCGGAGCATAATAACACAATGTAACAAAACATGCACAAAGTCGCAGGATTTCAACTAAAAAATGACTTCTATGACTCCTATAGCGTCGGACATGCTTTTGCTATATACATAGGAAGTCTAGTAAGGGATTTTGCAGCTTAGTTTGGTTGAATATCAGAGGAATAGTTTCACAACACTCGAAGCGCCATACATTTCTTACCACTGAATATAAAATATATCCTGAGTTGTCGTCACAGGTCATTGAGTCATTCTTTGCACTGCAGGGGTTAAAGATAATTCAAGACATTTTCAGTGCAAAAATCTAATCGAAAATGTACATATGTAATAAAGCTCATTATAAGTGGAATGATAATATCATGTTTCAAAGTAGTGGGGGATTCACACCTCACGCCGTTAGAATTGTTTAATACTTTTTCTATATAAAGACTGACACATATGAAAAACAAAAATGAAATAACAATAGGGGTCACAGTACTTGTTTTCAGCTAAAATAAGTGGCCCTCGCCATCGCCGTCGTTTTTGGGCCGGAAAATGTGTTGAAGTAAAAATATTTTTGTCAACAAAGTTGAAAATTCTTCACAGATCTGATATGACAGTCTTGCAAAATGCTGTCTTTGCTATAGTTCTCATGAATTAATTCCTTGGAAAATAAATTCACTGAGATATTTTACGGAGTTTTGAATGCACACCTTCATTAATTTTCTGGGCACTTTACCACAAAAAAGTCAAAATTACAATGATTTCCTCTCGGAGATCGTGTATTTTTTATTTTATGTCAAACATAAAAACTTAAAAATAGATGGGGTTCACCGCGCTTTTTTGGAGCTATTTGCAAAAAACGCGTGAAAAGTTAGCTGATTTCATCGTTAATTTTGAACGTGCGGCAAGGAATACTTGCTTCTTTTGAGACCCGTAAAAAGTTCGAGAATGACCATATTTTGGCTCTAACGCATTTTTAAAGTCACATCTAATATAATAATTGTATTAGAAAGTAACTCTATGCTCACTGGACTATAAACATTATATTTTTGTTATTTTGTTGAAAGACTTCGTTCCTCAATCGAGTTCTGAAGAAACGAATGTTCATATTTTTTTGTTATCTTTCCTCACAGCCCTTGGCATGGAGGATAAGCGTATCTCCGATCACCAACTAACAGCATCTTCAAGTTATCCTAATAAGCCTGCGTACAATGGTCGACTTAACTACAATTCTACATCTGGTTCCCCACTAACATGGGCAGCGGCTGCCTTTCAATTAAACCTGAACCAATGGCTTCAGGTGGATTTCCTTCACAAAGTACATGTATGTGCGATTGCAACTCAAAATCATAAAAGTGAATGGGTCAAAACATACAGCTTGCAATACAGCGATGATGGGGTCGTGTTTACTGACTACAAACAAGGACATATCTTCCAGGGAAACACAGGGGAGGGTATTGTTAAGAATGACGTGATTCCAACAATAGACCATTTTCAAATTCGTCATTGCTCAGGCTAAGCCTCAATTGTAAGTAAATCAACAAAACACTCCAGACAAAACCATTGGTATTTATATTGTTTTGGGATTGGTGCATTCCCACGGGATGTACCTCGTACAAAGAATATATCACATACTATCGAGGCTCAGTCTGAGCAATGAAGAACATGAAACTGGACTATTGTAGCAAGGTACATCCGTGTTCTTCCTAAGAGCTGGGATAGGTGGATTGTAATGAGGATTGAGCTGTATGGCTGTGAAGCTTAAAAACGATGCACACAAGGGTTTTTCTGAAATACGTTACAATCACATATTCTAGGAGAATTCCGCATCCTTTTTGGTTAATTTTCTAGCAATTTTTCACGCAAACAACAAATTCATTTTTTGCATCAATAATTTAATTCACGGATTTTTATCCTCGAATAAAATGTGTTTTTTTTAAATAAACTGTGGTAAGGCGTTGCTGGTGTATCCCGCCCAAAAAAAACACTGACAAACAAAACAAAACACACAGAAGCAATATCTGAACCTTGTTTTCCACGTGATCGATCGATCGTACGTTGTGCATGCGGCGTGTTTCTCCAGCAAACGCCATTAGCCACAGTACTCATTCCTTATATTTCTTAATGGTATAACACCAAATAAAATGCTTAGTGTTATTTTAGATAATGCACCAACATTCAAATGACATATGCAAACAATTTCTTATCATCAAAGGCCTAATGACGTTACGACGTTTACCAGTATCACATGTTCGGGGACAAATTAATGACAAGAATATTGAAAATCACTCATTTTAGCAAAAACGTTATGATCTTTGATCCCAAATGCTGCAACTAACTTAAGTGAGAGGTTTTTTTTTTTTTTTTTTTTTTTTTTTTTTTTTTTTTTTTTGAACTTGAAAAAAAGCCCCTGGGCACCGGACTGGGCCTTTTTAGCGTGTGGGCGGTTTATTGACCTTTCCCTAAGACTACATTCCTGAGTATCGATCGGGGACCAGTATGACTGTCGAACTCCTTGTTCAAGCCACAGATAAGCTATCCCGGTGTCCACCTGTAGCCCATCATCATTTTTGCATGCATGCTGATAAGACAATCAGTGATAAGTACTCGCTAAACAGAGTATTTTGAGGTCCCAAGTGTAGCCACAACAAAATGTAACATACGGCTCGTTCATTTAAGATAAATACTTTTCTTTTTTGTATTTCCAATTTTTTTCTGTCGGCATATCAAGCTTTTCCCTTAATTAAGAATGTTGTCGTTTTCTATCAAGCCTCACGCATTTCCTTATAAGGATTGTGCCCACCATATTTGGGCCATTCTCGTAAATCGGCAATGCCTAAAAAAAAGTTTTTTTCTGACAAAAACTCTCAATTTTTTGTACAGTTTTTTGAGTGAAAACATGCACAACAAATCCAACATTTCGTATTTGGTCCCAAAAGAAACTGCTGAACCTAAAACAGGTACCTGGTGTATTTCACCACAGGAAGCCCAAAACCGACAACAAATGTTTGATATATTGAGAGTGTTGACATGAGGCGCCTTTCTACAGCCAATTTTCTGTTGTCTACACTGTCCCACTCTTGCGTGAAGTCTAAGTATGGGTGTGTCACATATTCACGTACATTACGTGTAGTATATCATTTGTCAAACTCATGAGGGGCTATTGAAATCACTTTTTATCTATTCGTCACCTCATTCTATGTTCAAGGAATGATTTGTTTTCCTTCATTATTTCTCTTCAGTTTAAGGCAGCGTTTACACGAAACGTACATTTTTTTTATCCATTTAGGCCTACCATTAACACGAAAACGCTACTTTAATTAGCCGGATATTATCGAAATCGTTTTTTAGAGTGGATATTTTCAAAAAGTTTGTTATGCGTTTTCATATAAATGCTTTAGTCGAAAACGCTAATGGCATCGCAGCGACTTGTTTCCCCGATAGGTCGCAGCGAGCATTTCACCCAGTGTGTAATAAGATTTTTTGACGAGCACTGCTGTCGCCGTGCTGGGACAAAATTGTTTTGCTGCTACTTGCCGCATGAAATAGAACCGGGGACAAACCGCTGCGACTCGTCTCCTTGTGTGTACCAAACTTTCAGTCCCAAAGACTCTAACAGACGCTTTTCAATTAAGCTAACTAAAACGATGTGAAAACTGTGCAAACGGCAATTTTTTGGTAAAAAAAAAATAAATGAATGAATGAATGAATGAATGAATGATGGAATGAATGAATGAATGAATGAATGAATGAATGAATGAATGAATGAATGAATGAATGAATGAATGAATGATTGAATGGATGGATGGATGGATGGATGGATGGATGGATGGATGGATGGATGGATGGATGGATGGATGGATGGATGGATGGATGGATGGATGGATGGATGGATGGATGGATGGATGGATGGATGGATGGATGGATGGATGGATGGATGGATGGATGGATGGATGGATGGATGGATGGATGGATGGATGGATGGATGGATCGATGGATGGATGCATGGATGGATGGATGGATTGATGGATGGATGGATCGATGGATGGATCGATGGATGGATGGATGGATGGATGAATGAATGAATGAATGAATGAATGAATAAATGAATGGGCTTCAAAGCGTGAGGTCTTTACTCATTGTAAAGAATTCATTAATAAATCATGACCATTTTGTCCAATACGACACGAGGAAAGCATTCCAGGGGAATAATGGATAAATCCCTATCAAGTGGATAAATTCTAAAGAAATTCTATTGAGTGGATAACTTTATTCAGGCTTAGTGCATCCAGCCCCAGACAGATAGACAGACACATAGAGAAACACACAGATCAGGGGAGGGGGGGGGGTGTGTCTCCCATGGCAACGGGGCTTTACTCATCGCTACCACCGCACGCTTCACTGATTTTCCAATATGGCGACAGTTGAGACACGGACACTTTCTTGCAATTTTTGCGATTTACTACCATTTTTTGTAGTTTTTTTTATAAAGAATGTCTCGAAAATATCAAAGTACATTGTGACATTGCCATATGTACAATTGTTTGTTTAGATCATTCTTAAAACGTTGTTAAAAGTAATTTCTTGTTCGGGAATACCCCTGTTAGCCGTCGATCTGAGGATACAAATGAACGAGCAAATGAACGTAGCTAAGGAAGATGGCAGTTTTGCTCGCTCAAAATAGGAGGTTTTATAGCAAATATATCGATATATTTGAGTGTGAAATTTGGCTGGAGTTGGTTGCTTGGTTCGTCTCATCAATCTGTTGAGGTAACCCAATACGCTCAATGCAAGTGATAGTGGGAAGAAAAGTACCAGGATCAAAACAAACATAACATAATGTAATGGATCGGATTAGCAGCGTATAAACAGGTAAGGTACTTGCTTGATTGTTGTATAGAATTCTCTGAGTATCAATCTAAGTTACATCAACGTAATTTCAAGAATAAGTAACTTCATCCTACTAAACAGAATAAATATTTCTTTGTTTTGATGTTTACAGCTCACCGTCTCAATCTGCATTATAAAGCATTTCTTTCAAAATTGAACGTTATTTCTTACTCAAAATCTCTAAATCAAGCTATATTCTTTACCAAAAACAAGAACAAATTATGCAATCTTCAATATCCGATTTCCAGGTGTAAAAATATGAAATTCTCTAAGCCAAAAAAAAAGGGTTTTCTTTAGAGTTAATTGAAATAATAATAATAATTGTTGATATCCTGAGCAAATATTGAACTCTGCATCCTCAACAGTTCTTTTTTGTTCTTATAAAATGGACCATACTGTCTGATTCCATGTAGTCTTGTGGTTATTTCAGGTGGCCTGTACCATCTTTGTATAATTAATTTATTTATCAGAAGTCTTGTAAAATTATTTACTAGAGAATGATACAAATAAAAAGTTGTTGTTGTTGTTGATGTTGACTATTCACAACACTCGTAATGATATGCGAGTTGAAATAAGTCACAATACCGGTCCAATAATGACTAGATAGGCGTTTTCCACGTGGCAATGCAATGTAGGAGAGTATAAATAGACAGGACGTGTGTAATCTCAGCTCAGTTCTTCCAGCGGAACCAGGGTCTTTAGAACGGTTTTTCGTAGTTCTACGACCCACGCGAATGCTGTTATGGTAGAGGCCGACAGTGTCCAATTTCCACAAATGCAAGAACCAGAATTAGCTCCGGCCCCGCAAGCCCCTCAAGGAGATGGACAGGATCCCGTAATTGAGCTAGAAGGTGTGACACTACCAAAAGCGCCACGTGCGGGTCCTCTTGCGCCCCACCCAAACCTTCCAACAAACACTCAATTTTACCGCCAGGAATCACTTTAATCTATTAACTTCAATAAATGTAATAAGACTTATCTAGTATTAATTGCTTGTTACTTCGTCTGAATATAACTTTTGAAATAATATTGTAATGATTTAAATGGATAGGCTTTGCTTAAGGTAGATTTTATCGTTGTATTATAATAACTCATTCGTGACGAAAAATAACTTCTCTAATGCGACGTATACTTTCAAATTGATTGATCTTCTAACTTATTAATATTCTATTAGCCTAGCCTAAATACAATTTACGGGGAATTAATTAGATACTTTTACAACATTTAAAGTTCATTGAAATCGTTCATGTTACTTTCTCAATGCTTACTAGTTCTTGGTTCCACGTGGTTCAGCACTCTAACGTTTAAACTTTGGTTCTTTGAACAACTCGCTTCCTCTCCAAGTCGGCCGTTTGTAGCACCAAATTGTTTATCTTTAGCGTTGACACTTTCTATCGTCTTTCTGTGTCTTTTCTCAGTACTTATCTTTAGTATCTCTTTCTGTACTCTCTTGTGAATTGAGTTTCACTGCTAAACTGAAATTAATACTTCTAGAATGGGTTTCTAGATTGAACTTTTCATAGCTTTCTGCTACTCACTTTACGATAGGAACGTCGACTGACTCACTTGACGAACATCCACTAACTGACCCAAATTAGATCTTTTTTCTCTCTTTTGAGCGAGTTTTTCTTGGTTAGGACAAAGGACATAATCCTGGTTATGTAACCCTTTCATCTTCTTATTTCCTTGACCTAATCACAATCTATTGTTATATTACTTACAAGCTCTGGGGACATGAATGGACCAATAATATACTATTACGCTTGTTGCGTGACGATGTAATTAGTTCACTTTATGAGTGACTATAATAGGTTTAATGATGTTTGTCACAGAAGGGGAACTGGAGGTGAATATATCCGCATTGGACTCATGTCTGTTTATTTCTGTTTTGGTGACATAGTTTTCACCGATTTTTCCTGTAAGACGATCCTTCGGCGAGCTGGTTCGAAGGGGATTACAGAGGTTTGTACATGTAGTGCACGTTGGGTGATAGTTTTCACCGGTTATTTCTGTAAAACGATCCTTCGGCGAGCTGGTTCGAAGGGGATTACAGAGGTTTGTACATGTAGTGCACGTGGGGTGATAGTTTTCACCGATTATTTCTGTAAAACGATCCTTCGACGAGCTGGTTCGAAGTGGATTACATAGGTTTGTACATGTAGTGCACGTGGGGTGATAGTTTTCACCGATTATTTCTGTAAAACGATGCTGCGGCGAGCTGGTTCGAAGGGGATTACAGAGGTTTGTACATGTAGTGCACGTGGGGTGATAGTTTTCACCGATTATTTCTGTAAAACGATCCTTCGGCGAGCTGGTTCGAAGGGGATTACAGAGGTTTGTACATTTAGTGCACGTGGGATGATAGTTTTCACCGATTATTTCTGTAAAACGATCCTTCGGCGAGCTGGTTCGAAGGGGATTACAGAGGTTTGTACATGTAGTGCACGTGGGTGATAGTTTTCACCGATTATTTCTGTAAAGCGATCCTTCGGCGAGCTGGTTCGAAGGGGATTACAGAGGTTTGTACATGTAGTGCACGTGGGGTGATAGTTTTCACCGATTATTTCTGTAAAACGATCCTTCGACGAGCTGGTTCGAAGTGGATTACATAGGTTTGTACATGTAGTGCACGTGGGGTGATAGTTTTCACCGATTATTTCTGTAAAACGATGCTGCGGCGAGCTGGTTCGAAGGGGATTACAGAGGTTTGTACATGTAGTGCACGTGGGGTGATAGTTTTCACCGATTATTTCTGTAAAACGATCCTTCGGCGAGCTGGTTCGAAGGGGATTACAGAGGTTTGTACATTTAGTGCACGTGGGATGATAGTTTTCACCGATTATTTCTGTAAAACGATCCTTCGGCGAGCTGTTTCGAAGGGGATTATAAAGGTTTGTACATTTTGTGCACGTGGAGTGATAGTTTTTTCCTCCGCTTGTGTTTGCGTAATGGTTGCGACGGTATTTTTCAGTCTGACACGAGAATCAATTGTTTTCTCACTAGTGACTTTGCATTGGATGGTTTTCGTGTTTATATAATGTCTTTAGATATCCACAAACCAGTTGTTATGTTAATGCATGTGCCAGCCAGAGAGACAATAGCCATTCAGAAGTGTAAATGCTAAGAGCTTTTCGTCAGTAGAATTACTGCTATTCACAACACTCGTAATGATATGCGAGTTGAAATAAGTCACAATACCGGTCCAATAATGACTAGATAGGCGTTTTCCACGTGGCAATGCAATGTAGGAGAGTATAAATAGACAGGACGTGTGTAATCTCAGCTCAGTTCTTCCAGCGGAACAAGGGTCTTTAGAACGGCCCACCCACCCACCCAGCAGCATTCACGTGGGTCGTAGGCCGTGGACCCCTAAGCCAAGCTGTTCCAGCTTGGCCTAGACCGCTGACCAATATTCTGCCATTACTTATTCCAATGAGCATGAATGAGAGTGTTGCGAAATAGAATACTATTCACGCTAGAACTAAAGGTAGACAATGGTCTAATTATATTCTTTTTTTGTCATGAATGTATTATTAACAAGTAATTCATACAAAATGGGCCTGATATCTAAATACGGAGCAAGTGATCCTTGTAAATTACAAGTTTATTGTATTGCATTGCATTTGTATCATATTTGACCTTTATGAGAGAGTTTATCAAGAAAATTACAAGCTACTGAAAATAGTTTCCCAAATAAAAATATTTTGTGTTTTTTACAGGCATCATTGTTGGATATGACCACATGGTTCTTGCAGTTTGAGCAGTTGACAATACAGGGTGTTATTCTAAAGACTCCAAGTTGAGCATCACTACGAGATTTGGCAGCACTTTTGCCTTTAGCTGGCTTGTGTCCTCGACTAGAAAGGCTTCCATAATGTCTATCACAAACCCTCAATTCTTTAATAATATCTAATCTGTTGTAATAAAAAAGGGCTGCATGCCAGCTCATACACACCAATCATGATTTCAAATTTTCTGGAACCAGCTTCTCTATTGCAATTCTTAATACAGCAGTTATTTCCACCAAAAATCATTCCATTCATTAATACCAACCCCAACACAGAATGAGATGTAGTAATTCCCAACAAATATTTGAGTCTGTGCTATTTGGTGGTCTAGTATCATGTATTACTGCATTACCAAAAATCAGATTGTGCACTAAAAAAACTACTCGTAAAAAAGGAGTGTGGACAACTAGCAGCAATAATGAGCACCATGACAATCAGTATGTAAATAGGGGTGTGGTAATTAAAACATAATTGTGGAAGTAAAGATAATAAAGTGGAAATTATAGCATTAATTTCATGCTATTGAGAAAACCTGCAAATTTTCCTTTCATTTTGACAAAATGCTTGTTGAAATTAAATCCATTTTTCTGAACAATCGATCCGTTTTGGGAAGAAGGCAGTAGCTTCTTAGCAACATGCAAATAATTGCAATTAAAAAATGACATTGTATCAAATACAAAGATAGATGTACAACATCATAATAGGAAACAGAAAATAATGAGATCACAAAATGAAAATGAGAGTCGTATAATAGAAAGAAATAAAAACACAGTATTATTCTGGGAAACGAAAGGTTATTCTGCATAGTAAAAATGAGTGTAATTTACAAAAATTAGTAATCGGCAGCAATTTTACAAATTATATGGCAACTTTTAAATCAATTGAACAAGCCGTAAACAACTTGAATTGTGATGTTAGTGTGTTAGATCAAGTGCAATTAATACTTTTTAAGCAATTTTCACCAACTGCAAAAAATTAAAACGTACAATAAGTCCCAAAATCACTTCACGATAGTGAGGTGAAAAGATGGCGCGAAACCGGTACTGTCGAACCGAGAAGTATGTAGGCATTCACGTGCTGTGAAGGATGAATGACACAAAAAAGGATTGATGAGAAGAACCAGAGACTGGTCCTTGATGAAAAATACTCTAAATTAATCCTTAGGGACTGCTTTATAAAACGTCCTATTTGGAAGTAAATCTGTTTAGTTTTTGAGAGAGAAATTACAATTTTTCTGAAGAGATTTAGCGCGTCCCGAACTAAAACTTTTGATCCCGAGAACGTCCCGCAAAAGTAAAACCCCGGGGGGGGGGGGGGGGGGTACACCCTTCAGATCTGGGTAGGGGTGTTCCGCTGGGATCTTGTAGGGGTTACACTGTTTATGACAAAAAATACGTAACTTCCATACCCTGTTTATGACAAATTGCAATTGCTTACGAACATTCTATGATTGTACAAATATATCAATTCAGACACACGTGCTGCTCTTATCTTTTTTTAGAGTCAACGATCTTATTCCTGCCGATTTCCTGAATGCAAACTAATTTCTCTCATTTTTTGGGCCCTGATTATGACAGAAAATTTGGATTAAATCGGAAACAGAGTAGAATTAGATACCCTGTTCATGACACCAAGGTCGAAAAACCATACCCTGTTCAGCGGATCATCCCCGTATAGTCGATATAGGGTAGTACCCCCCCCCTCCCCCGGGAGTAAAACAGACTAAAAATCACAATAAACAGTTTCAATAGGAAATTAAATGCACTCTACTAACACAAGACTATCCAAGAAAGCCACACTCACAATTAATTAAACCACGATAGCCTCCTTGACCTTGCTTTTGAACCAATTTCAAAGGTAAAGCTAGGCGACAATGGCGACTACACGATACTGTTTACTAGAAGCCAGTCAAGCGTAGCGTGATTTGTTGTTGGTAGCGATGAGTCTGGAGAGCGGCTCATTTGCATACAATAGAGTCACCCCCTCCCTCCTGACACAGACAAATGAACAAAAAGACCACGAACTATACAGACGGAGAGACAGACAGACAGAAAGTAGAGTATGTCCTATTGAGTTAATATTTTCTCTCTCTTTCTGGTGGGTATTGAATTTCGACAATTTTTAAGTTGTATCGCTTTGAGAAAATCAATTTCAAATCAATTTCAGTTTGATAACTCAATCCATTTGAGTTCAGTCCTATTTTTTTAGTCAATTTAAAGCAGTAGAAAACTCCAAAATAAAAAAGCTAAATAAAGACAAGCGTTTGTGAATGTTCTTAAATCTCACTGAAAATAGATTGAAATAAAGTTATATTTCAATTTATGCGAATTTCAGCATTTTTACGCATGCTTCATGGCATGCGATGTGAGAATGAATGACAATCCAGAAAGGACAATGAATTTGGCTGCAATGTGCGCGTCAAGCATCTAGTGACGATGCGTGCCAAATATCACGGCTACATCATTGTATTGTCCTACACTGATTTCAAGCATTGTCACGCAATCTACCGTGAAATAAAATAAAACTGTAATAAAGGTCATCATAGTCGCCATAATTATATCCAACAACGTTAACATTAAATAAAACCTGATCATTGGAAAAGGTTGTCGTTCAGTACGGAAATGTTTGTAAGTTCGATAACGAAATTTAAATAAAATGTTTCTATTGCGTTCAAACAATGAAGTCATGGACTATGACGTTTCAGTCTGATTATTTGACTTCCTTGTGAGTTACGACATTAAATTTGCATTAGAAACCAGAGCTGTACTATACACAAAGGAATTGCTTGACTATTTTTGGCTGTAAAACAATAATTACTATCGGCCCTAACCACTGAAGACTTTTATCAGCATTTTACAGAAAATAATCGAGCTACAATTGGAGTGAATAACCGTAAATTCTACGATAAAACCATCGACACAAACAAACGTCTAGTGAGACAGTGAACTCGGTAACAAAACCTTACTGATTGTAAAGTAAATTTCTGTAGCGTTCTTCATTCAAGTAACGATAATTGGATGTTAACATTGCTCAATCACTGAATTAAACTGGTCAACTAGGCAAACGGATTGTACACGTCATAACTGTGGAGTTCTCCATTCAAGGGACGATAATTCGATATTAACCTTGGTCAATAATTAAACATAATTAACACCAATAAACAGTTTTTGGGAAAAACACCTCAGCAACAGAAAGTTAAACAAAAGAACGTGTGGACTGCATCAGTGGATCAAAACTTACCAATAACGATTATATTACTGGCCTCGATTGCGATAGTGTTTCAAAAAACAAACATTTTAATCAACGAACAGAAAAACAACTTGTGGTAAAATTACAGCATAAATTACTGTAGTTGAAAAAAACAAACAAACAAAGACTCCAAATACAAAATAGAATGAACATCCAGGTTATTTGGGCATATTTTATTTTTGGATTTTTGAGCGTTTGCTTTGCATGTCAAACAAATGACGATTGTTCATATTATGATGTTCCAATTGGCAACAAAACGACTCGGATCTACCTCGAGTGCTGTCAGATGTTCGGTAATCCACGAAAGTGCGTCGAATTCGGTTCGCAGTGCTATCAAATACCAACATGGCGGCCATTTCCACAGTCTAGCTGGCCAGAGATACCAACCTGGCCAACACAACCTGATATACCAGACTTTACAGTACCTGATATCAATTGGACACCACGCATATTCCCTACAAAATCTTACGATTCTTCAGGCACGGTGGCTGGTATCGTAAAAATCATTTCTATGTTAACCGTGGTTTTGTTTGCGTTATTTATAATAGGTGTGTGGTTTGTGTGTAAGCGAAGAAGACGAAACCAAGGACAGCTATTAACTGTTGCAACTGCTTCACAGAGACCAATACACGAGGTGAGAGATGATGATGTTGATGATAATGTTTGTTGTAAACTTCATTTCTTAACACAATATTCTGATTCAAATACACTCTTATGATCAATGACCAAGCAAAGTGATGCGAGGGGCCTGCATATCAAAGCATTACCTTAAAAAAGTTGTCCTTCGCACATCCATCGCTTCATATCCATATTTGCAATAGCTTTGAACACTTTTTGGTGTTTTCTTGGCTTTTAAAGCTGTAAATCGTCTAAAACTTACAGTAGTGAAAACACTACTGAACTGACCACCATTTTGTAAATGGTGTATATATTGTATGTATGATCTAAATGCACCATGACCATGAGAAGCAGATATTGAAAAGCACAGGGACCCCCCGCGAAAGACAATTTTTTTATATGAAATGCGAGGATATCAGATCCCAGTATCTAAACTAATTTTATCCAAATCCCAGTGCTTAAACTAAAAATTCCAGTGGAAGTATTGCAAACAAAATATTGTGTGAACAATGACTATTTTTTATTTAAATTTTTATTTAAAAAATGTTTATAAGAGAGAGTTAAGGCTGTGCTGAGGTATCTAGCATTCATTGTTAGTTTACACCGGCGAGGCATTTAGGGACAGATGATTACAGTCGCGATGGGAGGGAGGGAGGCTTTCTGCTGCTCGATATTTACTTAGCTTTCTTCACCTTGGATCAAACAAAGTATTTTTTCACTTATTTGCCCGATATATTTTAATTGGATTCTCCTTGTTCAATACTTTTTTCCAGATCAAGGTCTTACGGTATTTTTTTCGTAATTTCCCCAAGAACTATCAATTTACTAAAGGCTCGTCCCGTTTGGCAGTTTTTAGTTTGTAGATAGATATGATGCATATAAAGATATGATTTTATTTGAGTAATGCTTTTCTACGAAACTGCATCGATGATTCCGGAGCATGAAACCAAAGCAACGTTTTGTCGTTACACGTTGCAATCAGCTTATGAGTTCTTGATTGCGGCGATAACCATGGCATTGTAGCATGGATAATAATAATACTGATAGTCACTATAGCACTTCCAAATTCACTCACTTGTTTATTTTCTAGGTCCCTGTTGCACCTTCACAAATAGAGGCCCCATATTCACACCACAATGAAGCCGCTGTTGATCATGAGATAGGAACAATTCCACATTTTATCAGTCCGCCGTCATATGAAGATGTATGTTCTGACGTCACGCAATCTTATGAAGACTCTATACCAGATGTACCACCTCCTCGATATGAGGACATTGTGTGACGTTATGTGACGTCATGTCATGTCACAAACACGATAAATATTGCTAGTTTAGACTATCTGTTTCTCAAGTCCATGTTTTTATATGCTATGTGTAATCTCCTTGTGATTGTTGTTTTTCTTTGTTTTGTCATAGTTTTTATTATAGTTTCAGTATTGTAAGTTAGTATGCATTTGTGAATGTTGTTATTTTTTTTTTGTTACAGAGGTCTCAATTTAAACCAGCTCTCAGCTGAATTTGACTAACCTGTATAAATATGATTAAATAAATAAATAAACAACCCGGTTTGCAACATGAAGATTGACAGACGGACAGCCAGAAGGACAGTTAGACAGACATAAAAATGCGTAATGTTATTCTAATGTTGCGCTTTGGCGGGATTTGGCGCGCGCGGCGTTTTCAGCTGTAAATTGCTCACGGGCCCATGTTTCAACCATTGTTGTCGTCAGGACTCTTAACATATTGGAATAGAATACCGAAGATGTGGGTTCGAATACCGCCAAAAGCATATGAAGTTTTTCTCTTATTTTGTTATGTGATATATTCATTAGCAATTTCAAATAACTTTGTCATCACCACAAGACAATAGGTCATTCCAAGACCACTAGGAATGATGGGTAAAAGTCATGACAGAATGTAGAATGGCATCCTGGAAAGTCAAAAAGATGAATATTGACCTTTTAATAAATGTAGCGAACAGAAAGCAAATCAAGTCATAACTAAATGTTATGCATTTCTTGTCAATTGGTGCAATAATTATGACAGCAATATTTATACCCATAGTTCTTAGCAGTCTAAAAATATGTACGGCAATATGAGCGGCTGATCGGTAGTAATATGAATTTTATTATTTATAAAAGGTCTAGATTAATGCTGTTATTCTAAATTGAGAATTTTGAAATTAAATGTAATTTGGGCGAGAAATTTTAAGCCAAACCTTATGCGAATCAGGATGAATAACCCTGGCTTCTACATCAGATATACAGATGCCTTCATGGTAGTGATTTTTCTGGGTTCATGAATTATTGATGAGTTTTATGAGTTAAATAATAATTTGCTTGATAAGTAGTGCACTTATTGCTCTATTTTGAAGAAAGAACAATGAGCCTATGGTCAGGGCTACTTTTGTTGTTGAACATGTCCAACGGCCTGGGAAAAATGATTATAACTAGGGTGCTACACGGAGTTTTATAAAACACATATTGTTAGAGTTTCATATTTAGAATATAGAAGAGGCTTTTGTCGTTTTTTGTTCAGTAATAGAAGTTGCTGTCATAATGACTATAGCACGAACAACAGTTGTCAAACAAACCACGCCTTATACACTATAACGGTGTCTTAACCAATCAGAAAGAGGGCTGCATTTTGTTAGAACTAGAATATCTTCCGGCACAAATATTGTAAGATTACCTCTGTTGTGTTTTTGTCTGCAACTCATGTTGAAATTTTGATTAAAAAAAAGGTATGAAAAGGCAGAAAATTCTCTGCTTTATTTCTACATCACCTGATAAAAGTAGCTTTTGAATAAAACATACAACAATTTGGCGTTTATATTTAGTGTAGTTTTTTTATATCTGATGTTAATGTTTCACTGCTGTCTGTGACAACAAGCGCTTATATGGCTTTGCAAAATTTGTATTTTCATTCTAATTTGGGTTAGATGTATGCCCTCCATGTATAATATTTATCATGTATATTTTTTATAAATTATCATTTCAGCATTCCATCATCTCAGTTATGATTTGCTTCTTGTTATCATTACATATTACATATCCTTGTGATTGTCTTTAAGCAGTATTTATAAAATGGGAATGAGTGTTTTATCGGTGATATCCCGCGCGATCTGATTGGCCAACGCGCGTGCTTTATGAGAGCTTCAAAAACTCATTAACAATTCATGAGCGTCTAGTCCAATGCGTGGTCCAATTTTGGTCACATGCATGAGGATTTATACCCATAAAATACTCTCATTTGTTTTCAATGAATCTTTATATAAAGACTCTAGATCTAGAGTCTTTATGTATTAAAGATTCATTGAAAACAAATGAGAGTATTTTATGGGTATAGAGTCTTTATATAAAGGTTCATTGAATAGTAATGAGATTACTTTCCTTGGTACGTAGCAACCTCAACACACATTAGAAATTCTGCGCATGATCAGAATGACCACTAGTCAACTCTTCGCTTATTTTTCAAAAGTGTATTTGAAATATTTGGTTTTATAAGTGTTGGAGTTTTTGAAGCCATATAAAAAATACTGCTGCCCTTTTTTATATAGTACACAAAGCACGCACATTTCAGCTATTTATGGCTTCTTGCTTCTACTTAGTCAAATTGTATTTTACTCACCTGACAGTTTGGCCTCCGTGGACGCCAAGAGCATCACGAATTGAAGTTACAAGATTTAATTGACTAAAGGTTGACTAAAGCTCACAACGGGAAGGAGTTCGTTGAGTTCACAGAACATGACAGAATGCCCAACCAAAACAAGACCTGGCGGTTTAAGCAAAAAGGCAAGAGATATTTCTCCAAGCATGTTTGCAGTTGGAGGTGAAAGATGTCCCGTTCAACTTTTCAAGAAATATGTCCAACGAAGACCACTTCAGTTACAAAGCGAAGGGCCGTTTTATATTTCCATAAAACACAATAGGAAGCCAAATGACCAGCTTTGGTTCACTATTCAACTCATGAGAGTAAACAAAATCAATGACATGCCTCAGCACTGCTTTACTTACTTGCGCGAGCATTTCTTTTGTTTGCAGTTTTTTTTTTTTTTTTTTTGTTAAGTAAGCTTGGGATAGTTACTCACTTAGGCTAAAAATCTTTCAACGCATTAACAAGCTTTTTTGCTTTCGAGCCCTTGAAACGTGGGTAGTCTTCTTCAATAATCTTCTTAAACGTTGTTATAACCTGTAGAATGATATCGAATGAGGTATATCTTAAATTAAACAACGCGAAAGGTAGGAATTTCAGCGTTTTGAAGAAGGTCGTTTTGACCTGCTGCGTTTCTTACGGAAGTGACATCATCTCATACACGCAGCATGCGCATTAAACAATATCTGGTTTACATACTTCCGGTTTACAAGTTTCCAGTTTGTGTTTCTTGTCTTAAATCTCATGGTCGCTCTCATGTGTTAATTCGTTCCTGTTTACACTTTATACAATTCGCTGTACAATTTATCCTGTGAGATTGTTGGGGTGGATTGTTTAAATAGGCCGGACAGGGCATGGTCAAGCGGTCTATTTCTGGCCACTATCAGAGATTGGAACGTAGAGGTCATCCTTATCAAAACCTCAGATATAAATTTTCATTAAAAAATTGGCATTCTTACAAAATTTGCAAGTGACCTATTCTAAGTCATGTTTGAGCTTGTATATCAGTAAATAGTCTTACCAACATGGGCGAAAAACACGACTCTTCCATATCAAAAGTGTGTTTGGTAGTGTCTGTACTATTTGGTATGTTATGTATTGGTGCACTGATTCGAGTTGAGCTGCTTTTACACGAACACCGAGTACTAATAGCTGACATACAGGACAAAACTCATTGCTTGAAATTGTGTCAAGTAAAAACGGAAAAGCCAGGTATAGACTGTTGATATGGATAGGAAAATATAAAATGTTTGTACCCATGACGCTCACACGGAAACTAGCTGCTGAACCCAATATGAACATAAAATTTTTATTAGCAATATTTTGTTTTCAAACCACAAACAAATACTGTGTTCATGTACCTTCTGACGACACCATTTTTAGTAAAATCAATAACAGACACATCGCTATACTGATCATTTTTTTTTTTGTCTTCTATAGACTAATATACAAATATTCTACATTATCTGACTTATTCTTCTTTTAAAAGCACGGATAGCTCGAAGAAAAGGTTTTTTCAGTTTCCGCCATGATTGTTTTGAATTTCAACATGTATCAATTACATCTCAAACTTATGGATTACAGATAAAGAATCCAATGTGCCACAACACATCGACTCAGTCAGTGTGACCTCAAGACTACGTCGTGACATCGACACCATCACAGTAAACTCAACAACAATTCACGAGGAACTCTTACATTTCATATCTATTGCTAAACAGCTTCGTGAAACCAAGTCAAACGTATGCTCAGGGTCACGCGGTCCGCGTGGAAAGCGTGGTAGAAAAGGACGTCCTGGACCCATGGGAAAAACTGGGCCGCGAGGCATTATCGGTCCACCTGGACCTACAGGTACACAAGGTGCTCCAGGCCCTCCTGGTCCACCCGGCCGTGACGGAAGGCCTGGTCAATCAATATCAGCACCAACTATAACTGTGTCTCCTCATATGTTAGTTGTGAATGAAAGTGAAACAGTAATCCTACATTGTGATAGCAGAGGTAATCCACGACCATCCGTCAGATGGGAGAAAAAACAGGGAGGACTGGACACGACAAGGATGATACAGCAACCAAACAAACATGGCGTTAGTCTTGAAATACGAAACGTGAATACGAACGATAATGGTATATATCAGTGTAAAGGGACCAGCATACTTGGAGAAGCACTAGGCAAAACACGACTTGAAGGTAATCGTAACCAATGATTGTTTTAGAAAGCTAATTTTTACAGTGAAAGAGCTGGTTAAACAGAAGCATTTCTAACAAATTGTAAATAGATCAATTTTGGGCATGTTCAAAGAAAATATTTAAAATCGGAGTCAATGGTCGGTCTGCAATGTGAACATTTCATGCATGGGATCATCGGGTTTTTTTTTTATAGTTTCAAAAAAATTAAAAAGGGACGAGTATACGTTAATCTACTCTCACCTTTATTATGAAACGGTAACGTGCGGAATAAAGTATCAATCCGCATACGTACTTAGACCGTGACGCGAAAATATCTGTGACTACTTATGATTTTTTTTCCAAAACTTCCATGTCTGCGTTTACAATTTATGCGCAAAATATTTTTAAACCAGCATCACGATTTTTGCAACGCATTGTAAACATCCTTAGCCACATGACGCTCCTATCAGCAACTTCATAGTTTTCAATTTAGTGACATTGTCGGTCTGTCTGTTTTTCTTTTTTTTTTTTTTTTTTTTTTTGATCGTTTGTCTGTTTGTTTGTTGTTTTTGTCTGTTTGTATTGTTTCGTTTTGTTTGTTTGTTCGTTTGTTTGTTCATCTCTTTGTTTGTTTGTTTATTCGTTGCTTTTGTTTGTTTATTTATTTATTCGTTTGGTTGTTCGGCAGTTTGTTTGTCTGTTTTTTTTTTGTTCGCTTGTTCGCTTGTTTGCTTGTTCGTTTTTTCGTTTTGTTTGCTTATTTGTTTTGGTTTTTGCTCTTTAGTGTGTTCACATGGTTGCAAAAAGATGAACTTTGTTGGTTTTAACAATGCTAAAGTCTTGATGCACCATTCTTACAAATCCATCCCAACCGATCAGGATGAATACTGTTCATTTTTTTGTTACATGGACGATCGTTGCATTTCACGTGCTTATGATTTGGAGAGAAAATTGTGCAATCTCAGTAACTCTGATGATGTCATGCATCCTCAAGATATGATGGACGTCCCAAAAACTGTATATTTAAAGAGAAAGGTAACTAAAAAGCGCGATAATGATGCTACTAATAATAAAATAACAATAATAGTGATAATAATATGTGGTACTTCGCGAAGTCTCAATGCGCTTTACAGTTAAATATACGCATATACCTTTTTTCAAATAACGTTGTCTACACCAACAGGCAACAATGGTCATTCCAAGACTATTAGGAACTATGGGTATAACTATTACTATCATAATTATTGCACCAGTTGACAAGAAATTTACTGCATTTAGTTAGACGTGATTTCCTTTCAATTCGCTCCATAGATTAAAAGATCAATATTTATCTTTTTGACTGTCCCAATAACGTTGTTATTACCAAAAGGCAATAGGTCATTGCAAGACCACTAGGAATGAAGTGTAAAAGTCATGACAGAATGCAGACTATTCTACATTCTGTCATGACTTTTACCCATCATTCATAGTGGTCTTGCAATAACCTATTGCCTTTTGGTGATGACAACGTTATTTGAAATAGCTAAATATAAGAAGTTCTATTTAAGGCGCAGTTTGTAGCCACTAGGCTCACAATAATGAGGGGTTAGTAGTTAGCGTAGATTAGTATGACCTGTCCACACACACCACTAATTCTCTATTGTTTCGAACAGTAATGTGCGTGCTCTAACGTCCCTCTAATACAGGTTAATAAATGAAGCGATTATAGACGTCATCTCTGGTTTTACGTTGTTATCAGCCGAGAGAACGATCTTATATAACCATTTTTAGATAGAGAAACAATTTTAAGACCCTGAGTGTCGGACGTCGGACGATGATCTACCAACTTGATTACCTCTTGATTCTCATGCATTTTAATTCTAGACCTCTTGCAATTGTAAAGGCAACTCGTTTTGTGCATATCTGGCTGAGTTTCGAACTTTCAAATGTATTTGTAAGATTGGATTTGCTGGAGTCAACTGTGACGCTAGTAAGTGCTTGCATGCTACAGTTCTTTATTCTGTTTCGGAGATTTACTTGGGAATTTCTCATCATATCCAACTGTTTAAAGGCAGTTTACTGGCCGTCCGTTTAGTGCTAGAAACCCGTAACTGCCTTTCCTTCAATGTTAACAACTCAGGCGACGTCCATAAATCAAACCTGAAAACGCTAGCTCGTACTTGCAGCTACTCTAAAATCTTAGGATGAACAAAAACATTTCAAATTTAAGTCATGTATTCAAATTTTGAAACTATTTCAACATTTTCTCAATTAAAACATCTCCTGTAGATCTAGACCTGGTTGCTGTCTATCCTCTAACCGCCAGTCATCAAGCCAGATCTTTGCAAAGCAGACCTCCAGCAGGAATCATTAGCAATGTTAAATGTATTGACGAGAGTAACGACAAAATACAAGGATATTGCGAGTTTGCTGGTGTCAAATCCAGCTACATCGAGATACCAAATAAGGTAGGGAATGCTGGGTTGTATTTACGTTACGTAAACAAATTGAAATATCATTTGGCCATTTGTCAGGAAAATAAAAACGATGTTGATGACGAAGCTTACTTATATATTTAATACAATTTCAACTCACAATACACCTGCATTTGTCAGTTGTCAGCTAATGTAATCAATCCAGACTCTCTGGTGTTGGCAACGATGATGGTGTTCTCAATGGGATGGCAGTGGCGGTGATAAGATTCATTACACTGAAAAAATAACTTAACCGATTACTTTTTTTCATAGGCAGACGGATTTCTTGACTTAAAACGCAGCATGACCATCCTATTATATGTCAACGCAAAGACACCTGGACCCCTCTTCCAGTACAATGCCAACAAATGGGGTTTACACATATGGTTAACATCTTCAAATTATTTTTTTGGTCGGTTGATCAAGAGAAATAATTTAGCATTTCTAACATCTCTTGCACGTCCTATTCCTCTGGGCGAATGGAAATTCGTTGGGTTCACCTATGACGCTTTGAAAGGGTTAAATACACTCTGGGTCGATGGACAAGCAGTTCAAACCCAAAACGTTGGCAGCTTTGAAGTAGCCACGCAATTTGAAATTCGTTTGGGAGCCGTAAATTTTGATGGCAGATATTTCCGTGGTAAAATAACGTGTGTGCAAGTTTATAAACGAGTTTTGACAGCCCAACAAATCCAAAAGGCTAAAAGACTTTGCAGATATCTAGCATGAGCTGCATTTACTGTTAGTTTAGACCGGCGAGGCAGTTTAGGACAGACCATTAGAGTCTGAGGTAAATATTTTGACTGCTCGATATTTTCTTTCCTATGTGGCACGAAATATGTTTTCATTAGTTTGCCCGCCTTGATAAATACATTTTTACAAATCAACGACTTCCTGTGTTTTTTTTTCGAAATTTCCCCAAGGCCTATCAATTTACTAATTTACAGTCCCTTAGTTTGCCTTTTTTTCAATTCGAGATCAGTGACCTCATTTTCAGTGACTTTACTTCTTATTTTGACTTCTTTTGCCTAAATGTGTCTTTCAGTATCTTTAGCACCCAAGGGTTCATTTGTGGTTAACAAAAGGCACATATATACTGTGCGGATCTGCGCACTTTGCAAAGCTGTATGCACGGTTGTCATATTATATGCAATGCTAGCTCTTCTATATGCCAAGATCCAACCTCAAACTTACTTCAAAAGAAAGAGCTCTATAAATCGACGTTAGACTGAATTGTTTTTGAATTTTACGTTGACAAGCTCATCTGTATATATTTTGCGCACATGGAGACCAGCCATGGAAATCTGTAGGTCCACACTGTAGATCGTTTAATCGCTTAAATTGTTGTGTTTGTGTTCCTTTGGCTTGATTCTATTGTTTCATGGGACATTGACAGTTTTTCCCGTTTCCTTCCGAAACTACTCCTTCGTTTATGTATACAAAGTTTTCACCCGCTTCAAATCCCCCCTCCCCCAAATCAATGTTGCATTGGGGTTGTTGTGACATGTTAATCGTCATCGAGACTACCAACATTGTGTAGGGGAGAGGGGTTAGAGTTTGAGAACAATACTGAGCGTTTTACTTCTAAATTATGTGTAGTGTCCCAACTAATTTTGCAACTGAGTGTAGTCTTATTGGGACTATGAGTCCGACCGCTGTATTCCGCATGTATCCGTTGTATCAGCTGATATTATCCTTGAAAATGTAATTTAATGTCATTTTTTAATATACTGCATGGAAAGTCACGAATGAGTACATAAAGAAATCACTCTCAAATCGAATCCAAATACTTGGAATTTAATTATCCGAAATGAAGTTAAGAGTCAGAACCTTTGGAAAGCTGAAACTGAATCCATGTTGGATTCCCTTTTGTCTAGTTGCCATGCATATCATCGAATTCGATCGAAAAAGATTGAAAACATATGATCGAAAAACGACTGTTTCGATTCCATACGATCAAATGAGATCGAAAACGTTTTCTAAATTGAATCAGCAGATTTTTGTTCAGCGGAGTCACACAATAATATAAATAATTTTTGCGCGGTGTTTGTATTTTGGATTCGAAAAGATATAGCTTCAAAATGTTTGCTTTATGGTTAAGTTAAGCAAAGGAACGCCAGAAAATCACCGATTTTGGATATTTAACGAGAACTATACCTTTCTGATCTTTCTCCATCTTTCAGACGCCGCTGTAACGAGTACCTCGGCTTGTTTTGGGTTATTATAATAGTTACACACAAGTAAACCGTTGCTATGGCTTCAATATTTAGATTTTCAATGTAAGTTTTGACAATTTGTGTCTCATATCAGAGCAGACGTTTTTCAAGCTAGCTAAAGCCAGAGTCAGAATGACAGAAGACTGTATGTAAAATAAGGCTTAGTAAAGTAAAAAAAATAAAGATTGAAACAAACACTTGAAACGTCCATCTCATGCATTTACTTGACGTGTCAGTCTGATTGTTTAACTTCCTTCTGAATTACAAATTAATTTGCATTAGAGCCAGTCAATATTGTTTTGCTATATTAAACTGACGACGTGCCACCAGCGGTTAAAGCACTACAGACTACAAAATAAACCGAGCTACAAAAGGAGTAAATTGCAGTAAATTGTACGGTAAAACTACAAAACCACAAGCTTCTAATAAAACAATAAGCGATTACAAGGAAACCTTTGGAAGGAAGCCTTATACTGATTGATCATTGAATTCAGTGGATTGCTGCATTCAAGCAGATTAATGCGGAAAATTCGATGATAACGTTGCTCTATGACTACAGTAAACTGGTCAACCATAACATTTTTGAGAAAAGGGGAAAAAAGACCATTTTGAACAGTATCAATGTTTCAAAAACAACTTGATCAAAACTTCACAACACCTAGCGACTAAAACTAGTGTGGATTGCTACAGTGTCTCGACAAAAACAACAATTGTAACAGAACAAAAAATATCTTCTTGTTATCAAACTGAGTGCAAAGAAGTGTAGCTGAATAAATGAGAAATCCCCCAAAACTAATCCAAAAACAATGACCATCAAGGGTGTTGTATATTTTGCAGTGGCATATTTTAACGTTTTTGGTTCGCAGTGCTATCCAATACCAACATGGCGGCCTATGCACCAGCAGACGCGGCAAGAGATACCAACATGGCGGCATAGACAACCACAGACCTGGCCAGAGATAGCAACATGGCATGTACAAGCCTGGCCTACACAACCTCATATACCCGACATTATGAAACCTGATATTAATTGGACACCATATATAGTCCCTACAGTATCTTACAATTCTGAACGCATGGCTTCTGGTATCGTGGTTCCTGCTATCTCTGCGGTTCTGTTTGTATTATTTACCATAGGTGTGAGATTTTTATGTAAGCGGGCAAGACCAAACCAAGCACACCAAGCACATGTATTGACTGTACCAAATGTGTCAACACCAATACACGAGGTGAGAAATCACGATAATGATGGTGATGGTAAGGATGATTGTAAAATGGATCTGTTATGAAACCTATTGCAAAACTGTCATGATCAATGACGATTCAAAGTGATGTTAAAGCCAAATCCAAACTAGATGATGATAACGATTGTGGCATTTATAATTAAAAACAATGATAATGATTTAGTTATTTTCTTATGAGCAGGAAATAGAATGGTCACGATGCTGCTGCGATATTCCACAGATGATTGTTTTTTTTTTTGAGAAACCTACAATACCACCCTGTTTCTAATGCTCTCATACAAAAACGACTCGAATGATTGGTTGCGGTAATAGTCGTAGCATCGTAGCACAATTAAAATTCTGATGGTCGCACACTTGTTTATTTACTAGGTCCCTGCTGCACTTTCACAAATAGAGGCCCCATATGTACCCAACAATAACGTCACTGTTGACATGGGAACAACTCCAAATGACATCAATCCACCGTCATATGAAGATGTATGTTGTGATGTCACGCAATGCAATGCAGATTCTTCTATACCAGATGAACCACCTCCTTGATATGAGGACATTGTGTGACGTCATGTCATGGAGAACTGCAATATTTAAAAGGGAGACACATTGACAAACAGAAAGACAAACCGTGGCAACTATGTAGAATAGATACAATTGAACGTGCACTTAACAAATCGAAAACAGTTTTCTGTGTTTGATACTCTGTTTAAAACAAGCGGGATGTTGAGAGAACACGAGAGGGGCGTAGGAAACCACGATACGTACCAGAGTGCTTTTCAGCTTCTCCAGTGTTTTCCAAACATGCTAGCTGTTTATGAGCAGAGTATCAAAGACGGAAAAGTGTTTTTGATTTGTTTTATAAAATAAAAGACTCGCGAAAAAGCCGAAATACCACGAATTCAAAGGGAATTTTCTTTACCTTACGTTTTATTCAAGCTGATCAATAAGTGCACACAATAGAATAAAATCTGGCGCGCGCTAAAATGAATTGTAAACTCTCATGAGACATTCTTTTCGACTGTATTCAAATTATTTATATGAAGTTATATCGAATAAATAGTTTGTTGGGTAAGGCAGCAGTGATTTTATGCCTTTATTTTGAAGAAGGAACAATAACCCTATATAGGGCTACATAGCTATTTTGTTGTTGAACAACGGATTGTGAAAAGAGCCTGGTGAAGGTATGGGGGAGGGGTGGACGCTTAGCGATGGAAATGATCATAGCAGGTACGTATTTTAATTTGCCGAGATGCTGAAACCTCAAAAGGTATTGGATTGCTAGCCGATTTTCACCAGCAGATGCAGATGACGTCAAAGTGTACCAGCGTACATGTTATCAGGAATTCTACAAAACGTGGATTATGCCCGAGGGGGGGGGGGGGGGGGGTGGTACTACGGGGTAAACGATCGGGGATGCTCGTCGTGTCTTTCATGGGTAAAAATCGCCGATTTGGTCTCTTTTAGGTATATATACAAAGTATATATACTTTTTTAGTATCTTTTAGGGGTTGTAACACACTGAAACTCATGATTTTGATATCTTTCAGAGATGAAAAATTTGCGACGCCACGCCCTTTTGAAAAACGTCCGGTATCTTTTAGGAAAAATTTGTGAAAAATTCCGACGAGCATCCCTGATCGTTTATCACTCCGGGGGATTATGATAACAAAAGCGCGAAGTGTGAGCTTAATTGCCTGGCATTTTTTTTTTTTTTTTTTTTTTAAGTCGGTCAGAGCGTAGTCATTCAGAAATCAAGCGATAATAGGCACTTATAAAAAAAACAAGTCAAACGTGTAAGTCGGCACTTGCCAAATAGAACGATCAGGCGATCTATATATAGATCCCTTGCATGTCACGTCAAAGCTGCCCCATCTGGAGGACAAAACAAAAAATTCTTACGTTATTGGGAAATGAAATCCATTGTTTTGTCCTCCAGGTTGAGCTGCATTCCAACGAGCTGCAAGGGATCTATACTTGTCTAGACATTGTCATGCAATATAAACAATTAAACTAAAGAACGTCACGCAATACAGATAAAACAAAGACAAAAACCATAAAAAAACACAACAATCATCGAAATTAATTGATTAATAGATTTCTATGGTTAAAATTATGGGAAAATTTTCCGTCAGGACATTAGTGTATTTATGTTTTATTCCGCATTCAAAACGTAGTATTATTGATCATGACCTATGACGTCATTACTCTGAATATTCGACTTCCTCGTAAGATACGACATTTGCGCTGATCATAAACCAAACCTGATCAAAAACACAAAACCTAGGAATTACTGGATTTCCTAGAAAAACAAGTCTGAATAACATCTCAACTGCTTCGATTATATAAAGCAAACACACCGACCTAGAAATGCATGTCATAAATTGAAATATAAATACAACACAACAAGGAGCAGGCTGCTGCTAGACTGTGAATATTATTGCTTTGAAAACTAAACCTGTACAAACACTTAATACTTACGATAATACAATCGATATCTAGCGGTTAAACAAAAAGAACAGACTATAAGTCGATAGTGTTGTAGCGTATTTCTACGACAGCGTTTCAAGAAAATCGAAAGACAAAGTAGTGCGAACACTGCATAGCTACTGGAGGTCGAGCTAGGACTAGCTTTAGGAATTACTAGTGGCTCAACAAAGAATTGGATCAAAAACAGAAACATAACTGGTGTTTAAACTAGTTTTAACTTTCACCGTGGGACTCACTATGAAAATGAAGAGTATCTTACCCTTTGTTTTGAGCCATTATGATTGGATCTTCAAACACAAAAGAAACAAAAAACTGTCTCGTGAACAGAATTTTGTACATCTTGATTGTGTAACCCATAGCTTCATACATTAACAACGTGAAAATCAAAGAATTTGTTGTATGTGGAGAATCGAAGTTGCCGAAATTGCTGCAACAACAGAAACCTGGCTAGTTCTTATGCGCATTGTAAATATTTTTCCAGCGAAACTTCCCGAGAAATATTTTAAAACGGTCATAACTCAAGTTTTATGCGATGAAAACGATCATAATAGGTTCGTATAAATTTACTGTCTGCCCCTAAAAGGTATTGCAAATTAAAAAAGTTGAATTGGATTTCTGACTGATTTACACTGTCATATGCGTATGACGTCAAAGTGTAGGTCCCCCTCAAATATCTAATGGTCCGTCCCTAACTTTATTTAAATCCACGTTAAAATCAGCAGTATATATCAATCCTGTTATATACAATTATATATTGAAATGCATAAAAACGTACTGCATGGTTTCCATGGTTGCCGTGGGAATTGGAACTGTACAAGGTATTTATTGCTTTTTTGAATTGAGCTATACTTGTAAATTAACGCACATGCGCATTGGGTTATTTTATCAGATTTTAGCAAAAAAAGACTGAAAACTACAGAACATAAATTACGATAATTGGACTGCTGAGCGTGAGCTTGCCTGGCATTCTTAACAAGGGAGGCTAGTATGGTACGGGACCGAGTTGAGTTTTGCTATGGTGACACAGATGACGTCCCTCGATAGTATCGGGGATTGTTCAACTTAAAGATTCAAACGAACTAGGTCGTATCTTTATTTTGTAAAACACAACAGATAGACTCCAAACTCCCGGCTAGAGCGTAGCCATTTGGAAATCTAGGGTTGATAGGTACATTAAACTCGCTAATCAAACGTGCAGTTTGGCACGGGCCATAGGGACAAATATAATGATCAGGCGATCTCCTTATACATATCAGCGTGTCTAGACATAGTCACGCAATATAAGGAATTGAACTAAACAACGTCACGCAATACAGATATCTTAATTGAAACCAAATAATTAATGAAACTAGTTCATTAATACTGTTCAAAAAGATAGGAAATGTTTTGTCAGTACTTCGGTGTATCCATGTTTTATTTCGTATTTAGATTGTAGTATTGATCGTGACTTATGACGTCTGTAGTTTGAACATTTGACTTTATGTGAGATACGACATTTGCATATCAAAAACAACAAAAAACAAGTAATTACCGGATTCCCCAGTAAAACAAGTCTTGCTATCAACTCAACTGCTCTCAACTGGGTGTATCTTGCCTATTCAATGATTATATATCTAAATCAAAACAAACGAGCATGTCACAAATCGAAATTGAACAACAGTACAACAAGCTTCAAGCTTCTGCTAGACTGGGAATTATATCTTGCTGTGAAAACTGAGCCTGTACAAACCAATCTTAATGCTTACCATAATACAAACGAGTGAAAGATATTGCTCGATTTCTAACGCTTAAATTTGAAGACGAGACTGTTAATTCGATAGTGCGCTGGAGTATTGCCTACGACAGTGTCTCAAGAAAATCTAAAGACAAAGTAGTCCGAACATGCACTGCACAGCTACTGAAGGTTAGACTACTGCAGACAACGTTAGTAATTACAAGTGGTTCACTAACAAAGGATTGGATCAAAACAGAAAAAAGTAGTGTTTAAACTAGTGTTTGTTTTTTAAAACGAAACATCTCCCAACACAATGAACTGCAAGGTGATTTGTGTATGTCTAGCGACAATATATTTTAGCAGCGTATGTTTTGGATGTCAAACAGATGACGATTGTTTGTATCATGACATGATATTTCTCAACAAAACAAGACGGGTTTACCTCGAATGCTGTAGGACTTACGCTATTCAACGTAAATGCGTCGATGTTGGATCTGGGCGGTGCAATCCTCCACCAACATGGCAGCCGGCTAGGCAACGAAACTTTACATGGCCAGAGATACCAACGTGGTATATACCAACCTGGCCAACTCGTCCAACTGATATCTTTGATAGACTACCTCATCTTACGTTTCCAGACATGCAACACCCGCAAGCCCCTACTATATCTTATGGTCGTGGTTCGAGCACTTTTAAGTACATTGCCATTGCAGCAGTGTCATTTTTTATATTTGTGACAACACTCATTGGTCTTAGGGTATGTCTGCGTAGAAGACAAAATACTGGGCAAGTACTAAGGGCACCCATACTACTGACGTCACAAAGACCAATTCATGAGGTGAGATATAATGACCATGATTGTAGCATTATGATAGTGATGATCGTGATGATAATTACTGATGATATTGGTGATGATGTTGATGGTGATGATGATAATAATAATAATGATTGTGATGATGATGATAGTAATGATAATGAGACTAACGATAATAATGATAGTGATGGTGATGATGACAATAATGATGATAGTGGTGATGGTGTTAATTACTGATGATATTGGTGATGATGTTGATGGTGATGATGATAATAATAATAATGATTGTGATGATGATGATAGTAATGATAATGAGACTAACGATAATAATGATAGTGATGGTGATGATGACAATAATGATGATAGTGGTGATGGTGATAATTACTGATGATATTGGTGATGATAATGATGGTGATGATTATAATAATGATGATAGAAATGATGATAAGACTAACGATGATAATGGTGATGATGATGATAATGAAGATATTGATGATGATGATGAGACTAACGATGATAATGGTGATGATGATGATAATGAAGATATTGATAATGATGATGAGACTAACGATGATAATGGTGATGATGATGATATGAAGATATTGATAATGATGATAAGACTAACGATGATAATGGTGATGATGATGATATGAAGATATTGATAATGATGATGAGACTAACGATGATAATGGTGATGATGATGATAATGAAGATATTGATGATGATGAATAATAATCAATCACGATAGTGATGTTGATGATGATAATAATAATGATAGTGGTCATGGTAGTGAAAATGATCAATGATGAAAATGATGTTGTTGGCCGGTGGTGATGTTGTGTGTACTCCTTCCCTCATATAGCGTTACTTGGGGAGGGTAAGGGTGGTTTATGTCAAATATGTCAGTAGTGTCAAATGCCAGGAATGTCAAATAAGAGGAATGTCAGCAAATCTAGACAAGTGTGCATATGTCTCCACCTCAGACAGGGAAGGGTTGGTCACAATAAATAAATGTTTATTATATCTAGAAACAAAATTTGGAAATAAAGAAACCAATAAAACAAAATATCAGAAATTAAAAATATCACTATAAATCATTCCTATACGCATCACACACGCAACTCATCGAATCAATTCATGAATATAGTCAAACAGGTGAACGAATGAATAGAAAAAGCTGAATGAGTAGATGAGTCGTATGAATAGCACAGGAGTAAGGTACGGACCATTAGATATTTGATAGGGGGTGCAATTTTTGTTTTGCAGGATATTTTTTTCACATGTAATGGTTGTGCAGGATATTTTCTTCCTCCCTGCACGATTTTTTTTATTCGAACATCTCCCGTGCACGATTTTTTCCTCTGTTTAGGTCTTTGCTCCATATTTTTTGTTTGGTATTTGCCCAACCTCCCCCCCCCCCCCCCTTCCCTTCAAATATCTGATGGTCCGTCCCTAACGCATTTTTGTTATTTATCAATGATGTGAACGATTCCATAGAAAAACAAATAAATAAATGAGTAGATGGCTCGTTGTCAGATGCCCTTGTTGCTGCAATTTAAGGTAATTCCGTAGTTTTGCACTGCGCACAGTTCTGCGCATAGTTCGAATTTTAGAGTTTCACATTTCTTATCATCAATAGATACAGAATCATGTCTAAGATACACTTTAACGTTAAAATACGAACAGATTTCACATTTTCAAGCGAAAAATTACGAATTTCTTTAAACTCGCCCCAGTCCGTACTCGGAAAAGCCTTGAATTTTGAGAATATTTCTCAAAATATCTCGCAAACCAATACGGGCACCTATCTTTTTCATTTCATAATATCGGTTGAAATCATGTTTTGTAAAACATATATGATCGATGACAAAATTCTATGGCTAGATTTTTCGAGTATTTTGAAAAGTGTTTCGTTCAAAGCATTGATGAGGCCCGCAAAATTTCGAACATTTTCTTAATTTTTGCTTTATTTCTCTTTGCTGTTGAATTTTAGTGCAAATCTTTTGCTTTACATCGATAGCCCAATGTATAAGGAGCACATTTAAGTGCATTCAAAATATTTAGTATTGACCAAGCTCAGTAAACTTTTATGAATGATGCCCATTTTCGAATGTTAGACTGTAAATTCACAAAAATGGGTATATTTTAAAAATTTTTCTCGCAAAATCCAATACGGTGACCCCATTTTTTTATTTTATATTTTTGATGAAAAACTCAAAGTGTTTTAATGTAGAAAGTTTTATTAAAATCCTATGGCTAGTTTTATTAATACGGAATTACCTTAAACATACATGTATCACTTTTTTTCTCAGAATGTTTAAAAGCTGATTTTTTTTTTTAATTTTTGCTTGATATGTAATTTTTTTGTCAAGTTTTGGAATCATGTAGATATGATTTGAGAAAATTAAACCATTTCGACGAAAAAATCGTTGCTGGTTCTGTCGTTTTTATCATGTTTGTTCAACATTGATCATCATGGTGATTAAGAGGCCAGTCGGTGATAATGATTCTGATCATAATGGTTTATTACTTTTTTGTTTCTGTTTGTTACTTTCTTTATTGGGGCTTTCTATGGCATTTTTGTGCCGTTTGGGTGTGTTGAGGACGCGATGTAGAGAGACTGGATCGAGAGCGCTTCTTCCCTATCCACCCACTCCCCCACCGTCTTTTTAGGCTAGTTCCCAGTAGCTCTCAGTCAGTTTTGGGGAGATGCGGAGGAGGCTTAGCAATAGCAATTTCAGTTAAAGTTATACTATTGAACTGATATGTCCATAATAACTAGCTTGTTTATTTTCTAGATTCCTGTACCCTCACAGATAGAGACCCAATATTTATACCACAATGACGTCACTATTAATATGGAAACATGTGACGTCAGTCCACCGTCATATGAAGATGCGTGTTGTGACGTCACACATGAAAATGCAGAGTGTTGCATACCAGATCAAGCGCCTCCAAGTTATGAAGACGCTGTGTGACGTAATGCGACGTCATATCATGAAGAACTCCAATATTAGGACTGGTAGATTACTAGCTCGGACTGCTTCGGTGTTTCTACAGAAACAGTTGAATAAAAGATCACCGTGAGGAATTATAGTGAAGTGACTTTTCGGACTTTAGTCTTTGGTCGGAGTAGGTAATTCAACAGGGAGATCAACAGACAGACAGCTGTTGGCAGACAGACAGATTTAAACAAGACGAAACAACGATGGAAAATAGATATACTAGTTCATTGACAGTAATGCCAAATGAATGTATTTACTTAGGCAATCAGTGCATTTATCGCTTTAATTTGTTTTGAAGAAACAATAATTAAATATCATGCTTTTTGGGCCATGACCTACACTAAGGTTCAAAATTGCTGGGACATTGTCATTTATTTTAGCATCATTTCATTCTCTCCCACTTTTTTTCTTTTTCATTTACTTTCATTTCATACCAAAATTATCGCCGATCATAACAACATTGTAACAGGGGAGGGGGGAGGCGCCTGAAAAATACTCAACAACAAAAAATGTGGTTTGCAACAACGAATGTCCCAACTAATTTTTAATCTTAGTGTAGTTCGTTGCTCAACAGTCGTATCTTATGTATAGTTTGTTCTTTATACCCAACTTCAAATTTCTGAGTTTGCCTGCAGAAAGGTCAATATATAGTGTGGCGAACGACAAAGTCGGTTAATAGTAACGCAGAACTTTTAACATCCGCCACAGGCAGCCCAAGCTCTAGTGTGTTTTCTGTTGTTCTTTGTTGAAACAAGACGCTCTTAGAGCGCGAGATCGGGCTTGTGAAGAAGAACTGCGTCACTGCGGGCGACACGGCTTGCCCATTTCGGATCTTTGCAGGTAATTGCAAGGTTAACCATGAAAACGAGGAACCTATATCTTTATTTGGTTGCAGATAAAGCTATTGCTTTTTTCCAATCTGGCCGCTAGTAAATAGTATTTTACAATATGATAAAAATTCCTATACATTAATTTCCCTTCCTATATATTTTACAATATGGTAAAAATTCCTATACATTAATTTCACTTCCTATAAACGTATACGTAGTATGAATAATATTTAATACTTAATAATAACATATAACTACTAATAACATATAACTACACATTATATAGGTTATATACATAGAATAAACCTCATACCAAGAAAACATGATACTCTCTTGCTCATACATATATAGCCTCTAATTTTCGTGATGAGCCTAGCTAAGAACGCCTGTATTAAAGGCTAATACATATACTGGCAGGCAATAAAGGGGGACCAGGATTATTATCAGGTCTATTAACTATGCTGTAAGTTGTTTTTTCTTATAAATAAATATTGGAATATCCCTTGTTAACAGTTATTTTTTCTTCTATTTTTTTCTTCAGTTTCTCTTGATAACACAGAACATTTTTTTATAATAGCATCATTATTGAATATTTTTTTTTGTCGTGTACAAGCTAGTTTTCTTCTCATTCTTTTTCAATCTCATACTCAGAGCCCGCGTTTTCCCTCGCCAGCAGCGGATAACAAGGGCTCTGACATAATCCGATATTTGTTAAAATTTGATTGGTCATTCAATTTTGACAACCACGCAAGCGCAAACAACCAGAAACAAAAATAAACTCAAGCTAGATGTTTGTAACCGTTTTTAGCAGTAGAAAATATATAAAATATGATAAAAAATTAAGTCTGTACTTGTGAATCGCTATTTTCTTTACCTTCCTAGAGAATTTCAGCCAATTTAAAGCAATAGTTAGAAAATTATTTAATGTTTCGCCCTTCGTCACACACGGCTGCCAACACGTGCCAACGGCCGACAGAATTTCTCTTCTAGCTCGTCGAAAATCACAAATTAACCTAAAATCCCTTCGGATTATGTTTACTCAATAAATAATCATTACAATCTATGAATTTTGTTCCAAAACTTCCACAATATCACTAGGAAAAATCCATTTTCATTGACGATATCGCCGGTATGTTGATCGATGCGCCGATCGATGCTGGATATCGATTCTATCAGAATTACAACGGATTTTACTTTTAAATATCAGCTCTGACATAATCTCGATTCCCCATTGGTCGGTTTGTACATTGGCCGTAAAGTCGCATGCGCAGCCGGAAGTCCAAGAAACCTTGGACTTTTCAGTGGATTATGCCAGAGTCCTTGTTTCGAGCCGCTGGCCGTAGTAACGAGGACTCAGGGTACGAGATTGATTCTTTTTCTATTTTTGACATGACATATAATTATTATATGCAATTATATTTGTCATAACGTGATCTGTTAATAATTAATAAATTCGGTTATGTTTATTTATACAGCTTTTTCTGATAATCACAGTCATCACAGAAAGAACCCACTATATGTAGCATCAATAACGACATGAAAATACACAAAAGAATGAGTTTATGTAAGAGATATGAGCTCACACTGGAAGACAACACACCCTACAGTGATATTATTTAAGCTTACACACAAACTACGAATACAAAATACATGTCAGTTCTCTGATTTGCGACGTCTGACAAAGTTTTCTGTGATCTCTGTTATTGTCATGCATGAAACTGAGCTGTACTTTTAATACTTATTTTTGTCCTTTACCGATCAAAGTGTTTTATGTGAGAGTGAGCAACATCGACAAACCATGACATAGATTTTCAATTAAATTTACTCGAAAATCTATACACAAAAACAGTTAATAATGTCTATAAATGTCTTTCTAGCAGTATAACATTGATTTACCTTGTTTACACCATGTTTACACACCAAAATTTGGGAAACATCGACCAACATCAACGAAGAATAGGATATGGATTTTCGAGATTTTATTACCTAAATAGGGTCATGGTTTTGATGTACCATCGGATCCTCCAGTTCAAAAACTTGATCAAGTACTCCCCCCCCCCCCACCCCCCGAGGATAATCAATAATAACTCTTTATAAAGAACGTACTTACAAATATATTTCAAACTGAATTGGAGGAGCCGTGGAATGAAATTTCAAATCTGTAAACACAAGTGGCTTCAAAATGACAACTAACCGTACGCGAATCGGTGCTAAACGAAACTATTCCAAAATCACGAGAGTAATCACAATTCGCATATCAACAATAAGTACCTCGTGGAAAACAGCTCAAAATTAAATGAGGTGGAAATTACATGGCTGGCTAACAAAAGACAGAAGACGAACTTTTGTACTGTTGGTCAATCTGTTTAATTAGGATAAGCGTGAAAAAGACATGCAGTCTTTTTTGAAGCATCATAGTTAATATAGTTCCACTGTATTAACTATGGAAGCATTTATGCAATATTTGTCGACGTCCGGCTGAGTTAAGTTAATCATTGTAAAAAAGACAAGTGATAAAACTTGAAAACGATAAATTAAAGCTTAAACTTAGAGGAGTGTTTGGATATTTTGGGGTTAGTTTTAAGATAAATTCAAGAATTTTTTTACTTCACAAATAAAAATAGCTGTTTTATATTCAATAAGAAGTACTATCACGTAAGTCCAAAGAAATTCAAAAACAACTCAAATTTTTGCAGGCACTATGGCATTATATATCATTTTCTTTCGATCATAACCAAAGGAACGTGGTACGATTTAAACTGATACAGACAAAAGCATAATCGATTTTTCAAAAAGAAGACGATGATTATTGAGCTCAGTTTGACGTCTGTATTGTGTGCAGCTCATCCACAAAACGTTTGAGTCACCATTTAAACCATATTTACATAGTCAACTAACTATGTTTAAACATAACAAGAGATAAAAGCTAGTTATGGGTAATAGATTGACGGTGCTGGTATATAGAAACAGTTGTACAAAATAAAGATAAACTGCACATCGTGATAAGAGATAGATGCAAAACTGGCGTACTGTGTAGAACTATCTTTATATTCTACAACTGATTTTATGATGCAGTCTATTTGTTTTTGATTTGTTTAGCAAAATGCGTTTCTTTGTTTTCTACCGTCATTGTTTATATGTAAATTTAGCTTGGATCTTAGTTTACTTATTGAATTATTTTGTAGTTCATTTTAGTGTCTTACGTTAGTTTGTTGATATTTCGAAGTCGTTGAGTTCATAGGATTTATTTCTCCGGATCTGCCGTCACGACGGTAAGTAGATTTCACTATCATGGGTTTTCCACAAGTGTCATCTTGTTTCACAAAAATGATTATATCAACGTGTCTTGCTCAGTACATTTTTTGTCAAACCATGTTGTTGGATATTTGCAGATGAAGCAAAAAGTAAGACACCAAAACTCGGTAATTTAACTGTTTAAAAAACGTTAATTAAATTGTCATTGTTTTGTTAAATCAGTTAACCAAAACATTATAGAAGAACAACTCGTGTTCTGCATTCGGCCTCCGATAGTCGATTTTCTTTCTAACAACGTTGTTTTGCATAAATGTAATGTTCCTACGAACCCTAAGAATCTGTCATAGTAATTCGGTGAAATCTTACTAGTTTATTTAGGAGCTATGAAATTAGTCTGAAGCAAGAAAACCCTGACTTAAGTATGTCAGTAAATATGTTTAACTCTGGAAGCGCGTGGAAGCATTCATTTGCTTCAGTTCACAGTAACACTAAAACTACTAATCTATGATTTACACCGGGATAAAGGCCGAACTAGTGCTAATTAATTACGCGAAAAAGTAACTTGTCAATGAAGGATTTTTATGAAGAGTTTCATCAAATAAAAGTTATCCACTTTCTACAGTAATTTTAAATAAATTGTAGTCATTAATAATTACTTAACCACTTTATTCAGCGCAAAGATAAAATACTAAGAACCTTCACCAACTCAAGCGCAAGCACATGCATCAAAATGTTTCCAGCCTTATGCTTGCGCTTGCGTTACGTTTGCGGCGCTAGCGCTTTGGAATAACTTCTGGATGCATAATAGATAATCATCTTGGTTTACCGATTGAAAATGTCCACATCTAACTACTCTACAACTTAAATTAGCCCCAAACTGATTGTTTTTCAATCACTGCAACTCAGGAAAACTACGGCGGTCTTTTATAAACGTCAGTAGCAACGACAAGAACAAAATAAACAAAAACAACACCAACAAGAAAACACTTTTTTTTTTCAATTGTTAAAATCTGTTTTCACCTAACTAGGTGTCTGCACAAGTTTATAGTACAACATTTTTGGTTTAAAATCGTCAGTTGCAACCGGTCTTTACTTTCTTGTCTTGACGCTCAATTCCAATTAGAAAATTAAAAAAAACTGATAAAGAGAATTAAGTATTGTCAATCCGGGTTTGGTTGACATTTATCAGGGAATAAAACCTATTAACAAAACACTTTGCGAACTGGTATAAACTGCAAAAATAACACTTCCAAAACTGGCAGGTTGTATGTCCCGAAAAGAATTAAAGGATTCCCCCACAACTAATTACACAATTATGGATTGGTTTGTGTAATATAAGTGATGTTCATTAGTTTTGAGCTGGTTTTCAAGCGATTTTACTTATTATAAGACTATTTTGTTAGAGCACGCATTAAAAGTGTGCAACATAAATACCACTAAATAGTGCTATTTTATGCTAGTTCTATTGTTTTATTTTGCTTCATTAGTGCTATTTACTACTAAATATGATGGAAACTGTTGCACACATTTAGTGTTTGCACTCCATACACTTAATTGTTGAGTGATGTTTTTTCAGGGCATACGGCTAACAAGATGGTAGAATCAGACTGGATAGAGTACAAGTGTAAGTCAGGGCAGCCCATCTTCCTCTGCAACACAGTAACAGGAGTACACAAATGGCCGCCCGGATTTCATAATGTAAGCCTTTTTCATATTATTAGAAATTGAGTCTAGTGTCCGAACAAGTCAAGACGAGACTATTGTTTTAAATAGTATTCATCATATTCATCAAACAGCGCAAGAACTGCATTTAATAATAATTTATTAATTTAATAATACATGTAGTTTTATATCGCTATTTCGTGGTAATTTTCAATTCGGCTTCTATAGGATTAGAAAGGCCAGTACACATAAGGGAGCTTGCTCCCGCAACACGCTCCCGCAACACGCTCCCGCAACATGCTCCCTCGTGTGTACCAACGATTTCACGCGAAAAAAATTGTTGCACATCAAAACATTTGCTCCCTAATATCAAACTGATTTAATATGAATGAGCAAGCTCCAGGAGCAAAATTGCTGCATGAACGTGTTTTTTAGATGCAAGCCCCCTCGAAATTACAGCATTCATAAATTATTTAGTATATTTGTTTAATATGTATGTTTTTATTGGATTTCGGATTCTTTTAAGAGATTGAATCTGCTTTTTCGAAGAGTTAAATTCAGAGATTAAGTAAAACCTGAAATTAAAAGAAGTCAACTTGACTTGTAAGTGAAATGCAGAGATGGGTTTTAGGCCAAATTAACGCACATTTGGCACAATGATCTTCATTGGATCAATTAATGATCTTCAATATTTTGCTGAGAAAACTGTGAATAATGACGGAATATATACTTTTATGGTCGTAACTATAATGGCTCTCGCCCTATAAGACGTTTTTTGTACATCGATGTTTTGGGTCCCCAGAAACCTTAAAAGTTCTGCCCTCCCGATAAATCTCTATCTATAAACGAATAATTGCTAAATAAATCCCATGCATGGAGTTTATTATTTTTCTCACTGTGCATAAATTTCGCCATGCTTTATGTTCCGGCACCGCCCATTGCTCTAAACTAAAATTGTTCTGTAATCGGTTTCAGGGTTTATCAAACCAGAGGATCATTTATGCCAGGCAAGAAAAAAACAGAAAATCGCAAGGTGTTGCAACACAGACTGATGATTGTGGCTGTACCAATGGCTCCATTTTTGTGGGCACCAGTACAAATTTTGAGGCCGGGCATCGACCACATCCAGGTGGTACGGTTCATAGTAAACATGAATTGAACAAAGAACACAATCAAGAGAGTAACTTTGACAAGACTCAAGAAGAAAGTTTGGTTTGTGAAGATAACGGTGAGGATGAATGGATAAAGTACAAGTGTAAGTCAGGACAGACCATCTTTCTCTACAACAAAATAACAGGAGTGCACAAGTGGACATCTGAAGATAATGATGTAAGTTATAAAGTATTTATTGCGTGTGTTCCTTTCCAATCTGCACAAGACGAGAAAATAGTCCTGAAACGAGATAACGTTTTACCCCCAACTCTATATTATAATTGTAGACACAATTCTTTCCTATTCAAATTTTATATTCGATCCCTCGAGAATTATAATCATAATTATACTCATTATTAGTAAAGGAATGCAATGCAAAATTAAAGGATTCTGGTCTGGAGACGGGGGTAAAACGTCTTCACGCTTCAGGTTTATTCTAGTGGGACTTGAAAAAGCTACTGTAAGATGTCAGTGCAAACACGAAAAAATGCAAGAGCACTGACGATTTTTAGTCTCTTTACTGTTTTACATAGTTTCTAGACGAAAACTAATTATTGCAATTTATGACTAAAAACCACTTGATACATAGTCTCTAATACGCCTTTTATCATGAGCAAAATGCACTTGAACATTAGATTGATTTCAGAAGATCAAAATAAGTTACCTCGTTTTGGATTGCTTTTGTTCTCTATCACTTTTAATCATGTATTCTCAAAAGAGTCAAAAAGTGAAATATGAAAGAACGGTATATACAGGATTGAACATCTCGCTCATATTCCAAGCGTTTGTATCCCCTCACTAGTAATCTCTAATAATATAAAAAATTAGGTAAACCTAATAGCGGAGCTCCGATTTAATGAAATGAACTTTTTATTCAATCATTCATTCTTTCATTTGTTCATTCACTACGAATTATCAAATTCGATCTTGATCATTTTTTTTTTCTGTTATTTTCTTTTCATGATCAAATAATCATATAATCAATTGAAATACACAAAGCTTTATGCATGCGACAATATTTTATTATACGCAAAAATGCGAAAAATATGTTGTTATGCATGGTAAGAATAGCACTTGTCAATTAAAATTGATTGTCCAATGAGAAGTTAGAAAACCACTAAGATGTCTTCCTTCAGTTGTAAATTCCCGCACGCTTCTCGCTTTACGCTCTTTCACGCTTGAAAAAAAAATTTATAACAATCGACAAAAATTTCACTTTTCCGGTGAAATGTTTAATGAACTACTTATTGGTAATCTAGCTATCTAAAACGGTTGTGAATTTTTAATTGTCAAATTTGAATACTACGTAATTTAAAAAATAGCTAGTATGAAGTTTTGAAATTTTAACTTGCAGATGAGTACACTGACGAATTCATATAAGCGTTTTATTTTCAATAACAAATCAAAGAATTACAAGAATCCAATTAAAAAAAACCCACACATATAAAGATATTAACGATGGATAAATATCTTACAAAAACGAGTGAATATAATTACTGCAAACTGTTTTCATGTAAACATACCGGCGCCACGTTTCTTGTCCTTTACTGTCACTTTTTCACTGAACTTTTTGTCCTCAGTTCTGATTACAATAAGCTTGTTCATGTTTTTATAATTTTAAAAGTGGCAAAAACCATTTTCACCACCTCTAAAAAGTTTACACAGTTCAACTGAACGGCGATGGTAATCTCGTGTTGCTCGATCACACATTGTACTAAATTTGCATTTCCATCCACTCCCTGAACTGGCAGTCCTACTTTGTTGACAAACATCTTGTGTGAAAAGTTTTATGTCGTGAATAGTTGATAAATCTGCATTGATCCTACAGCTCTCCGTGGTATGAATATTCCGTAAAAATTGATGAATGAACAGAGTGAAATTATCTTCGTGAGTCGTGTTCGTCTTGCTGTTCACCTCTTTTGAATTAAGGCAAATTAAATGCAGCGCATATTTGTTTTGTTTTTGTTTTTATGAAAATTTGTCGTCGTCGATTTTACTTTTAAAAGTAGATTAGTCGATAAGTAATGACTGACAAACGCCACGAAGAATCCATTGAGAATACGGCCTTTTTACCATCTGACAAACTTGTCAAATAAACTCTTCCAGAAAAATACAACTTGTAAAATCTCCAGCTTTGAATGACTATTGAATGAATTATGACAGCTCAGCATGACTGCACATTTGGATGGTTAAAAACAGCTCCATGAGCGACTTTTATCCATTTTGTCAGTGAAAATATTTTGAAGTAGTTTTTCATCGTTGAATCGTGTTTATATCTTTCTTTTTCACGCCGCGGTCTTTGATTCTCTTTCTCAGTAAAATCTCTTCAAGCCGTCAGCTTAGCTTTACCATTTTCATGCTTTTTTTTAATTGCCCAGTGTAGAAATACATTTTGTTGAAAAATTTCAGTGAACTGCATCATACTGCAAAAATAATGATTGGCGCCCACTAAAACTGGTCAGCAAATTTTGCGTGAATGTACACGGACGGACGTTCTACGGACGTTGTACGTATTTTGGAAATCCGGGCTTCCTGTGGTCGATTTGAAATGAGCTCGATGGTTTACCATATTTTCTTAATTATGGTGCTCCGCTTTGGCGGGCCTTCGGCCCGCGCGGAGCTCCGCTAAAAATTAGGTAAACCTAATAGCGGAGCTCCAATTGCAACAGAAGAACGATTATCTATTTCTTTGAGAATGTCATTTTGAACACGAATAAGAGCAGTTTCACAGCTGTGTAATTGTTTATACGCAGATTGTAGAGGTTCATGTAGATCATTTGTGGACAAATAAGTACATAGTTCATTAGAAACAACTTTACCAATAATTTTTGATACAGTTTTTAAGTTAGAGACAGGACGACAATTCTTTAGAATGCGATTATTCGGATAATTTTAATTGGTGCGAGCACAATGTTATATAATTTAATATGTTTTTGTGGGAAAACAAAAATGCTTCCTTTGCAGCAACTTTAATGTTAACTGCTTTACAGAAATATGACCTGAACACCTACCCCTATTTCAGCTATTAACCCCCCTCCCCCTTTCTTTATGCACAAAAATGAATTAATGCACCCTGTCACTTTGATAGCCTTTGCTTATCAGAACACCAGCAAATATGGATGACATTTGTAGTTTTTATTGCCTACATCAATTAATACACCTACAACAAATCAGTAAAGTAAAAATTATAATTAAGTCTATAATTATAATTTAAAGTATTTACAAGTGCCTGGCTGATATGAACAAACCGGTCGATAAATAAATAGCCTGGAAAAACAACAACTATGTTGAAACATAGTGCCCATCCATTGCAAACACATTTTACTCTGGGGTTGAGAGCAGTAAAAACACGTAACAACAAAACTCAAATTAAGTTGATCATATTATTATAGATATAGCTGTTCTTGATATGGTTGTCTTGTTGAAATACTGATTTAGTAAATAGCAAAGTCATTTGCATATCTTATGATTTTTATTTTTTAAGAAATGATGAGTCAAAATTTATAAAATAACTTCTTCACATAATTATAATAACTATGAAACTATATAATTTGTGCTGCTTTGTATTAAAAACAATAAAATCAAAAAACTTGATGTATGCAAATGATATTGTTATTTACTAAAAATCAGTATTTCAACTCGACAACCCTTTTTAAGAACAGCTGCATGTTGATGTTAAATAATATTTTAAATTCAGTTAAAATTGTACATTGTTTTGAAACCTGTTTTGAGAGATAATTATTTCTTATATCTTTATAATACAATTGTATAATAAAGATATGAGAGATAAAAATATCAATTTGTATGTTTGTGATCTTTAATAGTGAACAAATGCCCAGTGTGTCTTCAGGAAAATTGCCATTTCTACCTGTGAAGAATCAAACAAACAAAATGCCTTAGCACACATTATTGACTTTGTGAAATGCAATGAAAATTGGAAATCTGACCATTTGGGGTTATTTCCTCTGCCTATCTTATCAAATATAAGCAGCATTTTTTCATTTATTCTTCAATATCAAATATAACTGTTACAGTCTCTGATGAAAGAATATTAAACAAACACACATAAGGTGCAAAGGACTGATAAAGAGATTACAGCTAACAAATAAACAAACAAAAATGTAATTTAACATAAAAAACTGAGCAAATAAAAAAAAAATGAGAAAACAATTCAATGTTCAATTTAATGTCAAAAAGAGAAATGATTTTAAAACAATGCAGTAGTCCAGTGTGATTTGAGCCAAATTAGCCTCCACTGTCTAAAAACATTGGTTTTAAGCTAATATTGCCATTTGGTATCTTTATTTTGTTGATATGCAAATCTAAAAGCTCAAAAAATTGCAAAATCTTAACTTGTAAGACTTGTAACTTATAAAATATCTGCTCATACAATGGGAAAATCACAAACCAAATATAGCTAGTAATTTTAGTTAAGATAAACATTGTTGCTATAGTGGTTGGTTATGTCCATGAAATATGACAGAATTTGGATTTTTTTCATTCATTTGTTTAATTGGAATTGGTGGAAATTATATTTATGTACTAAAGTTTAATTTTAGTTAAAAATATGTTTATGTACAAACAATACATCTGTCAAAGATTAACAATGCTAAATAGTACAATTTTATGCTAACTGCATTGTTTCCATTGTTGGATCAGCACTATATTGTTCTAAATAGTAAATAGTATCTATCAATGTCACTGATCCATAAATATAATTTGTTTACCCTCATACACATTATTACAGATGTGTTAAAATGAAAAACAATGGTTTCAGTTGTACATATACTTTGCAATATTACAGCTCATCACTCTAAACTCATGAATAAAATGCTGGTTTAAGTTATTTTCTCAAATAAAAATGTCAAAACTTAAGTAGTGGCTTTTTTAACTAATTGCATAATATTTTTTTTGGCGATATATACTACAGAAAAACTAGAAACGTGAGTGTTGAGTAATTTTGTTTTCAAAACTAATGACGACATTTTGAGCAGTTTAAAGTGAACATTTTGTACGTAATCAGCCGGCAAATAAATTTACATTATTTAAAAGACAGACATTTTACTTTACAAGGTATTTAGGCTTATATAATAAGGTAAGTTTATAAACAAAACTTGGCTTAAAAAAGACTCCATGAAGAGAATATCAGAAATAAAAGTGTATTGTTGGAGAGAAACCACTAACCTGCACTTCTCCAGTGATAATGCTAACTTACAAAGGACAAAAGGTCATTGAAATAATTGTGCAAATCCATAAATGATTGCTTTTACAGCCAACGTTAACGACAGCCGACACTCACACGAGTAGTCCGCCATTTTCTTCTACGACAGATTTGCCGTTGCTATGTCAACGAATCGACCACTGTCCTTGCTTGAGAAATAGAATCGATTCATTGTAAATTTTTCTTTCTTTCTTAGTGATTAAATTAATAAAGCAAAAATAATAATACGTTTTCGCTTCTTACCTAAGACAGATGACTCCTGATCTCTTGCTTTTTTCTTCTTCCAAAGCCATTTGACTCAGTTGAATGAATCCTGGAGCGCCTTCAGTCTTTTCGTATCTTGTCCTTTTCCTTTTGCTTTTTTTTCTGAGGATTCCTTCTTCTCTAAAATTGTCTTTTTATGATTCGCTAAACTTTTCTATGATTGTCTTTGTTCACCAGTTACTATCTGCTTAGGTAAAATATCAACTACACTTGTCAGTTGACGCTTTTTTTCTCGCTCAGCTCGCTTTGCTTTTCTTCGTTGAAAGTCCTTCGTGTTTCTTTTCCTAGTCTTTGTTGATGTTTTTTTTTACTCGGTCAAAACACTTTTAACCAGCGGCTTAGCTTTATCAGTTTCTTTCTTCTTGTCCTTTGTAGAAATATTTTTTTTTGTTTTAAACAGTGAAAACCAGTCTTGTTAAGGTTTTAGTAAACTGAAAATAATTTGCTAAAGACTTTTTTCGTGTGCCTACTGTGTCGAGGACAGCAAATTTCCTATAACGTCTAAAATTTGTCAATTCTTTAGTTTAGGCGCGAAAACTTCGGCTCACTAAAACCGGTCAGCAAGTTTGCGCGTGAGTGTACACGGACGTACGTATGTATGTATGTATGTATGTATGTACGTACGTTGTACGAAATTTTGGGCTTCCTGTGGTCGATCTGAAATCAGCTCGATGGTTTACCATATTTTCTTAATTATGGTGCTCCGCTTGCGCGGGCCTTCGGCCCGCGCGCAGCTCCGCTAATAATGTCTTTATTATATAGAATAAAATACATATCTATATTTACAACTAAATATCAACAAGAAATAATAAGTAAAAATATACTAAATTCCTACATTATTAAAATTTAATCTATTACTAAAAACTTGTTTAAAACGCTCTGTATTTACTTTACATTTACTTGTATTTTTCCTTCTAAGATTATATTTTGTAGTTTTGATTTTAGGAATTAGATTATATAATGGATGGTTCTGCATTGTTTTAACTTTGTCAAACAATCTCATGTCGGTCTCCTTTAGTATGTCAAAAATATCAATACGATCTAGTGTATATCTACATTTATAACATCTATTTAAAAAGTTTTGAATACTAGTTAATTCTGGTGTAGCTGAACCATATACAGCAAGACCGTATCTTAACTTGGGCATGATAATAGATTTAAACAGATAATCAACTTCTTCCGCTTTTGCCCCTTCTTTTCTAAGACTTCTGATGACATAAAGACCTTTATTAATACTACTAAGTAATTCTTTAACATATATATTAAATCTGCAGTCGGATTGAAACGTTACACCTAACAATTTAAGATTGTTAGTCTGTGGTATCTGTGATATTTGATCGTATACGTCGTTCCTGCTTTGTTTCTTCCTAAATATAATTTCTTTACATTTCGATGTATTGCACGCCATTCCGTTGGAGCTTGTCCAATCCATAAAAGCCTTAACATAATTAGCTGAGTTATCTATAGTTACATTATCCTTAAGCCAAACTGGCGAAATGATTGTGGAATCATCTGCGTATTTAATAAGTATATTACTTCCAGTATTGTCAGTGATGTCGAGATCATTTATAAAAATACTAAATAAGTAAGGGCCGCTGACACTGCCCTGGGTTGTACCCCTGTTAACGCTTATCCAGTCAGCTACATGACCATTACAAATTACTCGCTGTTGACGATTATACAAAAAGCTATGATACCAGTTAATCAAGTAGGGATTAATATCCAACAACTTAAGTTTTTCCGAGAGATCTTTATGCCTTACAAGATCGAATGCCTTGGAGAAATCCATACTAAAAACTCTGACTGCTATGCAGTCTGGACTATACAAAGCACTCAATACACTGTGCTGGAATTTGATTAGAGCGCAAGTGCAACTCCCTCCCCTACGATATGCAAACTGAGTATTGCTGAGATTTTTTTCAAAACTATCAATACAGTGTAACTTGTAAACAGTTCTCTCAAAAAGTCTAGCAATTACTGGTGTTATATTTATTCCTCTACTCCTAGTCTTAAATAAATTTGTCGGTTATTCTAAGATACATATGTAGGACTTCTATTTTTTTATTTACTTTTTTTATTTATTTGTTTTGTGTGTGAACTGTCACCTCAAATAGTGTTTAATTTGGTTTTAGGACACATCAGACGACAATATCATCCATGGTCAACCAGTGCAAATCAAAGAATTACGCAACATTGCAACACAAACAGATCATTATCACTGTAATCGGGATTCCACTTGTTTGTACAGCAAAGGAAATTGTTTCAATCTAAACATTTCAGAAACAACACTTCAACAGCAGGACGGTGTTTTGGTTAAAAGCGAGCCCAACATTAATTGTAAAAACAACAAAGAAAACGATGACGATGAAGTGAACATTTCTATTGATCAACAAAACTTTCACAGCAACTTAGATGTCAGCGAAGATCAACAGGAAATACCTGATGAAGATGAAATTGACATGATGCTGGAAGTTCTAGAAGGAATGGAATTTCCTGAACCAGACTCGAATAACTTAACCAAGAGTAACACAAGTGGACAGACCTCTGAAAACAGCAATGATGCAACTGAGAAGCATATAGGCAATGGAGGGCAAAGTTCACATCAGGTTGTTTTGTTGAATTGTACGCATTGTCTAAAGAAATCAAACCACATCGTTTATCTTAACAGGCCTACTAAACAAAAGTCAGTTGAATGTTCTCATTGCAAAAAAACGATTGCACTAAAGAAGTCGACAATCAAAAAACATATCAAACCGCATTCCAACAGAAAAAAATCTGAATGCCCTATGTGCCATAAGAAGTTAGCAAGTAGTGGATGCTTGATAAGGCACCTCAGAATACACACAAACGAGAAGCCGTTTGAGTGTTCGCAATGCAAAAGGAAATTTTCTCAAAAAGAGAGCATGACAAGGCATTTAAGAACACATACAAAGGAAAAACCATTTAAGTGCTCCTATTGTCAAAGGACGTTTGCTCAAAACGTTGCTTTGAAGGGACATATGAGAACGCACACGAATGAAATGCCATACGAATGTTCTTATTGTGCAAAGAAATATAGATATCGTGGTTCTTTGAGGGAACATCTACGAACTCATACAAACGAAAAGCCATTGAAATGTTCTTATTGTTCAAAGATGTTTGCACGAAGTACTGCTCTTAGTAATCATATCCGACTACATACCCACGAAAAGCCATATGAATGCTCTTATTGTGGAAAAGCGTTTCGGCTCCATTCGGGTTTGACAGTTCATATCCGAAAACATACAAACGAGAGGCCATACGAATGCTCTTACTGCCAAAAGACGTTTAAACAAAGCGGAGCTTTGAATTTACATCTAAGGATTCATAGAAACGAGAGACCATTTGAATGTTCTTATTGCCATAAAAAGTTTACACTCAAAGCATCTTTGGAGGGACATGTAAGGACACATACAAACGAAAAGCCATTTGAATGCTCTTATTGTTTAAAGAAGTTTGCCCTGAAGAAGGGTATGAATAGACATATGAAAACACATAAAAACCCATATGACTATTCAAAACTTGCACTCTACATGAACACATCAGCAAAAGAACCAATTACCAAATAACTCTAAGAAAAAAACTTTTAATAATTGTGAACAATTTTATTAATTGCTTTGATCGAGATCTACGTTAGCCTTTTCTGTATCGCTAGAACACTGAAAGAGTACGACATAATAAACAACAAGAGCAACTGTCCTCCTACATGGAGAAAAATCTTTGGGCTTCCTCTACTTCTGTCATATCTTCTGTCAAGCCTCACACATTTCCTTATAAGGATTTTACCAACATTATTTGGGTATTGTAGTAATTCAGCGATGCCAAAAAAGCGATTTTTCTCTCAAACTCCTTCAAAGTTTTGGCAGTTGTTTGAGTGAAAGCGTACAACACATGTCTGACATTTTGATTTCTGGACAAAAAGAGACTGTTATAAGCCTTTGTGTATTTCACCACAGGAAGCCCAAAATCGACAGCAAACGTTTGATATGTGCACAATTTTAGTTTAGACCTTTTTCAGTCTCAAAAACGTAGTGTAACGTTATTGATAATGGAGGCAAAAGACCAATCAGCGACACCTGCAAAGACACGATATGAGCTTACATCAGAATACTGGCAAAACGTTAGTACTTTACACGACACAAATGACTTTATCTGAAAAGGGCGAACAACATGAGTTGTGAGAACATTAAATATGGGTCTTCTTGGCTAAAAACGTATTGATGCACCACAATTAGCTAGACGCAATGTCGTCTATGTGGCATTTCTCCTTTGATATAGAACTAGACCATGAATTCAGGGTGAAGTCGTACCCTGCATATGCCATGGATGGATTTCAATGTATTTACACAGTTTTCAGTTTTTCTAATTTTATTTTTTCCTAACAGGTACCATGTTGATGAAGTGCTATTTCATTTTATTACTTTTTGGTTGTTTTTGCTCAATTGATTTATGTTTTCTCGAAATGCTTTAATTGTTGTTGTTTGTTTGTCAGTTGACAAACAAACAACAACAATTGTGAGGAATATTCACTCTACTATTCTTATCAACAGTTATTACAAAATAGTTTAAAGTGTTTGTTGTTAGGCTGTGCTTTACAATACAAGTAATGCAATTTTCTCCATAGAAAAGCAAAAAGCCTGTGTTTCTAGTATTCTCTAAGATTTCTCTTTAAAGGTAATTGTAGTGATCCATAGAAACTGTAGAACAATATTTGCATCCATAATATTTGTTTATTTTCTTAGGTAAGTTTGATTCACCAAAATCATTATCTGACATCCTGATAAAATAAATTAGCATGTTCATAAATGCTGTCTGTTCAGTAGCAGATATCCAATAAGAGCATTGCATTATAAATGAAAAAGAAATAATATAAAAATTAGGCAAGCCTAACAGCGGACCTCCGATAGTCAGGCTCGTTAAACACAATGAATTAATCATTCATTCTTTCATCCATCCATCCATCCATCACTTCATTCATTCATTCATTCATTCATTCATTCATCCATCCATCCATCCATCACTTCATTCATTCATTCATTCATTCATTCATTCATTCATTCATTCATTCATTCATTCATTCATCCATCCATCCATCCATCCATCACTTCATTCATTCATTCATTCATTCATTCATTCATTCATTCATTCATTCATTCATTCATTCATTCATTCATTCATTCATTCATTCATCAGTTATCAATTGTTAAATGTCAGTTATCATTCAAGAAAACACAAAAGTCTCAAGGCTATTATTAATCAGTCAATTAATCAAAAATAACTATAGTTGAAATACTAAATGAATAACTGAGTGATTAAAAGAGAGAGGGATAATTAATCAAATCATCGATTGAAAGATTCAAATCTCTGTGCATGCGAGAAAAGCAACGACATTTTGTTTATTACATTTTTAATCTGAACTTTTAAAATTTTAACTTGGACGTGTATACTGACGAGAAACCTCTATAAGTGTGTTATTGCAATTGAATAACTGCTAAAACAACAAGAATCAAATAAATAAAATACTTGCATAAGATCTTAGCGATAGAGAAAAATCCCCTCACAAAAATTAAATGCATTTGCAGGAATTATTGCAAACTGTTTTTATGCGAATAATAACAAAAAATTTCAAGGAGGATCGGTGAAAATAATATAAACATACCTTATAAATATGTTGAGGAGAATAACTAAGTGATTTTCATTAGACTTCTCGTTGTAATCCGTCAAAAAGCTCGATAATCAACTTGAAACAAAACTTACAAGCGATCAAACCAGACCGAGAATCAACCGGTTTCACGATTCTCTTTTTACACTGTCACTTTTTGCCAAACTTTTCGTCCAAAGTTCTGATCAAAATAATCATTCTCATGTTTTTAGAATTTTTAAAGTGAAAAGGGAATTTCACCACCACTAAAAAGATAACACAGTTCAATGAAACGGCGTAGTGTAGGTTTGTCTGATCTAGATGGGACTCTTGTTGCTCGATCATACATTGTGCGAAATTTTCATCACTAGAACAGCAGTCTTACTTTGTTGACAAACGTATTGTAGGGAAAGCTCTATTTTGTTGTACATAGTTCATAAGTCTGCAATGATCCTAAAGCTCTCCTTATTATCATTAAACTTGAATTGTCATACAAATTGATGAATGATTATGAATCCATAGTCATTTTCCTTCGTGTCCGTGTTTACCTTGCTATTCACATCCTTTGCATTGCATATTTCTGTTTTTCCTACTTTTATATGCACTTCTGTTGGCGCCGTCGATCTCTTTACTTTTAAAAGTAGGTCAGTCGATAAGTAAAACTTGAAAAACGCCGCGAAGAATCCATGAAGAACAGCCTCTTTTACAACCTGAACCTCGCAAACTTGTCAAATAAACTCCATGTTTTCATGATGCTGATAAAATTTACACTTTGTTGACGAAAAAGTTGTAAAATCTTTATCTTTGAATGACTTTAATTTAAGCATCAAAGACAATTTAAACAGCTAAACATGAATTTTAAATTTCTTTCTCTCGTGTTTTTTTCGCTTAAAAATAACTTTGCAGGCTAAATTATCAACTTCGCGCGCTGTGGGCACGCTCGTACGGAAGGATGTACAGCGGGCTTCCTGTGGTGGTCCACGAAAAATGAACTCGATGGGTTACCATTTTCTCTTAATTATGGTGCTCCGCTTGCGCGGGCCTTCGGCCCGCGCGGAGCTCCGCTACAATAAACTGCAATTACTAACTCCATTGCAGTTGAATGATGTCCATGTAATTATTGCTTTAAACTGATGTAATACATGCTTGATCATCACAATTAATTGGAAGTACTGTATTGCTAGTACTAATTGAATTAAAGTCTGAACATTGCTGTTTTGGTGAAGAACTTGAAATTAATTGGTTCAAATCATTTGTTTTTACTTTGAGGAAAACACATGTACCTTACATATCAGCCATGTAAATTGTTTGCATGGGAAACAAAAAAAAATAATTGTAAAACATTATTGACACAGTATAATAAATGATCTATTTAAGATTGCAATGCATCATTATGAATAAGGGCAAATAAAGTCATTGCAACACAATGTTGACTAGCATTAATTTGGGCCACATATAGTAATTTTCAACTGTTGCACACATTTCGTGTTTGCACTAAATATCATCTTCGTCAATGCAGTTTTGTTTTACCATTACATGCACACATATTATGTATCCTTTTGGTACATTTCTTTTGATGTCCGTCTTTATAGCCGTTATTGTAGCATTGGTAAGTTGCTTTACAGGTAATCTGCTTTCTTCACGGTCTAGTTAATTGTACAATATAGAACTGTGCTGAAAAAACTCTACAGCTCTTTATTGGTATCAATAATATATTTTTTCACTAAATTTTATAAAACATTCGGAAATGTTTCTGAGAAACACTCATCAAAGCTTAACGATTGAAATCAATACAAAGTATTTCTAAAGCATTTTGAAAATACGGATTGGAAACAGAAAACTTAATATCTTGATAGACGAATTAACATAATCTTGAGCTTTCCGTTGCCTTGGACGATAAAAATAGTATAAATAATACCAGAAAACAACGAGAATACATCGTCAAGTCGAAAGAAACGAATGCCAGATTAGCGCCAGTGTCTTCTCGGCTGTGGGAGGAATGACTGACTATGTTTGACTACAAGCCTGACGTGACAAAAAACCATCAGCATTTTTAGAGCCGTGCCCTCGGCCTAAAGGCCTGGGCACGAATAATAAAGTAGACCAATCAAACACTATTCTCAATCTTAATACTCATATAAATATTATCATACGCTATATATGCGTGGGAGACTAATGGCTGTCACGAGGTGTGCATGCGCGAGTAAATTTGTAAATTTGTCTATAGTTATAGAGCACGCGGGAATTTTAAGAAAACGAGAGAAGCGTTAGGAGAAGCATGACGCGATAGCTTAAGTTAGTTAAAGTATATATTAGCCTTGTCAACATCTCTGTTTATGTAAACAATCAAAACTTGCAACGTGTTTTATCAGGTTTAAATTTTAGACCTGATAAAACACGATCTGCGAAAAAACGCCAATACTTATATTAAGTAATATCAAATGCGAAAGTGCTTAAAAAAGTAAAAAAATGTAAGTTTGGTCAGAAAACATGTATTGAGCATGAGCAGTTGAGTAAAAATGTACATATTTTTGATCCCACCTCGAAAGACCACTGAACAGTAGTCTAGTAGAAGACTGCTAGCTTCTAAATTGTCTTCAAACGCTAGTGAAGGTCTATGATGACAATGCAACTGAGACCTTTTCTAGAGGCATCCGATAAAGGTTTTCTCATTAATATGCTTTATATAAAATTTTACGTTCATAAGTATTCTTTATATAAAGCATACTAATGGGAGTGTTTTATCGGTTTTAAAAGCTCATGCACGTGATCAAACTGGCTATTCCAATTGGCCTAAGAGCTCATTAATTATTCATGAGTTTTTGAACGTACATTTTAAAATGCAGCTAGTGTGATGTATAGAAATAACAAGCAATTGATTGCGTCTCCAACCGAGAGTATTACTGCGCATGTGATCCATTGACAGTCTCCCAGTGAGTAAAACCCTGTCGGGCTTATCTCACAGGCTCTCCATCCAACTAAACAAGTTTTTCTAAAACTAATAATTATGAATACTTTTTGTTATTATTGGTATCATATGTAATGCACTTTGTGTTAAATTGCTATTGTTTTTACTTCTTCTTTTAATTTAAACTTGTTTGTGATTTGTACCACGTGCTTCTAATTTCAATTCTTTCTTGTTCTTTGACGTAAATCCCAATGGTAAGCTATTTATGCCTTCGGGGACAACATTTTTAAATAAAACAAAAAACAAAAAACAATAAGTGAGCAGATCTTTTTAGGAATTGAGCACTAGATGTAAAAAAAGTTTTATACTTGTCTTCAAAAACTCATTAATACTTCATGAGCATCTAGTCCAATCCGTGGTCCAATTTTGGTCTCATGCATGAGGTTTTATACCCATAAAATACTCTCATTTGTATTCAATGAATCTTTATATCAAGACTCTAGAGTCTTGATATAAAGATACATTGAATAGTAATTAGATTACTTTGCATGTTACGAGGCAACCACTGTTCAATCATGTGAACAAAATAGTCCAAGGAATTGAACCTTTTATTTAAAAAAAGTTGGTTACCATTGAACTGTCAAGGACCAGAGTCAACATACATCAGGAATTCTGCGAATGATCCCAACAACCACCTCTCACTTTTATAACTTTTCTCCTTTTTTTCAAAATTATTATTAAAAACTCTCGCCGCGCTCGAGTTTTTATACTTGATAAAATACTGCTGCTCGTTTTTTATATAGTACATAGATTTTTATGATCATCATATATTAATAAAGCTTTTGTGAAACTATTTGTTTAATTTGATGTTTATATATCCAGCAAGTTTGAAAGAAGATATATATTTTTCCATTTTGCGTTTAAATAAAAAATGAAGATTTTACCTCGGATGTTGCCAGGTAGTGCATTCCAAACTACTAATTTTGTTCCTTAGCGAAAATTTATCATAGTTCGTAAAATATATATTGCAGATATATTGTACATTTTTTGAAGAAGTGATCATAGAGTTTGTTATTTTCTGTGCTGAAGTTGTTGAAATATATTGGAAGGTTATTTATATGAAACTTTCAGATATTGAAATACTGTGGATGCGATTTTTTTAAATGTTTTTGTAAATTTTGGTACGTTATTATGACGTTATAATATAAAGGGTATTACATGGGCGCGCGAAGATACGGCGGTTTTATAAATGCCGTCTACAATGGTGTTAAAAGTCTGATAAAAGAGCGGTAAAAGAGCTATAAAAAGTCTAATAAAAGAGCTGAAAAAAGACTCGTGGCAAAGCTGTAACGGAGCGTAAAAATTTTTATTCAATTAGTCTTGACTGCTATCCGTTTACCGTAGTTTTGCTTTCCAAGATAACGGTCTACAAGTGATGAAATTCCTCTAAGTTTTTTACCTTTTCTTGGTTCTTACAGCCACAATGAACCAACTTAAGAAAACATTCAATTCAACAGGCGGTATAACTTCCAAATCTCTGCTTTCGTTTAGTTCTTCAAATAAAAACGCTCGTACTATTTTCAAATTATAAACGGTCTTCTTTTTGGTGTTGTCGTTCTCTTGGTTGGAGATTAGATCATTCACATCCGTGTCTGTTATGTTAAGAAATCGTCTTTGCTGCTCACTCTCTATTTCAAATGTAGGTAAATCTTCCTTTGCTTGTGCGGCCATGATTATCGCCTGAATGAAACTGCAAAGCTGCCGCGCGAAGGCCTCTGACGTGTATCCATGGCAACCTGTTATTTTCACTAGTGAAAATAACAGGTTTACGAAATTGAGAAATATAGGTATTTTATGAATAATCATATGATTAAAATATAATAAGACACGTGAAAAAAATCAATTGTAACTCTAGACACGCTTTTGATGTATATTATAACGTGCTATTTATCAGTTAGACAAAAGAAAGTCGCTCGTCCATTAGCATATAGAGAATTTGTCTGCGCATGTCGTAGGTTAATGGTAGAAGCCGCTATAATCACGCGAAAGAAAATACCTTCTAAATCCCCTTTAATCCCAATTCACAAAAGCGATACTTCAGCTGTCAAAAGTCTCTGTTCCAACCACACAGTGATTGGCCGTTATTTCCGTACGGCTTATTATAGTTCTTGTTGGAGATTAGCATAACAATTTGTTTGTTTATAACCATGAAGTATCTACAAGATTCTGCAATATGGCCGCTTTCACAACAAGACTAGGTCGTCTTTGACTGCCGATCAAAGATTTTGGCCAATACTCTATCGAAAACCAAAAGTATAATACTAATCTACGATTATTAAAGAAAGCATGCCAAGGAAAAACTTAGCGGCGCATAACATTTAAGCTCGACTTTTCTTCAAATTTATGCGAAAAAATTGACCATAGTGTAAGACTGACTAATCTTCTCCATGCTTGCGTTAAAGTTTATATTTAGTGAAGATAGAAGTATATCAACAAAAGCCTGACCAGAAATTTACAAAATTTGGTGGTTCATCTGTGTTTTCACAATTATTTGAATTAATCAAGATCATTCTAACCTAATTTCAGGTTCGGTATTCAAATCAGTCGAAATTGCTTGAGAGGAGAAACACAACCATGGCGTCAACAAATATCGCAATATCACATTTTGGCCAATCTTTCTTAAAAAAATAACAATGCTGTGATGTAGAATGTGGTTTGACGACTCGCATCAGTTATATTTAGCTTCGGCGCAGCCCCTCAAACATACTGCGTATCAAGAAGGAAAGTTGACAAAAACTTGCAAAATGCGCAAATAATCTGCTCATCACTCCACAAAATCGATCCTCTGTAAGAAATCGTTTTGTACCACACAATTCCCGTGGCCTTTGATTCTTAATCTGTGGAAAACGTTTTCTGATACTTCTTTTATTTTGGCAGCAGTCCTCATACGAATGCAGTAGGTTTGTGTTTTCTTCTTCGTTTTGCGGACTGTTGCTCAAAATTATTTTGAGATCAAAAACCTCCACATTTGCTTGACTTAGTCACAGCACCTTACAAAGTGATAGACTTTAAGTATCCATTCATATTTTCCTAAATTGAAGATCACTAAGATTGCGATTGGAACTCAAAAGTTCCCCGGTCGTAGAAAAAAATGTAAACATGACCGCAGGCTAAAATTTTCTGACATGCGCAGACAAATTCTCTATATGCTTCGCCCATTGCGTTATAGACGCACGAGAGAAAATATAAAGAACGATTAATAAGCGTTAAGAGTGTCACGAGGCATAGCCGCCATAATTGCAATGAGACATGAATAGTCTTTATTTTTATTGTTTAATTTCATTTTTTCTCTTTAACTATGGTAGAGTGCATGCCATATAAGCGTGAAACAATTCCTAACTATTTAGCGCTTAATACCACATCTACATAAAATGCTCGTTTCTGATTGGTTGATCGACCATGAATTTTTTTTTAATCTGTGCAATTAATTAATAGCACATGTGCTATTTATTAATTGCACGAATCCTTCCCGACATGCTTTGCGCATTTGTGTGCGTTTGTGTTTCTTTACATAAAGCGAATTACAGTTGATGGCAATGGAGGACTAATTTGCTAGTTTCAAAACTTGGATGACTATTTTGACATTGAAGAGCCAGATTTTTGTATAGAGTGGCTTGATAATGAACATGAGGGACATCAGTCAGATCAAGAGACTCAAGAAGCAGCTCGTTTTGATAGTTTATCCTCTCAAGAAATTCGTGCAATGAAGGAAAAGAGTACAAACAAAAACACAGCAAAAAACACAAAAACATGGATTAACACATATTTTGAATAGGCGAAACAAAAACATCAAAGAGAAGTTATAGAGAACATACCACGGAGTGAACTTAATTTGCTTTTTGAGCTGTTTTACGACGAACTCCCGAAACGGAAAGATAAAACGAACCGAAGAAAGCCTAGCCAAGCCTCCATTAACAGGTATCTAAAAGAAAAAAAAACTAAGTGCAATTTTAATTTTTGAATGTATTTCACATATTAAGTATTTTATGTTTCTGTATTTGATGAATTTTTAATAAAGTTTTTGCAAAGAGAAATGTTTTGTTTACTTTGTTGCCAGCTAATGGCGAACCTTGCGTACAGTTTTTTTTATCATAAACTCGCATTTTATGTAGATGTGGTATTAACAGGAAATTCCACCAAAGTTCTCGAAGAATTAATGAAAAATACCGCTTGTATTTGATGAAAAAGCCATTTTCATCAAATACGCGCGGTATTTTTCATTAATTCTTCTCGAACGGTGGAATTTCCTATACTAATAGTATTTAGTTATCAACTACATAGTTATCAACTAACTAACAATGCGCCAAGGCATAAACTAAGACACAAAAAATTCAAAGACACGTTACAAGGAATGTTGCACGTTTTGTTTTATTGCACATCTTTTGTTAGTTAGTTGATAACTAAATACTATGAAGCGCTAAATAGTTAGGAATTGTTTCACGCTTATATGGCATGCACTCTATGTTAACAAGTAATTTTTATTTCACAGGTAACTTACTTCATTCTAACTATGAATGAAAGCGATGGAATTAGAGTTTGTAACTGTTTGCTAATTTAGTAATGATTTCACTAGCTTTCGCACACGACTCTATATTTGCAGAAACCTATGAAATACACTTAAGCATAATTAATAACGCCCTTCCTCTTTTGTATTCTATTGCCAATAGTTTATTAAAACTTTATTTTGTTTTACAGTTTTTTTTATAAATATCCCTAATGATAATAAATCGATTCTCGCAGCATTCAACTTTCGAAAGATATCGCTAGTTTGATATTTTTCCAGCGAAATTTTACCGGGAAATATTTTCATGCTTATTTCCAACCTGGGGGACAAAAAATAATCTATTTCATTGTCTTTCTTAAAAGGAGCTAGTCAAAACAATGAGTCTTTAAACTAGACATAATTGTGTCACATATCAAACCTATAGCAACCACGCAAAAAAAAGGGAAGCCATTTAGAGAAGCATACTCTGTACCAACATGGAAGAAAAAGCATTGATCAACATTTCCTTTTTCGTAGCGTCTTTCTTTGAAGCCATTGCGTTTGCCATAGCTCTCGCAGGTGCTCAAGACATTTTAGTTGGAACACATATCCAAACGTCGACAATTCTAATGGCGGACGTTTTGCCATTCTTTCTGGTCTCGCTTCTCTTTCCATACATCGCAAAGAGAATTTCCTATTTAGTACGGTTCGTTTGCGCTGTTTTTTCATATTTCTTGGCTTTTTCTATTCTTGGATTTGTTAATGATGTGCACTTGAAAATTTTGGGGGTCGTTGTGGCATCCTTTGGATCGGGATTAATGGCTGCGAATCTCCTTGGATTGTCAGCGTATTTTAAGCCCGAAGTGTTATCATTGTTTTCGGCGGCAACAGGGCTGGCGAATTTAGTAGGTTTATTGTACTATACAGGTTAGTATAGTCAATTCGTCAATAACAAGAACTTCATTTTCACTTCAAACGGACAATAAACTGATGGATTGCGTATTTGTTACTTTTTTTTTGTTACCTCCTACTTTAGTTTTTGGCGATTGTGGAGCAGGGTAAACTGGATTCGCTTCAATAGAACGGCATGTCATGTAACTGTTCATTTCCACATGTATGAGGGCATTTATTCAACTAAGAATACACAAAAAAATATTGCTGTTTGAGTGATTTAGCTAGCAAAGATTTAAAAAAATGAGTTCCCAAAGCGATAAACTCTAAAAGCGATGAAAAAAATTGGGTAGCCACGCTAAGGCGGGCGCCGTTTTGATATAGCAGTATTTATATTTTTTAATTTTATCCCTACTTTTTTTTCATGTACCAGCGATGACAACATGGCTTTGCGTGTCTCCCCAAATTACTTTCTTCGTCCTTGGTCCATGTTCGTTGCTATTTCTTGTCTGTTATTTCTTTTTACACAAAGAAATAAATGCAAAAGAACTACTAAAAAAAAGCTACGGATATAATCAATTAAACAGCAACGAGTTCGACGACAGAAATGAAAGAGCAAAATCGATTAACAGCTCTGTGGATGAGAGGACGTCGGAGAAAAATGACTTTATTTTAAATGAAACGCACAAGGAGGGAAGAAACAACATACCAAGAAATAAAAGGAAGAAATCAAACTTTTTGCCATGGTGTTCGAAAGATAATGAATACGATGAAAAACAAAGTTTGATCAGCATTTCAAATGACAGACAAATGGAGAAATGCTCAAACGACGAAGATAATACCCCAACATTTTATGGTGAAGATAAACTTACAACTAAGGAAAAACTCGTAGCTGTCATGAAGCTATTCATTTATGTCGGCCCTTTCGCAAGTGTGACTTTCTTCTCAACATATCTGGCGTTCCAGTCAGTAATCACTACATTAGCCTATCAGAGCTCGCCATTCCCACCACGCGACCATTATCTGTATTATTCACTGGCTGTTATGTTTGGTGATGTAAGTAAGTTGATCGTGTGGTGTTTGCGTCTTTTTCCATCTTGTCTTGTCAATCAATCAATCAATCAATCAATCAATCAATCAATCAATCAATCAATCAATAATTGAATCAATGTATCAATCTTTGAATTAATCACTCAATCAGTAATTGAGTCAATCATTCATAGAATCAATCAATCATTGAATGAATCAATCATAGGACTATTCATCAGTCAACCAATCACTGAATTATTAAATCAATCAGTGAAAAAAATAAATCAGTCACTCAATTACCTTATCATATTTCTAGTTCCTTGGCAAGTCTCACCGCAGCATCCTATATCAGATGAACCCACACTGGCTCTACACACCAAGACGTTTTCTACTCTCAGTTATTACCATCATGGAACTGTCTCATTTGGCGTTAATCGTTTCCGAATCCTGGTACCGCTTTTTTCCAGGAATTAGTATCGCCATTATCCTTTGCTTTAGTAGCAATTTTTTAGGTGGAATCATGTATGTAAATTGTCTGGAGTTGGTGCGATTGTCTTTTGAAGGACAAGTTCGAGAGTTTACTTTGACAATGGTTTATGCGACAATAGATACGGGTGTCTTAACGGCATCTTTAGTGGGCCTTTTGATTGAGCCAATTCTTAAACAACATTGTATTCAAACTATGGGTAATTCGCTTTACTGTTTTACTAGAAATTCTAACTTGCAGAAACTATGCCTGTAAACAAAACATTAATATAATTTATTGCCTTTTATTGCGTTTTCTGTGATGAAAAATAGCAATCGAATAATTTTTAAAGTCTCTGCGCCTCCCATGACATAGATAGGTACAGTGAAACCCCTCTATACCGGACTCTACTGCACCAAATAAAATTTCCGGTTTAGAGGGGGTTCCAGTTTATTCAGGTTTTTGTATAATCATTGAAAAACACACTGTAAATTAAAGGCACGATCATTTTAGCATTTGTGTATCGCTTTATCTGATTCAATAAAGTAAACATGATATATTCATTTACATTTTCGTTCTCAAATTTGGCACTTTTTCCAAAGATTTGAAATGCTTTGACAAAATAAGGCGATTTCAGATGATTAAGCCAGCTGTTTAAATTATTGAAATCAGCAATTTTGTCTGGACTAGCGGGGTAAATTCTATTGTTAAATATCGTTTTGAAGAGAAATTATTGTCCGGTTTCTGGAATAGAGGGGTTCCGGTTTAGTGAGGTTCATTTTACAAAAGATATATAGGGAAAATTTCCGGACCAAAAACATTGTCCGATAGGAGAGAATTCCGGTAAACTGAGGGTCCGGTATAAAGGGATTTCACTGTACTATGTTATTTAGTATTTTCTAGACTTACTAAACGAACTAGTAGGTAGCTGATTCAGTTTAGACAAAACAAATCCATTGAAAGAAAAACGATTCTCAGCATTGAGAGATTTCTTATAAAAAAATTCTTAAAGAATTTACACGTTCATTCACATAAACCGCTATTAGGAAATACATTTAAAATTTAAAATGAAAATTAATACAATTTACAATTCTAAACTGAAAACATGTGCTCGGCTGTCGACCTTACGGCGGTCTCATTTCCAACCTGGGAGACAAAAAAAAATTTATTTGCCTTTCTTAAATGGAGGCAAAGATCTTTGAATTTTTAAGCTGAGCATAATTGTGTCATAAATTCAAACCTATAGCAACAACACAACGTAAAATAAAAGGGAAGTCAGTAGGAGAAGCTTACTCTGCACCGAAATGGAAGAAAAAGCATCGACCAACATTTCCTTTTTCGTAGCGTATTTCTTTGATGCCGTTGAGTTCGTCATAGTACTCGCGGTTGCTCAAGAGGTGACTTGGGTGGCATGGGTAGCCGAGTGGTTAAGCCTCTCGCCTCTCACCTCTATGGTCCGGATTCGATCTCTGGCTCGTGCAGTGGATTATATGGGAGTAGAGTTTGTTATAAGTGTTGTTTATCTCTCCTATGCCACGAGGGTTTTTCTCAAGGTTCTCTGGTTTTCCTCCCTCAACGCAAAAATTAACTGACTGGAGAGACGTATATAGAGTATATCGAATAAAGGGGTAGCACTTCGTGCTTTTCTCAAATCCGAGGATAAACAAAAGATATATATATATATATATATATATATATATATATATATATATATATATATATATATATATATATATATATATATATATATATATATATATATATATATATAAAAAGACATTTTAGTTGGAACACAAATCCAAACTTTGACAATCCTAATGGCGGACGTTTTACCATTCTTCCTAGTCTCGCTTCTCTTTCCTTAAAAAAAGACGATCCCCAATTTAGTAAAGGTAGTTTGCGTTGTTTTTTCATAGGTCGGTTCTTTCGCAAGTTAACTTTTTTTATCACTAATCTCCCAGTCAGTGATCACTGCGTTAGCCTATCACATGACCACTATCTGTATTATTCACTGGCTGTGATGTTGGGTAAATTGTTCTTGTGGAACTCGCGTCCCTTCGCGTCTTGTCTAATATCTGCAGCACATCCCTTGACAAGGTTTTTAAGTGTTGGTATACATATATATTGCTAAGAATCCAAACTGGCTAGGAGGCAAACCAGTTGTCTATATCCCAAGCATGACCGAGAAAATATATTACAATTTCTGTGGCCAGAGCGAGAATCGATCAGTCAGTCAGCCGGTCGGTCGGTCGGTCGGTCGGTTAGTCAGTCAGTCAGTCAGTCAGTCAATCAACCAATCAATCACTCAGTCATTAAGTCAGTCAGTCAGTAAGTCAAACAATCAATCAATCAGTCAAATAAACAATTATTTATTTAATCAATCATGCAATCAATCAATCAGTCATTGAATCAATCAATCAATCAATCATTGAAACAAAATAAAATAGCACTCAATTGTCTTTTCCTTTCTAGTTCCTTGGCAGGTCTCACCGCAGAGTCCTGTATCAGATGAACCCACAGTGGCTCTACACACCAAGACGTGTTCTACTCTCAATTCTTACCATCTTGGGACTGTGTTCAATTGGTGTTAATCGCTTCCGAATCTTGGTACCGCTTTCTTTCAAGAATTAGTATCATCATTATCCTTTGCTTTAGTAGCAATTTTTTAGGTGGAATTGTGTATGTAAATTGTCTGGAATTGGTGCGATTGTCTTTTGAAGGACAAGCTCGGGAGTTTACTTTGACGATGGTTTGTGCTCCAATACATACTGGTATCTTAATGGCATCTTTAGTGGTCCTTTTGATCGTGTTTTACCAGAACTTATAACTTACAGAAACCTATGCCTGCATATAAAACATTAACATAATTTCTTGCATTTTATGGTATTTTTTAATGAAAAATCAAATCGATCAAAGTATTAAAGGATTATTTCGCTCCTTCATGTCTTAAATCGACCGCTATGTTCTCTATAATCTGTCAGATATACTTAAGATCTACTGCCGGCTGACTTTTTTGATGCAAAAAAAAAGTTTTGACAAAAGCATTCATTGAAAAAAGAACAAATTCTCAGCATTGGGATATTTCACAGAAAAAGTATCAATATCGCTTTTCAAGACAGTATAAGATAAGAGAGCTAGTCCCCCGTATTGGGCTTTACACTCTTTCTATCTTTAACCTGAAGTTATTTCGTGATTGTCCAGATTGCAGGAGGCACGGTCGTGTCGTCAATACATCTCAAGACAAAAGTGTGGAGATTGTTAACAACTTTCTATAAATAGCACGACGAGTAGAGCCCGTGATAGGGTCTCTAGATAGCTCTCTTATCTCATACTATTTCCGTTTTCTCAAATTTGATTTGCAATGCTGTGGAAAAGATGGAACTCTCTAATATAATATAAACTAAAATGCTTTATTTGCAACGTGACTTAAACATTTTGTTGGTGTTTAGTACAATGAAATTGAAAATACCAAGCGTGAACACATCATAACAATGAAAATAATATAAAAATTAGACAAACCTAATAGCGGAGCTCCAATTTAATGAAATGAATTATTCATTCAATCATTCATTCATTCATTTGTTCATTCACTACCAATTATCAAATTGTTGATAACCAATCAATCAAAAATTACTATATATAAAAATGTAAACAAACAAATAAATTAATTAATGAATGTATCAATTCAAATAATCATGAAAAGAAAATAACATAGCAAAAAAAAGTGAGGGATTATTTTCTCTCTCCTTTTTTTTTTTTTTTTTTTTTTTTGCTATGTTGGTTTCTCATGATCAAATAATCATATAATCAATTGAAATGTTTATGCATGCGACAACATTTTATTATACCCAAGAAATATGCACAAACATGCGAAACATATCCGACCGTATTTTTGGCTTCCTTTTCCATAAGGTTATGTTGTTATGCATGGTAAAAATAGCACTTGTCAATTGAAATTGATTGTCCAATCAGAAGTTAGAAAAGCACTAATATGGCTTCTTTGAGTTGTAAACAAATCCTCGCGCGCTTCTCGCTTTACTCTCGCTTTAAAAATCGACAAAAATTTCACTTGAATTACTTATTGGTTATTTAGCTATCTAAAACGGTTATGCATTTTTAATTATCAAATGTTAAAAAATAGCTAGTATATGAACTTTTGAAATTTTAACTTGCAGATGAGTACAATGACAAATTCATACAAGCGTTTTTGCAATTCAATAACAAGTCAAAAAATTACAAGAATTAAATTAAAAATACACACATAAAGATCTCAACGATTGAGAAATATCTTATAAAAACAAGTAAATATAATTATTGCAAACTGCTTTCATGTGAATGGTATAAAAAAGAAATTCATTAAAGATCGTCAAAAAAGGTAAACATACCGGCGCCACGTTTGTTGTCCTGTACTGTCACTTTTCCACTGAACTTTTCGTCCTCAGTTCTGATTGCAATAAGCTTGTTCATGTTTTTAGAATTTTAAAAGTGGCAAAAAAACATTTCAACGCCTCTAAAGGCCGGTACACACAAGGCGACAAGTCGCAGCGACTTGTTCCCGCGATAGGTCGTAGCGACACTGAGGGCCTTCTCACATGATTCCGGAATGAGATTCATTCTGGAATGAGTTCATTCCATCCCTGTTAGACTTCTATGTCTTCGTTCACATGATGTAATATAATCTTTATTAGCCTTGTTTTTTTTTCTTTCATTACAATATATTGATATACTAATATTAGGCAAGAAAACCTCAGCAAGTCTTTGAAGACTTTTCTAGGAGATTTCCTTTGATACTCTACTACTATTATTTGTATTGTATTTTGACGGCTTGATTATTAGTTAAGGTGGTACTGGAGGCTATCCGGTGTCATTTTTGGTCAAATTTATACCTAATGAAAATAAGTCATAAATTGCTCCAAAATTCACTAAACTTTCACAAAAAAACACTTTAATATGTCTTCTTACGAAAAAAATAGTTTGATTTAGTGTCAAATTGAAAAAATCTTAGGAATGTTGGAAATTGTTATGCAAAGTCGAGAGACGTAAACAATCAGAAAAGCAGAGCTTAATTCTCTGGCTTTAAATTAAACTTTCTGTAATTTTCACACAATGTTAAACATGAATAAAGGGAATTTTTGACCGACGTTCGCCACAAAAAATTGCATTAGAACAGAATAATGGGCAAAAGTTTGATGAAAATTTTAGTCCTTCTTGTCACGATGATCAATCGGCCCCAAAATGTCGAACTATGTCGAACGTCGGTAAAAACTTTCTAAATTAATTGTACTTTTCACCTACAAAAGTTTAGGCTAAAACTTAAAAATGTCTTTACATTACAATACTTTCACTGTGATATGGTGTTATGATAATGCCGTTTTTTAGTCCTAAATCCGTGAAATCTTCTCAAAATTCCTCGAGGATCTCTCAGTCAACGTAAAAAATCATATTGCGTGACACTAAGTCATCATCTGTCAAAAAAAAGCCATCCAAAGCTCCAAAAAAGGGAATAAACTCCATATACGATGGTGTGTTACTCCCGCGAAAACCAATCAGATGAGGTATCTGGCGTGACACGTAGCAACGTCACCTCAAACAAAGCATATTTGTCATGGCCTTTACGTAAGAATTCATGTGCACAAAAATGGCGGACTTCGAAGGACTTTGCACATCAAAAAACATTTAATGAAAGCTAAGATTAACCATGAAAAGCTTGAAAAAGCTCATAAAATTAATAAATTTATTGAGCTAACAAGCAGAATTATAGAGGATGTTTTTGAAGCTATGATCACGGCTCATTCTTCGTAGGTGTGAACAAGCTGAAAACTGTCAGAGTCTCAACGTGCATCTGTCATCTAGTAATCGTGGTGCTTTAGTTTTAGTTTGTTTTGATACTCTAAGCTCATGATTTTTACCGCGAAATACCACTTAGACACCGAACTTTGGTTGCTAATATCTTTCCAAATAATGTAAGTACAGGTATGAAACTTTGTGTGTAAGCTTTTTGAATGTAAATCATTCGAAAAAGGTAGAATTTTTTTTCAAAATCAAGGGTCACGTTAGCCTCCAGTACTACCTTAACATAACTGATATGATCTAATATAACATATACAATTTACAAGATATGTTTATTATTATTTATATATATTAAGAACATAACTTGATTCCATGCAGCAGTATATATATATATATGAATTAATATGTAATTATTGTTTCTATTTTGACAAATTATAATGAATTTACAAGCAATTTTTTTATTCGTCTTTTAAATTGAACAATTGAATGTGATTTTTTAATATCATCATTCAGGTCATTCCATATATGAATACCTAAATTTTGTAGGGACATTTTCCTATAATTTGTTCTACTATAATTGATATGTAGTTTCTCTGAAGATCTTGTGTTGTGATTGTGAATCTGATTGTTTGGTTTAAAATAATTCTTGAATATGCCTTGGGGAAGAATGTCTCTATTATATTTGTACATAAATTGAGATGTTAGGTAAAAGTTTAATTGCTATATATTAAGAATTTCTAGTTTTTTAAATAGTTCTTTGCTATGATGGTTATAATTTGAAAAGGTTATTGTTCTAAGTATTCGTTTTTGAGTTTTATGTAAACAGTTCAGTCTTGTATGGTAAGTATTCCCCCATATTAAATTACAATATGTTAAATATGGATAGATCATTGAATAATAAAGCATTTGTAAATGGTTAGTGGTTAGCATATCTCTTATTCGTACTAAGACTCCTGATGCTCTACATATCTTTTTTAAGACAAACTCTATGTGATGTTTCCAATTTAGATTTTCATCGATATGAATACCTAGAAACTTAGTATGTTTGACTTGATTTATAATGTTGTTATTTATGAGGATGTTAGCATTTTCTATTATTTTGCTTTTATTTTTTACTTTGAATAATATGAAATTAGTTTTTTTAACATTTAGTGAAAGCTTGTTTGCTTTCAACCAAGTTGCAACTTTTGTGAGTTCTATGTTCTATGTCAGAATGAAATGCAGCTCGAGGTCAAGTCATTCTGGAATGAGTTCATTCCGGTTTTCAATCCGAATGAAATTCTCGTTCAGGAATGGAATTTCATTTTGGAATCATGTAAACTCGAAACGAACATCGTTCGGGAATGAAAAACATAAACCGAGAAGACTGGGTAGAGCTAAGTATGCGTAAAAGCCACGAAGAAAAGACGAGATGGGTTTCTTTTCTTGGCTAATTAAAAAAATACCTATAGACAAATGATTTGCAGCTATTGCCATCATCATCAGCACCGATATTTTCCACATTATGGACGCCATCTTTGTTTCACTTCTATTTCGCACTAAAGGCGATAACCAGTCGAACTCGCATGTGAATGCAGTATGAACTTCATTTCGGAGTGAAAGTTGGTCTGGAATGAATCTCATTCCGGAATCATGTGAGAAGGCCCTGAGGCGACATGTCGTGACGACAAGTCGCTGCGACTTGTCGCCTAGTGTGTACCGGCCTTAAAAGGTTCACACAGTTCAACTGAACGGCGATGGCAAGCTTGTGTTGGTCGATCACACATTGTGCTAAAATTTGCATTTTCATTCCTTCCCTGAACTGGCAGTCCTACTTTGTTGACAAACATCTTGTATGAAAATGTTTTTGTTGTGAATAGTTGATAAATCTGTATTGATCCTAAAGCTCTCCGTATTATGAATTGCTTGTAAAAAATGATGAATGAACAGAGTGAAGTTATCTTCGTGAGTCGTTTTCGCGAGGTCTTGCTTTTCATCTGTTTTGAATTGCTGCAAATGCAGCGCATATTTGTTTTGTTTTCATGAACGTTTTGTCGCCGTTGATTTTACTTTTAAAAGTAGATTAGTCCATCAGTAATGATTGAAAAACGCCACGAAGAATACGGCCTTTTTTACTACCATCTGACAAACTTGCCGTCAAATAAACTCTTCCAGAAAATACAACTTGTAAAATTTTCAGCTTTGAATAACTATTGAATGAAGTATCAAATAAAATTTTAACAGCTCTGCATGACTTCACATTTGAATAGTTAAAAACAGCGCCACAAGCGAATTTTAGCCATTTTGTCAGTGAACTGAATATCTTGAAGCTTTCCATCATTGAATCGTAGATATTTTTCTTTTTCACGCCGCGGCCTTTGTATCCCTTTCGCAGTCAAACCTAGTTAAGCCGTCAGCTTAGCTTCACAATTTTCATGCTCTTTGTCCAATGCAGAAATACATTTTGTAGAAAAAATTCGGTACACTGCAAAAAAAAAATTGTTTTGCGACCACTGAAACGGGTCAGCGACTTTGCGCGGCAGTACACGGACGGACGTTGTACGGAATTTGGAATTCCGGGCTTCCTGTGGTCGATCTGAAATGAGCTCGATGGTTTACCATATTTTCTTAATTATGGTGCTCCGCTTGCGCGGGCCTTCGGCCCGCGCGGAGCTCCGCTATTAAAAAGGTTTTATTCCATCTATGTGGTTTTATTTTTTTTTTATTATTAGGTAAGAAGCCTGGACCCGATCAGGAATTCCGCTATAGTGATATTTTAAGAAATCAGGCTATTTGTAGTTTGTTACAAATCCCGCGAAATCCTTATTTCTGGGGAACATTTTAATATAACAAGCTTTGTTAAGTTTTTTTTTCCGCATTTCAAAAGCTCTTCTTTATTATCCGCCAGCCGACAAAAGTCGACTATTACCCCTCTGGTCAATGTGACGAATCAGGTCCCTTAAAGTATTTACAGTGTTGTACATCTTGCATCTGCAAACGGCATGTACTCATGTGATGCTAGCTAGCTAGATATTTGGATCTGTAGGTTAAGTTTGATAAGTAATTGCATGTTATTATTGAACACTGAGGGGGGGGGGGGGGTACTCCGGGGATAAACGTTTGGGGTTGCTCGTCGCATTTTTTAAAAAAGACTACAACTATCTCGCCTGGAAGCAAATCTCATATTGCGGTGGATAGCGCACAGAGCCGCTTAGCTCTTTGGTAAACTCGGGCAACGCTGATGCCTTGTGAATTGAGAACCTATGCCAAAGTCTTGCCAGAACTGTGAACAGCTCTTGTTTAGCTAAAGCCTCCCCAACACACACTCGTCGTCCCATTCCAAAGGGAAGAAAGCTTTTTACGCCAGCCACTGCAGTTATGTTACCATTCGGATCAATGAATCTCGATGGATTGAAGTCGTCTGGACTCAGCCACTCGCTTTGGTCTTGATGCATTGCCCAGGCATTGAGGATTGCAATGGAATCCTTAGGAATGCTTAGCCTCCTCCGCAGGCAACCCTTTTTCGGCCCTTTTTGCTTTTTTTACTTATTCAGGATTCCTTTGTTGCTCTCTCGACTGAGAGACCTGACGCCCAAGAGAAAAAGAGAAGGGGTTGCCTGCCAAAAAAGGACACACTTCCGGCGTTCTGCGCATATTAAGTCGCGCATGCAAATATTAAACGTGGGGGTAATGGTAATTGAAAATTTGAAATAATGACCATTTTAGTCCTCTCATATTTCGTAGTTTGTTTGTGTTTATGTATAGCATGTCGAACGAGAACCAACTTGCTGTATATTGCTTCTCAGTACTCAGCTATTTGATATTTAAAATCACAACAAATTTTATTTAAAATGCGGTGGTGTCGAAGTATACTTTATTTTTAAGAAGTCCTTTCGAAGAGGCATTAAGAATGGCGATTGTGTTCTGGCAGTCAAGCGAAGTTCACGGTATGAACACGAAGAACAAATTCGAACGTATACTGTCGTCTGCGACGAAAAGAATGCTTCTTGTCCTCTGGTCATTCTTCTGAGTTTAATAGTGATTACGACGGTGTTTAATGGATGAAAACTAATCTTAATTCCCATCAACAACGGCAACAAGAACGTGCGAGTGTTCAAGATGGCGACACGAGCGACTTGCTTATAACTTTTTCTTTCTCGCTCGGTTCATCTTGTATTGTGTCGTTCTGACTTTGACGAACGGCCGCATTTGAATCATCTACCTTTAAATTCAGTCGAGAGCTGGTTCACTAAATCTTCAGTTTCTTCTATTTGTAGTTTAGTCGCTTTAATTTGTCTTAAACATTTTCATACGAATTACTTAAATATAATACTTGAAGTAGAAGTTTTTTATTAACTCGCACTTGAAGTCATGTTTTACAACAATCACACTTACCACCACCCAGTGTGGATTTCATTGGATAAAAACTTCTTTACCCCTCCCCCGGTCCCATTGCATGTCCAAAAGGTGACATTGCAAGTCCGCATTGCTCGGTTTTTGGCAGGCGTCTCTTTGCCTTTTTTTTCTTTCTCGAGGTGACGTAATCCCATAATCCCCAACGGTCAATTGCAAAAAAGGAAGCCCATCCAAGAAACTAGAAAGCAAAACTCTAAAAAGAGACGCCTGCGGAGGAGGCTAAGGAATGCTGTAGCCGGCAAGAGATGTATCGGTAGTAGTCTTGTGCGGCACAAGAAGTGGTGTTATCGTAGCATGTCGCATGGTCTCGTCAATAGTTGCTACGAGATAGAGTAACTTGGTCCTATCTTTCCATTGTGGAGACCTCTTTTCATCACACCCAAACTCTTCATCCAATTCAGCGTGTATTTTGGCCTGTATGTCAGGATATTTGACCATAAACAGCATAAACCATAATATCATAGTAGCTGTAGTCTCAAAGCCTGCAACAAACGCATCCATCATCGTCATCATGACGTTTTTCTCGGTGATGACATCGCCTGTATAGTGATCATCTTTGTCGGATTCTTGGCGGGCTTTGATTAGCGCATCGGTTAGATCTCTGATTTCACCTTCTTGATAGGACACTAAATGCTGATGTAGTTCATCAGCAGTTTGCTTCAGCTTCCTACTTTGCCCAATTGGTTATTGATATAGAAAAGGCATCAAGTTCAGGATATTGAAAGGTCCAGACAACGAAACCAAACGTTTTATCAGCTCAACTTTTCTCATAAATTCAGCATCAATCGTCTCGAAGCGTTCTCCCATAACGATGGCAAAGATCACATTGATGGTAATAAAGATGACATCGTGATAAGGGTTGGTTGGTTTGCCAGGAGAGATCCTGTCAATAAAATGATCAACCTCTGTAATGATCTTCTCTTCTAAATAAGGATTGTACATACGTATGGCAGAGTGGACGATCTTACGCTGGTAAACGAGCATAGGATTGAAGTCGTTTACGAGTATGTCACTTCCCTCCATGGTCAAGACATGCAGTGTAAATATGAAAGGTCTCCCAGCAAAATCATCTCTCTTGGTTAGAAGTGCTTCACGAGCTAATGCGATGGAGTTAACTACCACGATTCTCTGTCCAGGAAGTTCCAGTGTATATACCTGGAAAATGAAAACAAACTTTAGACTGAGTATTTGGCATTTTTTGTAGGTATTTTTCTACTGATATGCTGTTTTTGTTACATTTTTTTATTTCTGTTTGTGTGCTCGTTTGTTTATCGTTTTTGCTGTTGAGGAAGATTCATCTACTCAGATGAAAAATATGTCAATTGCTCAATGAATTAAACGTTATTTTTTTGTTTGTTTGCTTGTTTGCTGGTTGGTCGGTTGGTTGTTGGTTGGTTTTGTTTGTTTCATACCTGGCCGTAATTCTTCGCAAGATCGGTGAGGATAACGTGTGCAGTATTAATGCTCCCTCCGGATTTGATGATGGACAGCATATTGCCGATAACGATAAGCAATACATTGCATTACATTACAATTTGCTTTTCAATAGCAAATTCGCGGCTTTACTAAAACTGGTCTTTATAACTATTAAATACGATTTAAAATTTATAATCTAAATCTAGGATATAACCCTGGCTTACTGAATTTCCTATCAAATACGAATTGGTATTTAGCCTTTCTGTATAAACAACTTTTGGTATGCGAAATTCTTACGAGGTTTAAATATATTTGTGAGACAAAATACGACATCTAAAACAAAGACCATGTCAAAATAAAACCAGGCAATCGAAATAACCAATTTCGAACAGCTTTATCTAGAATAAACTTCGATCTATTGTCTATGATTAAACAAAAATTGTAATTGTAGCAGTTATTCTAGTTCACAACACGACCTGCATGAATATTGAAGACGTCGCCTTAAAACAGCTAGTTATACGGTAAACCTAATTACTTTTTAGAGAAGTTGAATTGTTACATGCTATCTAGCTAGACTTTAAAAGCTTCAACAGGATCTCGAAATGGAAATGGTCCATTAGAAAAACGTCAATTGACTTTTGTACTCTGTAATCCCAAGACAATTGTTTGCCTAATCAACTTATAAGACAGCTGGCTCTTTCGCGGTGTATACAACACAAACAAATATTTTCATTTGAATCAAAATCTCGATCAAATGTTTTTAAAATTCGACAAAATGGCTGAAGCTTTTGCAAGTATATCATTAAAAGGTAATAAGATGTGTTCTCGTTCAATTTGAATTAATTTGCACTCGTTTGTTTTTAAACTCTAGTAAATCTCTTTAGTTGTTAGCTCTATGTTTCCTTTGTTTTTCAAAGAGTCAAATTGCTTTCGGCCTACGGGCTCATGCAATTACGAACTCTTTGAAAAAGAATTTCGTGCAAATTGATTCCAAATTGAACTCGAAACCATCTTATTAACTATGCTATTATAGCGTAAAGAGTTTCCACAGCATAGTTAAGTTATGCTCGAATATGTGGATATTTTCAGTCCGCAAGGTAGATAAAGATGTCTGTGTCTATTCAATGAATGAAATAATATTTTTATATAAACTAATCTTGTCCAAAGTGCTATAGGATTAAGACAACGACTAGTACTTGATTGTGCAGTTTGATATATGAAAATGTAGTTGATGCGAATATTGGTCATAATGATCGGTTTTGCTATTGATAGGTGAATCGCCGTTTTGGAGCGACTTATATTCTTTTCGTGTTAGATGGCCAGTTTGACATTATTTTGAACTGCTTCGGTGTCTCTAACAGTTGAATATAATTGTATAAACTGAATCATCATTAAGATATGTATCACAAACTGACGTTTCGGACGATAGTCTTAATTAGTCTGAATAAAAAAATCTGATTATGCACATATATTCATCTGTATAAATTTACGTATAATTCAATCCAACAAAGAAACCTACTTAATGTTTTAGATGATTTGTTTCGATGTCCATGATCTTAAGAGCTGTGGAATTCTTTTTCTAGTGCGGTATTCTAATTCTACTTACAGGAATTACTGGAAAACTTTGTAAAAATGTTTTTCAATATCTGTAATTACTGTTAAAAACAAGTATCAACATGACATTGGACATTTGTCGGTTGTTTTAGCACAACGCTAACAGAAGTAATTGGTACCAAATTAGACACTTAGCGAACCTTAGAACCAGCCGGGACTATTTTAATAATTAGAAGTATATGGATAAGAAAGATCAGTTTAATGTGAGCTTAGAAGTATTGTACCAGCGAAAAAAAAATGCGTTGACTTACCTTGATTTTTGTTTTTGACGAACTTGGAAAACTTGGCAAGATCTACTTATGTATCCGTCCAGCCAATTGTTTAACTTTGTGCTCCATCGAGCATGTAAAACCAGCTATTAACAGAACGTCCATAATGCTATACGGGCTGTTCTTGTGGCTTAAATTTTTGTATCGTGTAGTTAGATATTAACTGTAAAATGTATGTAAAACAATTTACCTTGAGTTCATATAGTATCATATTCAATAAAGGTACTTGAAAAATAATGTTGAAAAATTAGCATACATTTTACATAGCATCATATAGAATGTAAAATCAATCTATTATACATCTTCCATAGGTAAAGTATGTAAAATTTATGTGAAATAAATTAAAATCTGAAATTCATTTATACTGAATTAAAGGCCCAGTGTAGACCGGGAGGCTTTGCGTGCCATTTACGTGATGATGGAAATTAACTTGATTGGAATGTTTGATTATAATTAATTTTCATCTTTCATCTCCATGAATGTTATTATAATTCAGTACTCTCATCTTATAGAACGATTATCAGTTAGGGCGTCATATTTTATCAACTGAGTTCGCCGGAAAGATTATTTTCAGATATTTAGTCGGGCTATAGTAAATGCCAAACTCAAAATGAATTAAATGGCTAGTAGACTGATGAAACGAAGACTACATTTGCCATTGAGAAGTTAGTCAAACTCGACCTATATCGTTCGTTTTCGTGTTGTGAAGCAGTCGAAAGGGCTCTTTGGGTTTCGGTAACTAGACAAATAGTGAGTTTGCACAATAGTTTTTCGATCACTGTCGCTACTGTTAGACGAACAATATCAATTGAATTTTTTTAAGTAATATTTTTCGCTTGCTGTTTTCAATTTTATCAGGCTGTAAACACTGCATTGTATTTTTTATTAAACTGAAAATACTTTCGAGCCTAGATTATATAGATCAGAGAGTATGAGATAAAAAAGCTTATCCTCGGACCTTATCCGGGGCTCTACTCGCGGTGCTATTTTTAGAAACTTGTTAAAAATCTCCGCACTTTTGTCTCTACATATTTTGACCATGCGACCGCGCCTACTGCAATCTGAAAAATCACGTCCCGTTCCCCAAATAACTTCAGTTTAAAAATAGAATGAAAAGATGCCTTGATGAGTGTAAAGCCCATGCAATACGGGGGATAAGCTCTCTTATCTTATACTCTCTTGAATTAGGTTATATTGCTATATCTCCCGGTATACTAGGCGAAGCAGTTATCATTTATTCGATAGTTTGGCTGAATCAGTAAATAAATAAAACATGAGTACAATTATTCCTAACAATTGTCCCATTTAAATTGTACTTTGACCATTTTAGTCAATCTGTACTTTTGAAAAGCATTATGTGGAAGGGATATCCCGAAATGATATATACATTCGGATTGGTTGATTGTACAATCATAAGTGCAGATTTAAAGGGTGTTAGGTTTGGATTGGTGTCCAGTTTCACGAAAAATGATACTTTGTGATTATTAATTATTTGCACAATGATTGTTAAAACTCTTCAAAGTATTACGCAAGTTCATGTAATTTATATTTATATGCACAAGAAAAAAAATTGTGATTTCCACAATGGGTTTATTTTGGATTATCTTTGGGAAAGTGATACAAAACACATTGCCGGACCAAATTTGCCCATATTTCTCTGATTAAACTGGAACAATACACATTCAAATCACGTTCTTAGAAGAACATTGAATTTTTCTTGCGATAAGATCGGCTTTTTTACAAATATATTTTGTAGAAAGCTATTTATATGAATTAACAAGTGCGTTCTTAAACCTGAATACGGGCGAATTTGTTATGAAAATAATAACGTTCATATAAGTTAATACCTTTATTGATTTTAAGTTAATATTACAGAAAAAGGCATAAAATGCACTAGCCTATATTAATGCTTTGCATTTAGGCAAACGTTTCTGCAAGTTAGCATTTCTAGTAAAACAGTACGCCATATTACCCATAGTATGAATACAATGTTGTTTAAGAATTGGCTCAATCAAAAGGCCCACTAAAGATGCCGTTAAGACACCCGTATGTATTGGAGCACACACCATTGTCAAAGTAAACTCCCGAGCTTGTCCTTCAAAAGACAATCGCACCAATTCCAGACAATTTACATACACAATTCCACCTATTAAATTGCTACTAAAGCAAAGGAGAATGGTGATACTAATTCCTGGAAGAAAGCGGTACCAAGATTCGGAAGCGATTAACACCAAGTGAGACAGTTCCATTATGGTAAGAATTGACAGTAGAACACGTCTTGGTGTGTAGAGCCACTGTGGGTTCATCTGATGTAGGGCGCTGCGGTGAGACCTGCCAAGGAACTAGAAAAGAAAATAATATGACTGACTGACTGACTGACTGACTGACTGACTGACTGACTGACTGACTGACTGACTGACTGACTGACTGACTGACTGACTGACTGACTGACTGACTGACTGACTGACTGACTGACTGACTGACTGACTGACTGACTGAGTTAGACATGATCAAATTACTAACATCACCAAACATAACAGCCAGTGAATAATACAGATAATGGTCACGTGGTGGGAATGGCGAGCTCTGATAGGCTAAAGTTGTGATTACTGACTGGGAGATCACATATGTCGAGAAGAAAGTCACACTTGCGAAAGGACCGACATAAATGAATAGCTTCATGACAGCTACGAGTTTTTCCTTAGTTGTAAGGGTGTTCTCATTGTCAAACTTCGGGGAATTATGATCGTCGTTTTCGTTGTTGAAGCTTTTCTCCATTTGTCTGTCATTTGACATCATTATCAAGCTTTGCTTTTCATTGTTGTCATTCTCTTTCGAACTCCATGACAAAAAGATTGATTTCTTATTATTATTTCTTGAAATGTTCTTTTTTCGCTCCTTGTGCTTTTCATCTGAAATATTGTCATTTTTCTCTGACGTTTTGTCTTTCACAGAGCTGTTAACCGATTCTGCTCTTTTGTTTTTATGACAGATTATAGAATCTTGTTCTTTGTCGTCGAGTTCGTCGCTGCTTAGTTGACGATATCCTTTTTTTCGTGGTTCTTTTGCATTAATTTCTTTTTGTATGAAGAAATAACAGACAAGATAAAGCAACGAACAAGGACCAAGGATGAGGAAAGTAATTTGGGGAGACACGCAAAACCATGTTGTCATCGCTGGTATATGAAAAATAAAAGATATGTTTTAATGTCAGTAGTATTTTGTTAGTTTTTCATCGCTGTTAGTTTAAAGTGTTTTCATTTTCTGAACTCCTTCATAAATCATAGAACGCTTAAACTTTTTTCGTGTATTTTTGGCTAAACGAGACCATTTAACATGGCTAGCTTTTGCCCAGTTAACATGGTCACAGATAAGAGTCGGGACGTTCCACGAGTTCCTAAAGTCATCTGGTAGAACCCCTCAATGAACGTTTTTTTGAATATGGTGAAACACATTCAACAGTTTGAGCTGCTCATAACCAATCAGAGCGCGCATAATATCTAGAATATTATATTATATAGTTTTATTTTTTTTCTTAATAGGTTCAAGATGTGCATAATAATTTTTGTCTTTATTGTTGATTGCTGGTCTCTTTTTAACTGATTTACGTTTTCTCAAGATACTTTGTCGCTCACTGATTGTCAGTTGACGTAGCCATTTTAAAAAGAATATTGAAGTGTAGACATAACTAGCCTGACAATCCTTACATTTTGTTTCATTAAAAATTCTACATATCTTGTGCACAAGAACGTTAGCTTCAGGTGAACTGGTACTTACGGAACTATTTAAGGTTACAGGAAAAGCTGACGGCATGTCAAGGGGTCTCGTTGTAAAAAAATCGCTAGCGCGTTGGATCTTTTGCTATTTGGATAAATTACATATCATTTTAAAGCTAAATTACTGACGACAAAATGACCATGTTGTTTTTATTTCAAAAGCAAAGAAAGGTTGCGCGTTTTAACGCTCAGAATGAAGAGGGGGAGTTTTTTTGTAAAGATAACCCAAGAATACGTTTGATCAGATTGCTTAAATTTTTATACAACGTCAATCATAATAATAATAATAATAATAATGTCTTTAATAATATGATAAAAAAAAACAGATCATATTTACAATAAATATAAGAAATTATGGGATATATGTACATATATATAAAATTACATATCTACTGTTAGATTAATTTAATAATATAATAATAAGTTGAGTTTCACACTAAGTATTTATAGAGTCTGTTTTTAAAACATTGTTCATATCTGGTCGTATTCACTTTCGGTCTGGAAATGGCTGTCTTTCTGAGATTGTAAGTCATTTGTTTCCTACGTGGCATAAGCGTTTTTATAGGGTGGTTTTCAGTCATTTCCACTTTTTTCATGATTTTTCTATCGTGATATTCCATGATTTCAACTATGTTCATTCGTTTACTGGTAAACTTCCTTTTACTACACCTTTCCAAGAAACATTGCACAGTGTTAAGATCAGATTTGGATGCTCCATAGACTGGTAGTCCGTAGTTTAAGCTCGGCATGATTAATGACTTAAACAGATGATCAATATCTTGTTGATTAAGTCCTTCTTTACGCAGAGATCTTAATATGTGAAGACATCGGTTAGCTTTAACTAGTTTGGAGTGGACATGTGTTTTAAATTTGCTGTCATTCTGAAAAGTAACTCCTAGTAGAGAAAGTTCATTATGTTGTGGTATGTTCATTATCGGTGTCAAGTGTTCAACTGTGTGTCCTTTTTTCGTGAATATAAGTTCCTTACATTTCTTCGGGTTGCATTTCATCGAGTTATTATCTGTCCATTCCATAAACCTCCTCACTAGACTTCCCGCGTCGTCACTGTCTTTGAAAACTGGTGATATGATGGTTGTATCATCTGCATATTTGTAAAGAGCACCTTTTGAGCCTTGGTCTAGTGCTAGATCATCGATGAAGATATTAAATAAATAGGGGCCACTTACACTCCCTTGCGTTGTACCCTTGTTCACGTACTTCCAGTTCCCCAAGTAATCGTCATAATTTACTCGTTGCTGTCTGTCTTTTAAAAAGTTAATGTACCAGTTGATGATGTAAGGGTTCATGTTTAAACATTTCAGCTTGTTGGAAAGGAGATTGTGCTTAATAGAATCGAACGCTTTGCTGAAGTCCATCGCAAAGACTCTAACAGCTGTACAGTCTGATTTATCTAGATTATTAGGTAGGTGGTCTTGAATGGCTAGGAGAGCATGAGTGCAGTTTCCCCCAGTTCTGTATGCAAATTGGGTAAAACCAAGATGTTTTTCAAGCGTTCTCTTGGCATGAGTGGTGTAAACGGTTTTCTCGAAGGCGCGTCCAATCACTGGAGTAATGTTAATTCCACGAAAGTCTCGATGTTCTTTAGGGATGTCTACTTTAGGTAGCGGTCTTATATGAGCTCTTTTCCAGGATGCAGGCCAAGTGCTAGTTGCAAGAGAGAGATTCCAAATGTATGTAATTACAGGAGTGAGGAGTTCCGAGTGGTCTTTCCATACCCAGTAGGGTATCATATCTGGTCCAGTTGAAGTTTTCTTTAGACTGTTGAGCGTACTCCAAACTTGTTTTTCCGTTAGGCGTGGGATAGTGTTATGATCGTCTATTACCGCAAGAGAGGGTTCTGAGTAGTCTTCATCTTGACACAGATTTGCAAAGTACTCGTTTAATTCATCACTCGTTTAATTCATCACATTCGTGGCTTCAAATTCGTGTGAGCGATATTTTTTTACTTTTTATTTTATGGTGAAAAGTATCAGATTTCACTAAACAAATTGGATAAAAAAGTCAGTTTATTTTTATACTAAATAAAATATCAAAAATCGCTCACACGATTTTGTAGCGGAGCTCCGCGCGGGCCGAAGGCCCGCGCAAGCGGAGCACCATAATTAAGAAAATATGGTAAACCATGGAGCTCATTTCAAATCGACCACAGGAAGCCCGGATTTCAGGAATACGTACGTCCGTCCGTGTACATTCACGCAAAATTTGCTGACCAGTTATAGTGGGCGCAAAAACGATCATTATTTTTGCAGTTTGATGCAGTTTACTGAAATTTTTCTACAAAATGTATTTCTACACTGGATAAAGAGCACGAAACTGGTACAGCTAACCTGACGGCTTGAAGAGATTTGACTGAGAAAGAGAAACAAAGACCGCGGCGTGAAAAAGAAAAATAACTACGATTCAACGATGAAAAGCTACTTCAAAATATTTTCACTGACAAAATAAGTAAAAGTCCCTCATGGAGCTGTTTTTAACCATCCAAATGTGCAGTCAGGCAGAGCTGTCATAATTCATCAATAGTCATTCAAAGCTGGAGATTTTACAAGTTGTATTTTCTGGAAGAGTTTATTTGACAAGTTTGTCAGATGGTAAAAAAGGCCGTATTCTTCATGGATTCTTCGTGGCGTTTTTCAGTCATTACTTATCGACTAATCTACTTTTAAAAGTAAAATCGACGGCGACAAATTTTCATAAAAACTAAAACAAAACAAATATGCGCTGCATTTGCAGCAATTCAAAAGAGGTGAACAGCAAGACGAACACGACTTACGATATAGGTATATAATTTCACTCTGTTCATTCATCAATTTTTACGGAATATTCATACCACGGAGAGCTGTAGGATCAATGCAGATTTATCAGCTATTCACGACAAAAAAACTTTTCACACAAGATGTTTGTCAACAAAGTAGGACTGCCAATTCATGGAGTGGATGGAAATGCAAATTTAGTACAATGTGTGATCGAGCAACACGAGCTTGCCATCGCCGTTCAGTTGAACTGTGTAAACTTTTTAGAGGCGGTGAAAATGTTTTTTTACTTTTAAAAAAATTCTAAAAACACGAACAAGCTTATTGTAATCAGAACTGAGTTCAGTGGAAAAGTGACAGTACAGGACAAGAAACGTGGCACCGGTATGTTTACATTTTTTGACGATCTTTAATGAATTTTTTTTACCATCCACATGAAAGCAGTTTGCAATAATTATATTCACTTGTTTTTGTAAGATATTTATCCATCGTTGATATCTTTATGTGTGTGGGTTTTTTTAATTTGATTTTTGTAATTATTTGATTTGTTATTGAAAATAAAACGATTGTATGAATTCGTCAGTGTACTCATCTGCAAGTTAAAATTTCAAAACTTCATACTAGCTATCTTTTAATTACGCAGTATTCACATTTGATAATTAAAAATTCACAACCGTTTTAGATAGCTAGATTACCAATAAGTAATTCATTTCAAATTTCGCCAGAAAAGTGAATTTTTTGTCGATATTGTTATAACATTTTTTTTTAAACGTGAAAGAGCGTAAAGCGAGAAGCGCGCGGGAAGAAGCCATCTTAGTGCTTTTCTAACTTCTCATTGGACAATCAATTTTAATTGACAAGTTCTATTTTTACCATGCATAACAACATATTTTTCGCATTTTAGCGTATAATAAAATGTTGTCGCATGCATAAAGCTTTGTGTATTTCAATTGATTATATGATTATTTGATCATGAAAAGAAAATAACAGCAAAAAAAAAAAAAGATCAAGAATTTGATAATTCGTAGTGAATGAACAAATGAAAGAATGAATGATTGAATAAAAAGTTCATTTCATTAAATCGGAGCTCTGCTATTAGGTTTACCTAATTTTTTTATTATTCTATTATGTGATGATTAAAAAATGGGCAAAAATGTAAACAATCCGACTAAACGTATTCTTGGGTTACTTTTTAAAACAAAAGCTCTCGCTTTTCATTTGGAGCGCTTCTTCCGTTATTCAGCTTTAAAATGATATATAATTTATTTAAATAGCACACCATCTGACGAAAAGACCCCGTGAACCCTTCCTGCGTATTATTCTTATCCACAGTTATTACATAATTCTTCATCAAATATGATGATTGTTCTTCACAGTAAGTTTCATCTTAATACCTGTTTTAGTGCAAAAATTAAATAAGTGGTATATTCTTCCACGGAAATTAACCATTTTGAGACAGCAACCAAAACGGCGATTTTAGAGTTTTTCCACTTATCCTTATCATGATTAAGCGTAAAAAAATACCGAAGCAAAAGAGTATGTAAAGTCGTGCTTGAAAAAAAAGTGTAAAATAACCCATAACAAATAAGTCCTAATAGTAATCTATTTAAAGTACTCCCTTGCTTCACAAAGACCTACAGAGTAGTTATGGGCAGAACGCGAGTGAGTAGGCTGTGAAGCACAGAAGCGTGAAATTCTTTTGGGTAGGGCGGGAAGGGGTAGCAAAGGAATCATCTCGCACACGAAATCTAGATGATTCCAATACATTCACCAATATAAGATCTTGCAGTGATCCTAACCTTTACTTCCCCGAACGCCAAACTGCCACGAGTGGATTGATGCTACACTTTATATACTCTATGTTACGCACGGGTGCACATTAAATAGTAATCTATTTAAAGTACTCCCTTGCTTCACAAAGACCTACAGAGTAGTTATGGGCAGAACGCGAGTTCCGCCTATAACAGCCTAACGTTGTCCTGATTTCCTTTCCTCGACACACCCTAACCCAGTCCTTAATAACCCGAAACTACTATCCTTTCCACTCCCATTCTTATGAATTCGGCTCAACAAACACCGGTGAGAAGCCGATAAGTAAATTCCTCTCCCGAAACTCAGAACTTATTCTTTCAACAAGATCCCCATCCTCTAGATTAAGTGGGTTGCTTGGTGGAGTTGCGGAGGTGCTGGATATGCTCATAACCTTCTCTGTCTGAGTATATAGGTTCACCATCTGAGTAGACTGCCAACCGATGTGATTTGCGACCTCCTCTTTTGAGGCGCCAAGCAGGCGAAGCATTATAGCAGCCCCACTTCTGAAACTATGGGCCGTCTCACCCTCATAAACTCCAATATTGGTGAGATACTTTACCAAACGGCTATTAGCGGCTGAACATAAAAAGGCATTATCGGTGACTGAGCCATTGTTCGAAGTTGATCTAAATAAGTAGCCGTTAGACAGCCTAATTCTTGCAGCCTCACAGAAAGATACGTAAAAACGTAGGTTTTGGACTGGACAGATGGCTGGATTTTGGCAAGGGCGGATGGGAATTACTCTGGATTGTTTCCCTCTAATTGTCTTCCCTACACGCTGATGGATGATAAGATTCTGGCTATCCGGGCTCCCAAGAATGTCCACAGTTTTAACTCTACCCAAGTCCGCAGCCCTTCCGCCCGAGGAGAACATAAGCGTGAAGAAAGCCAAATCTCGTGCGAAGATGTAATGTTGAATGGGGGATATGCCGGCGTCTTGAAGGGCACCGCGGATGTAATTCACAAGCTTTTGAAATTTGGCAAAAAACACAGGGTTGGCCTGTTTCGGCGAAACACGAGAGTTAGCTTGTTCTCGCTGGATCGATTTTAAGTACGCTTTGACAGAATGGTGGATGGTGGGGTTACCTCGGAGTGAAAAATCATCCCATTCACTTACGCTACCACGTGTATTGAATATCGCGCGCAACTTGCCAATCAATGAATCGACAGTGCCGGCTGCTAATCTGTGGGGGCAATTGCATGGGTGCCTCCCGGGCTGCCCATAGAAGGTACATTGCTCGATATGGACCTGGGTTCTACCATTCTTGTCCTTCCAAACTAAAAAACGTATGATGTCCTTAGGACACGCGGAGTGTAATGTTTTCGGGAAAGGAAGGGATTCGAGAAAACCCACGAGTTCCAACTCCAGCTTGGACTTTTGCCTTTCATAGGGCCTGACAGATCGGGCCTGGTTTAGCTCATCAATTCTGTCGTCAATAGACTTTACATCGATCGAATGTTGGTCGCCCCTCCTTGTTTGTAACCGGTAGGCTCGCTCAACGCCACATTGCTGACAAAATTGGAAGCAATCGTCATTTGGATATGAACAAGATCCACACCGTAAGGCTGGACGCCAAAGGCGAGCGATATTCTGCAGGGAACGAAAAGAAATACATGAAAACATAGCATGAAATATTTGTTTTAATAAATCGCATAAATTGCAAACAAATTTGGACAACTATCTAATGTGTCTACAAACCAACGAGTCCTTTTTAAGTGTTCACTAATCTAAATGCCCAAAGGTCCCAAGGCAGTGGTTTGGAGACGAAGTTGTTGTTAGCAGACGGGAATAACACTGCATTTTCATCCCCTTTCTTTCCGATCCTTAAAGAGTCAGAAGAGCGCTTAACCAAGATTGGCCACCAGAACCGACATGGTTGAACTGCAGGGGTAATAAAAGTGACCTGTAATTTAGGCGTTGAGGCGAGAAAACGCAGCAAAGGACCCACCATAACTAAAGGGGGGAAAACATAGGTATTATGCTCTGGGGGTATATGTTGAGCGAAAACGTTCACCCCCGCAGAACCTCCTGTAGGCCATGGTGTATAGTGAGGAAGAGGAGAACCATCAGCTTTACGTTGAACATTGGAGTCGAGGGACATTAGATCAAAAGTGTGGGGCCCCCAACGACACTCTATGCGGTTCCAAACTGACGCAGCCAGCATGCAATCCTGCGGGGAGAGGGTCCTGGACGGCAGATCGGCTAGATTTCCTGAAGACGGCACGTGGGTGAGAGATAGAGCCACATTGAATTTCAGAGCGACCTCATAGATTGACTTTATGATTGCCGAGAGTTGCCCGCTCTTACCACCTTGGCTCCTCCAGGCTTGCACTACCGGTAGACTATCCACATGGGCGTCAACTCTGCTATTTTCCAAGGTATCGCCCCAAGCGCTCAAGGCGTGACGAAGGGCCAAAGCCTCCCTTATCACAATGGGTTTGCTTTGATCCTCCTCGTGCCAGTAGTCTCGCACGCATTGGGGTTTCTCTGGGTCGGCGTAAAGCACCGCACCCCAACCCGTGTCTGAAGCATCCGTGAAAGAAGTGATCACTCGATGGTGTTCTTCGAACCATGGCAAGTGGCTGCTCCATGTGTCCAGGAAGCGCCAGTATTCGATTTCCTTCCTAAGGTCCCCAACAATTAGGATTTTCGAGGTGGATGCTTTGTGGGCGGCGCCAATTGCACGGTAGCAGACTCTAGAGTACAGCCTGGCGGCTGGAACAGCGATGGCAAAGGATGTCGTCTTGCCGGCAAAACGCTGCAAGGATTTCAAATCAGTCTCTTTGGAGGACAGAATTGATTCCCGCAAGCTACGAAACTTCTCTCTCTTATCGTCTGGCAGTATAAATGCGCTTTTTTGAGAATCACACAGGTAACCCAAATACCTGACTACTTGAGTAGGATCCAGCACTGACTTTGCAATGGCAATTGTATAGCCTAAGGAAGTCAAGGTTTTCGTAGTAATGTAAGCTGCGGCTTCAGCTTTCTGATAATCCGACCATGGGCAGTCTTGACTTGTGATCAATTGGCCGATATGGCGGTCATCGATGTATTGACTACAAGGCACTCCAAGGGAGCGAATATAGCTAGTGGCAATTAGACCAATAGAATGGTAAAGGAAAGCACTCGCCTTCCAGCCAAAGGGTAAGGTGCAGTATACAAAGTAACAGTTTTTCCAATATAGACCAAAGAGTGTCTGGCTTTCCGGTTGTAGAGAAACGTGGTCGTACCCACTCTTGTCGTCGCAGACAGTTTGAAAGCTGTTTTTGGTCACGTACCTTGGCAGATCGGACAAATAATCAAGACTAAAAGGAAGATCCTTTGTCCACAGGTTCAAGAACCGTTCGTCGTGGCACATCCTGGGCTTTGTGGGCTCGATGGTAATAGGCATAACCAAATAAGGAGGTTCCACCTCACCTGCAACGCCCCAAAATTTGAGAGAGCCATTGCGAACTCTTTCTAAGATGGTTTCCGTGATGAAAGACTCAAACCTTAAACAGGATTTGGAATTTAGAATCTCCATGCGAGGGGGAAATGGAGAGTCGAACTCCTGACCACCAAATTTCCCTTTGAAGTGTGTAATGAAATTTCGAGCGTTTACTCCGTCCACTACATTAGACAAAATATCCGGGTCCGCATCCGGAATAGATTTCCATACACTTGCGTGACGCCTTAGCCCGCCGGCGATAAAATAATTGGGGTCTTTAAAAATGACGTCTCGCGGGCTTGCATGAATTTCTGCCCTTGATACAGCATCAATTTCAGGTCCCAGGCCGACATTGCTGGTGGGAACGCCTTGCCAATTACATGATTGAACGCTTGACGTGTCCGAACCATATTGAACAAGATGTACAAAATCATACTTCAAACGCTTTCTGGGCGGATCCTAGTCCCACAACGGGAAAAGAAGAAAGGGAAAAAAAAAAAAGAAACAACGAATCAGAAACAAGAAAAATGTTACGCGGAACAAAAAATAGGCAAAACAAGGAACAAGGCGTAACCCACCACAATGACGGCCTAGGCAACCCCACTGGGGCATGAAAGGCATTAGACGCCCGCACCTAGACTCGACAAAGCGGTGTAAAAGGAAAAAAAAAATAAATAAATATATAAATCTATGTCTTTGTTTACAAAATAGATTTACTTTCCTGTAAGACAAACGTCGATAATGACCCTGTTTAGCTTGACTAATGGTTTTATTACGCTTTCATTATAGGGTGATATTATAGAGTAGAGAATGAGATACGATGCTAAACAGAGGCTTTATTTTCAAATCATTACACGAACAAAATACATAATAATTTTAATACAATCGGTTTCCCATTTAACGGTTGTGGCAGTGTCTCTGGAAGTGTCCTCTCTGCCCGCATCTAAAACATCCCACTCCACGACCACGTGGCCCTCCCACGCGCCCTCTCATATTCATCATTGGCCTAGGGTAGGGGAGAGGGGGAGGGGTCCAGACTGTATGCTTAACCATCTTAGCAATAGACGTGGCTACTTGGCTTTCCTCCTTGGTGCCTACCAGTCTCGTTATAATGTCCCCCAATTGAGGGTTATACATAAGTAAACGTGACTGTCGCAGGACAGCTTCGTATTTATTTATTTATTTATTTATTTAAGGATTTGCCTAAGGCAGGTAAATTACAATAGGACTTGAAGTCCCCTTCGAGGTAAATTACCTATTATTATTATTATTATTATTATTATTATTATTCAGCAGCTTTCGCGTGTTGAGTAGTTCTTGCGTCATCGGCCAGCTTTTGTAGTGCCCCTAGAATAGCCGAGGGGTCCCTGAAACGCGTAGGCGCTGAGGCCAGCTGACGGACCTGAGCCAATGACGCCTCGACACTAACCACACTAGTTTGCGCTTTTAAGGTTTCGAGCTCAGCCTTGAGTTGCCGAATCTGTGTTCCCAACTGTTAAGGAACAGAAATAAAAACGTGAGTTCACTATACCTCTAGCCTACATAAATCGAGCATTCATTTAACTTGTATAGGTATGAACAAAATTTAACCGAAAACGAAAACTAATAATGTGTAAAAAGAGCACTTGCAAATTAAAGGGTCTAAGTCCAACTATCTGTAAATGCGGCCTAACAACGATCAAATATAAAAATAGCGTTTGTAAGTAAATGATAGTAAATGCAGTTTAATCCAACAAAGGAAGGCGGTCCCGTATTGTTTAAGGGTGCAGAGTAAAACAAAAGACAAAACAAACAACTAGATAATGAATGCAAAATCAGATATACCCGCGACCATTATGCGTACAAGAAACACAAACAAAAGCTTGTAAGAAAAAATTCCTAAGCAAATTAGCAAGGACGTTGATAATAACAACCGAACAAAAGTATAGGATTACCTGAATGTAATATTTTGAAACGCTAATAACGATTCTGGCCCCTACCAGAAAAACAAATAAATTCATTACTCCGGTCTAGCAAAATATTATGACTCATTACTTTGGCCTCTACCAAGGAAATACAAATGAACTCATTACTTTGGCCTCTACCAAAATACAAATAAACTCATTACTCTGGCCTCTACCAAAGAGATACAAACAAACTCATTACTTTGGCCTCTACCAAAATACAAATAAACTCATTGTTGTGGCCTCTACTAAAGAATTCCAAATAGACTCATTACTTCGGCCTCTACCAAAAATACAAATAAACTCGTTACTTTGGCCTGTACCAGAAATACAAATAAACTCATTACTATCTGGCATGTACCAAAAATACAAACAAACTCATTACTTTGGCCTCTACCAAATACAAATAAACTCATTACTCTGGCCTCTACCAGAAGACACGCATTGAAAAACTCGTTGCTCTCGCCTCTTGTAAGAAGTATAGATAAAACTAATTATTCGACAGGAAAAACATGAATTTGAAAGTTCCTAGTTAAGACCTATACGAGAATATATAAGCGCAAAGCTACAACAGAGAATAGCAAAGAAAACCACATAATACCTCTTCGCTCGCCGTACGCTGTTCGGCTCCTTCTTCTACATTCCCCTCTGCTTGGTTTTGGTTCTGGTCTGGATTTTGGTTTGCATTCCGGTTCTGGTTTGGATTCTGGTTCCTGTCTACATTCTGGCTCGGATTCTGGTTTGTACTCTGGTCCTGAGCTTGGACTTGTCCGTCTTGTGGTAAAACCACAACCCGGGCCGGCCGTTGTTCGTCTTGTTGATTCATACTGTACTGGAAGAACGCCAAACTGCCACGAGTGGATTGATGCTACACTTTATATACTCTATGTTACGCACGGGTGCACATTAAATAATTATGTTTTACTAACCTGTATAGTACAATAAACCTAACAAATTCCCCAGCCCTGTTGCTGCCGAAAACAGTGATAACACTTCGGGCTTAAAATACGCCGCTAATCCAAGAAGATTCACAGTCATTTTTCCCGATCCAAAGGACGCCACAACGACCCCGAAAATTTTCAAATGAACATCACTGACAAATCCAAGAATAGTAAAAGCCAAGGAATGTGAAAAAACAGCGCAAACGAACCGTACTAAATAGGAAATTCTCTTTGCGATGTATGGAAAGAGAAGCGAGACCAGAAAGAATGGCAAAACGTCCGCCATTAGAATTGTCGACGTTTGGATATGTGTTCCAACTAATATGTCTTGAGCACCCGCGATTGCTATGATGAACGCAATGGTATCCACGAAAGACGCAACGAAAAAAGAAATGTTGATCGATGCTTTTTCTTCCATGTCGGTACAGAGTGTGCTTCTCTAAATAGCTTCCCTTTTTAGTTTGCGTTGTTGCTGTAGATTTGTATTTGTGAAACAAATATGTATAATTGGAGGACTCATGTTTTTTAGCTCCATTTATGAAAGACAGCGACAAAGATTTTTTTGTCCCCCACATTGGAAATAAGACAGCCGATTGAGAAAACGGACCAAGCCAAAGATACAAAAGTAGTATATGTTATGGGGGTCCGGCGGCCGGTGGATCAGTGGATCATGGATCCACCGTGACAATGGCGTTATAAATCTAAGACAGTCATCACGTGACGTCGTCAACCAATCACATACTGTATTACAGGAAATAATTTAATGGGACTAATTTATTCAAAGTCAGAAGATTTTGGTTTGTTTGTTCAGGTGCTATCTAAACGCAACTTTGTTAATCCGTTTGAAAGTCATTTTTTTAGGTTTAAAAAACAACAAAAATTAATAACGTAGAGATGTACGTTTCTTGTTGTTTGAATCAGAAATTTGACGAAGTGCATGTAGTTCAAAATATTAGAACAGTTGTAAAAAATTTTTTTACAATCTTGTAAAAAAGAGATTTTAAACATTCCCATTTGACATTATTAATTTTATTTTCAACTAATTTCACGTTGCTAGCATTTACCACACTTGCGCATATCAATAAAGCCAATTGAGGCGGTTTCTGTAGTAAATAATTGATACGGAGCTTTCCTGCCTTGGGTTATTTTTAGTATGGGGGAGGGTAAAAATTAAAAAATGATTTTTTTGTATATTGAGACTTCTAGAATGACCTTGATTTGTATTCTTAACTTATTTCAAATTTAAAACTGAAATGATTTTTATAAATATTGACAGATAATGCCTTTGATATTCATCTGTATAAATTTACGTATAATTCAATCCAACAAAGAAACCTACTTAATGTTTTGGATGATTTGTTTCAGATGTTCATGATCTTAAGAGTGCGGAATTCTTTTTCTAGTGCGGTATTCTAATTCTACTACAGGAATTACTGGAAAACTTTGTAAAAATATTTTTCAATATATGTAATTACTGTTAAAAACAATAAGTATCAACATAACATTGGACATGGTTGTTTTAGCATAACGCTAACAGAATTAATTGGTACTAAATTAGAGACTTAGCGAGCCTTAGAACCAGCCGGGACTATTTTAATAATTAGAAGTAAATGGATAAGAAAACGCAGTTTAATGTGAGCTTAGAATTATTGCCCCACCGAAAAAAAAAATGCGTGGACTTACCTTGATATTTGTTTTTGACGAACTTGGAAAACTTTGCAAGATCTACTTATTCATCAGTCTAGCCAATTGTTTAACTTTGTGCTCCATCGAGCATGTAAAACCAGATATAAACGGAACGTCCATAATGCTATACGGGCTGTTCTTGTGTCTTAAATCTTTTTATCGTGTAGTTAGATATTGACTGTAAAATGTATGTACATTTATTTTAAATACTATCATATTAAGTGACGGTACGTGAAAAAAATATTGAAAAATTAACATACATTTTACATAGCATCATATAGAATGTAAGATCAATTTATTACACATCTTCCATAGGTAAGGTTTTTAAAATCTATGTGAAATAAATTTAAAAATATTTTACATACTATCCCATATAAGTAGTTGTACGTAAAATTAATTTATTTCATACATACCGACTAGAGATTTTCACTTAAAATCTTGTCGTGAAATACCGTTTCGGATCTTATTTTGACCGATCAGAGAGACCTGATATTGCAAAGCTTTGCTTCACTCCACTCACTCTCTTGGTAATGCTCTGATATGAAAAACCTATTCCAAACTAAAATGTTTTTTTTCCAATTTGGAAAATCTTGCGAAAATCTAGCATTTTTCACTGAAAATGTGATGTTTTTTTTTTGAAAATTGAAATAATTTCACCAAATTTACCATTTTTCAGTGAAAATTTACCGTTTCCCGTGGAATGTTATCGAAAATGGCATGATCGAAAATTCCACGTATTTGTCGGAACGCCAAAAAAATCTTGCCAGAATATGCAAAATTTCAATGAATTCTGAAAAATGTTACTAAAGTGCTGTTGAATAAGACTAAATATCACGGAATGCAAAAATTAGTCCTCTCATGTTTTAATTATTTCACTAAATTTCTAATTTTTTCGATAAATGTAGCAGAAATTCTAGAACTTGTGCAATTTTTGTATAAAATCAGCTATACTTCGCTGCAGACTTATGCAGAATTTCTGCAACTTTATTTATTTCGTGAAAATGTACGATTTTTGACCAGAAATTTTATGCAGAAATTCTGCATTGACTGTTTTCAGTGAAATCTCACGTTTTTTTAACGAGACATGACATGCAGAAATTCTGCATTGACTGTTTTCAGTGAAATCTCACGTTTTTAAGGAGACATAACATGCAGAAATTCTGCATTGACTGTTTTGTAAAAAGATCCGAAAACGTATGGTTTTCAGACATAAACAAACGTTATTTAAACATGGTAATAGAAATTTAACAATTGAGCTCTACTGATTTAGAAAAAGAGAGATACAGAGCATTTTTGCAATTGCCCTAATTCAACATGACGTCATTGCTTGTTTACTTGGGGATAGAATCTCCAAATTCAATAGAAAATTCAACAAAATTTTCAACTAGCAAAACAGTTTCATCTAAAGTGACCTGGTTTTCAGGCATAGTTTGTGGTTATATGTGCTTGATACTATTTACACACTTTGGTGAATTTGATGTGAACCCCATCCGACGACCATGATCCTTCGAGCATTGTGCTATCCAACTATTATACAATCATAAGTGCAGATTTAAAGGGTGTTAGGTTTGGATTGGTGTCCAGTTTCACGAAAAATGATACCTTGTGATTATTAATTATTTGCACAATGATTGTTAAAACTCTTAAAAGTATTACGCAAGTGCATGTTGGTAATTTATATTTATATGCACAAGAAAAACATTTGTGATTTCCACAATAGGTTTATTTTGGCTTATTTTTGCAATCCAATCATATTTTTGCTTTCAGTACTTAAACTAATTGTAGTTTAAGGGAAATTAGTTGTTAGCTTTAAAAAATATCTCAAAGTGTGCATAAATGTCGTTAGTTAAATAGATTATTTTTAGCTGCATCAAAATATGCTAATTAGGTCTGACTACTTCTTTCTTTTGGACTTTAAAAATAAGCATTCACAGCATCAAATGTGTTTTAAACCGGACTTGATTTTACTTGGCATATTGAGCTATTTTTGTCTTGTGTTTAAGCTGTTTGGGATGTATTATTTTGCATTTGAATGTAAGTTGTTTTGCACACGTTGCAACAACTCGTCGAAAAGTGTCTGTCTGAAACGTGAAATCTACAACGTACGATCGATCGTATTACGCGAAAGCAAAACTCTTTTTATCGGTTAAGGAATATACTCTAGATGTTTGATACAGAATTTTTGACTGTTCGATATTCCTTTGAAAGCCTAATGTGGAATACGAGTTTTCGACTGATGGTTTGTCAGCGACAGCGGTACATTTAATTATGATTTACTCAAGTTTCCTTGTCATAATTAATTTTACACAAATTAAAAATTGAATTTGTTAGTTCGGTATATAAAGACACTAACTGTGAACACGAAGGATTTCACCTCAAAAGAGTTTTAGACAAAAAGTATGGGATTCGAAATTAACCATAGCTCAATCTGATGCAGAATTGTCTGGTCGTTAGTTAATAAAAATAGCTTAGATGAATTCCCAATGGGGGTACCGAAATCTTAGTTGACTACTAATTTTTTGCCCAAATCTCAACTAAATACTAATTTTCAAAATCAAAATTTTACCTTAGTTGGGCAGAAAATGCAAAAATTCTTCAAAAACAACAATAATAATAATAATATAAGTTATTTTTATAGCGCATATTAGAGTTCTCTATGCGCTTGTGGAAAAGAAAAGTGTTCAAAAGTAAATTAATTGTTAAATAGGTGTGATTTCAAAAGTTTCTTAAAAGAGTTCAAGTCAGGTGCTTCTTTTATTTTTTTCTGGAAGTCTATTCCAGAGTCGTGGGGCAGCTGCGCTGAAAGCACTGTCACCGTAGGTGATTGTTCTTGTTTTTGCTGTTTCAAGTATCATTTTGTTCTTAGATCGTAATTCTCGCCTTGGTTTATATACGTTTATCAGTTTGTCGATGTATTTGGGTGACATTTCGTGCAGTGCTTTGTACGTTAATAAAAGGATCTTGTAGTGAATGCGTTGTGTGACTGGTAGCCAATGAAGATCTTTGAGTATTGGTGTTGTTGGATCTCTTGGGCTGGCACCAACTAGCAATCTTGCAGCTGTGTTCTGGAGACGCTGTAATTTCTGGAGTTCGGTGTTAGGCAGACCATATAGTAAGCTGTTACAGTAGTCGAGGCGTGTAGTTATAAACGCATGTATCAGGCGTTCCAATTGAGCTGACGTTAGGTATCTGCGAATTCGTCCAAGGTTTCTAATTGCCAGTGATGATGTTTTGCAGATGTTGTTTATATGATTGTGAAAATCAAGTTTTGAGTCAAACGTAACGCCAAGATTACGTGTCTTGTCAGAGACCTTGATGGAGGCTGTGCCAATGTCGATTGTTGTTATAGTTGGACTTTGAATGAACCGTGACGAAAAATGCAGTACTTCAGTTTTATCAGCATTTGACTGTAGCTTGTTGATTTTGTTCCAGTTGAATATGTCGTTAATGCATGCTTGTAGTTTTGATATACCAAAAGATCTTTGTTCTCTAGTGATGTTAACGTAGAGCTGACAGTCGTCGGCATAGATCATACAATCAAGATCGTGGTATTGTGTTATTTTCTCAATTGGTGCTGTATATAAGATGAACAGTAAAGCTCCAAGTACGGACCCTTGTGGTACTCCATGTTTAACTGGCAGATAGTTTGATGTATAGTGTTGAACTTTAACACACTGTTGACGTTCACGTAAGTAAGATTTGAACCACTTGAGCACAGTTCCGTCGATACCAAACATAGCAGAGAGTCGATTTATTAGTATTTGATGGTCAATGGTATCGAAGGCAGATGATAGATCCAACAAGACTAAAATTACTTCACCGTGTTCATCAACAGTTCTCAGTGCGTCATTTGTCACTTTTACAAGGTCTGTTTCTGTTGAGTGATATCTACGATAGGCAGATTGTAACTTGGGAAGAAGGCTGTTATTTTCCAAGTACGAGAGCAATTGACCAGATACTATTCTTTCAATGGTTTTAAATAAGAAGGACAAATTAGCAATCGGTCTGTAGTTAGCGAAGTCGTTCAGCATACCAGTTGGTTTTTTAACTGATGGACATAGTACTGCCAGTTTGCATACAGGTGGAAACTCACCAGTGGAAACTGATAAGTTGACAATTTTGGTAATCACTGGAATAAGTGATGGAATGTCCTTTACAATGGATGATGGTATTGGATCGAGTAGACATGTTTTAGGTGGCGACTCACTAATGACCTTGGCAACGTTTACTGCCGTGACTGGCTGGAATACAGTCATAGAGAAGTCGCAGTTATCCTCAATAGCGACTTGATGTTGTAGGCATTGATGCGATGACGATGATTCAATGTTGGTACGAAGGTTGTCAATTTTTGTTATAAAATAGTTGTTAAAGTCATTTGCAAGTGATTGCAGGTCATCATAACTGGGTAGTGCGTTTTTGTTTATAGGCTTAGTCAACTTTGAGACAATCTTGAACAGCTGTGATTGATTGGCTGAAGATATCTTTTTATTGTAATAATTTGTTTTTGCAGTTGATAGCATGTCGTTGTACATTTTACAGCTCTCGTTGTAAATTTGTTTATGGACCTCTAGTTTAGTTTTGATGTATTTTCTCTCGGCTCGACGCTTTTGCTGTTTCAATTTGCGTAAGTCACTTGAAAACCATGGAGCATTAGGTCGCATTGTTACCTTTCTTTCAGTTGTATTGTTCTGCTAAGTGTGGTAGACTATCATGAATAGATGTAATGAGAGATGAGAGAATATCTTTTCTCAGTAGATCCATGTCAATTTGCTTAGTAGGTCTATATCTTATTAGCACTCTTGACAACGGAGGCCTTGGACATTTCAGGCTACAAATGACAAGACCATGGTCAGATATGTCTGGTTGAAGGACACGTACATCAGTCACAATGTTTTGTTCTTCACGAGATAGTATAAGATCTAGTGTGTGTCCATTTCGGTGAGTGGAGCCAGATACGTTTTGTACAAGATCTGTCGATTGTAGAAAATTGAGAAATAGTGAAGCATCAGCATTGGACGGATCGTCAACATGGAAATTGAAGTCGCCAGATATGATGATAGGGTGAGGAGTTAGAGTTAGCTCTTCCAACAATTGTGAGAGTTCCTGTAAGAAGCTCATTGTAGTAATTTTTGATGTTGGAGGGCGATAGATGACAAGTAATCGCAGATTATTATTTTTACAGGTGATGGTTAGGTCTTGATATTCAAATGATGACAACACGATTCGTTCATTACTTCGACAGGAAAAACAATCACGGACAAGGAAAGCTACACCTCCTCCCTTGCGATTATTTCTGGGTACATGTCGAAAGTGGTGATTTGGAAGGGTAGTTTGTAGATCAGCAATTGTGTGATTGTCGAGTTCAGTTCCTTTCAACCAAGTTTCTGTGAGAGCAAAAACATCTAGTCGATGGGAGATAACTAGATCGCAGATTTGCGTCGATTTACGGACAAGTGATCGAGTGTTTAGAAGACCAAAAGTAGTTGATTTGTAGTGTTTACGCTCTGGATCATCAGTGCGTGAAACAGTCCCAAGAGGATGGTTAATTAAATATTCTTCAATGGCGTCTTTAGTTTTGAATATATTATTATCACTAGTAGAAATTCTTGTAGATGTAGATGTTAAATTTAATGAAGCTGCAGCGTTTCTTTGAGGAAAACGTGATGTTGAAAGGCCTCCTCGCTTTCCTCGGGTAATTCGGCGAATTCCTGCTGATTTCAGCGCATTCCATACTTGAGGACTTAGAGGTTTTGTCCATTGCTTTCGTTGGCGGGAAATTTGAAATTCTTGTGATGATATCGGTAATTTCCACCAGAAACGTAGACTTAAAAGAGCATCTCTTGAATATTTCAGCATTGTACAGTAGAAAGCAATGATGGTTATTTGTATATGGATCGAAACGTGGATGAAAACTGATTAAATTTGAAGAAAATCTTGAGCAGTGAAAAAGTCAGCCACTTACGCCGGCGATCATGAATTGCCCTTGCAGCAAAAAGAAAAGTGAAAGGTCCGCTCAAAACTATTATTTATTTATAAAACCTGCGTGAAAGACCACTGTGAAAAGACAAAGACAAGGTGTAATGGGTTGCAATAAGGTGTAATAATAATCACACCGAAAATACAAAAATAAATTCATTCGAAAGGACTGTAAAGCGCAATAAATTGAAATACGGGGTTTCACTGTTTTTTTTTTTTTAAATCAATGGTCCAGGATTTTTAATGTACACCCCCTGTAAACGGGCTAGATCTACAGCTAGAAAAGATTAATGCTGTGGAAACAAAATATTTGGTTTATATTGATCCAAAATTATGCACCTTGTATCAAGACCGCAGGGAGCACTTGAATGGCTTTCCAGCGCTCTTTGAACTATTAATAAAATAACAAAGTTCGATTTCCTTGGTGATCATTTACACAAGCCTTACCATCAATTACAAATATATGTTTTTGATAAAATAAATGTGAAAAATTATTTAAAATATCTTTATGACAGTAGTAAATAGTTCAGACATTTATTTTTCGTTGCAGATTTTTGACACATCTTCGAATAGTTGGGGGGTTTGGTGAGGACATTTTGCTTTGATATTATTGTTTTAATATTATTGTTCAAATATTTCACTTTCAAAGCATAAATGACAAGTACTTTTAAAATCTTAAAATATGCGGCGAAATCCGCGCGTTATTTTCATCAATGAATCTGATTATCGTGCATGTTTTGTATGACATTTTAGAGGGCCTTCAGTATTTCATTTCATTAATTATAACATGAGAGGGAATGTACAAAGGAAACGAGTCTGAAAGTAAGAATGTAGGCTGGCCTAATTAGCATGTTTTGATGCAGCTAAATATAATCTATTTAACTAACGACATTTATGCACACTTTGAGATATTTTTTTAAAGCTAACAACTTAAACTACAATTAGTTTAAGTACTGACAGCAAAAATATGATTGGATTGCAACCAAATAATCGACCAATTATTAGCTATACAATATCGCTGTTTTTGAGCGAAAAGTAGTTTTTATGGAAATTGAATGCTTCGTTACAGAAACAAACCGCGAGTGCACACAAATCTTTTTACGTATTTGTGTAGTTTAATGCTAGCTAGTAGTAACTAACTATGGAAGAACGGTTTGAAAACCAGGTGCCACTTTTAAGATAATGGAGGTTTAGTTTGGCTATGTAGGCCATGTTGTGGTCAGAGCGCTGTAGTAGGGGTCACAAAATAAGTGATAACTTATTTTATATTTGATCAAAATATAAACTTTTACTTTGTGATCATTTTAGAAATATATATCAATAAGTGGTGTGAATTGGAATTCGTCAAACTAAATGTGCGCGGTATGACGAAGATTCAACTTTGATTAAAATTTGTCGTGAAAAATGCTCAACTTTTGCAAATTTGAGTCCATTCAAAAATTGCTTCAAAAAAATTGAAAAAAGAGTTTTGACAAAAAATTATCCTGGTTTTTGTTCATCAAATATGATAATAATTCTCCAGAGCAAAAATGAGGGAAATCTATTTTCCGTCCCAAAATCCACCGGCTGATTCTTAGGGAGACAGCCTTTTAAAAGCAAAGATCAAATCCCACGAAAGTAAAGATTTCACAATTTAGTGATATTCTGACGTATTTCTAATTGATAATAATTACATTTTTACGTACCAGAACAGTTGGCTATATTTGAAACTGTTTATATTAGTTGTTGTCATTAACTGCATCGGTTTTGATTATTTTTGGGCCACATATATCGCTGAACAAGTAATTGCCTGATAACAGATGGAGATACCTTTATATTGTTAAAATCCTTGAATTTATAAATTTAAATTGATGAGATATATTGCTTTACATCTGTTAACAAGAAGAATCAAATAATTTATTTTATATTACTTTGCCCAATAATTATGACGATATTGTATGTTGTCAGTTTTTTTCATGTACTATTTCAATAAATCATGATTGACATCATACTAACTATGTTGACATGTAAATACAAAGTATTAATGTTATCTAATACGTGTAATTCGATGATAATTGGAGGTGTTTACTAGAGAAAAGACAATTACATAAAGTACGTTTCAGATGATTTTGATTCGAAGACTAAAACAACAGTAAATGTTGCTTGGTTATCTAATCACACTTCATCAGCATTAGTAATCAGGTTTGCTTAACTTCAATCATATCGATAGAGTTTTGACTAAAAACAGTGAGTCCAAAAAGACAGACTATTTGCAAAATAATTTCTATATTCATGGCTGTTGTTTCCATGAATCAAGACATTTTTGGCAAGTCAGTTTTATCACAGGCCTATAATCATAGCTCTGAAGTCACAGATGTCATCTGTAAAACCCAATGGATGGTCTGGCTTCCTCTTAACGTCTATCCACTGTTATTGACTATAATGGCCTACGAACGCTCTAAAGCAATCACAAATCCTATTTCAAGACTTGAAAGTACAGTTACTAAAGCAAGACTGAAGTTGTTGTTACCTATGGCTTGGCCTCTGCGACTGACATAAGTAATCTGTGACATCATCGTTATTCAATATGATGAGCAGAAAAACTCATCAGTTTCCCTTCTTGGTACAGTCCAGCAAAGAAACCTCAGATCCATCCTTGGTTTAAAATGGAGTGACTTCATTTCCAACGATGAAGTATTGGCTCGTAAGTCCACTGACATTGAAAACATCTTGGTGAGAAATATATTACGCTTGCTAGGACATGTTTTACGCCTGCCAGATGAAAGACCGCGGTCCAAATTCTACTGTGTGGAGAACTCTCAGAGGGTAAGAGAAAAGTTGGACGTCCGTTCCTTAGATATAAAGATACGCTAAAATCAATCCTTAAGTATGGTGAATTCCTAAACACATGGACAGGTACTGTCAAAGATCGCCAATCCTGAAAGGGACTCGTGTTTGACATCTGTAGTAAGATTGATAGAGATCGTAAAGAAAAAAATGTCAAGAAAAGACTCAAGCGTAAATCCAAAGTCAGTATGCATTGAATCGCTCATCAGAATGGACTTACTATGATATACTGTAAAACTATCTACTAATAATTGTTTATTATACCTATATCGGGTTTTAGGCGTATACATATAGAAAACAAAACAGACATCCAACAAACGAGATTTTAAAAGTGCAATAATTGTGCGTGAACGTAAGGAATGAAGAACAATATGATTAAGTTCTAGATTGCAGTATTTAACACGGAGACTAAATTAAGCTCATTAATCATGTTTTTAGTTAGTTAACTGATTCAAACCCTACTTGTATTTTTGATAAAAAAAATAATGTACTTATACCCAGAAAAGAATCTATTTCGCTTCAATTCTGATTGGTCATGATATTGTCTACGCATGCGTAAAAATTGCTGGAACAGTAAAGTGCATGCATAATGTACAACAGTTGAGTCCCACAAGTGTAAACGAACGAGACGATATGGTATACAGCTGGGTTGTAAGCAATTTTACTGGCTTTAAATCTAGGTCACCTCGACCCTTTTCATGTCCCGAAGATTGTACGGTGGGTTAGCCCAACAGATTAACACATTGGATTAGAATACCGAAAACGTTAGCTCGATTCCCGCCATGATCATATGATAAGTTTTTTTGTTATTCTTTATAGCATGTCGGAGCGCAATCAGTAAACACTGTACTTCCAATTTGACGAGAGTGTGTCAAATGTAAACACTATCGCCTGACACGTTCTAATAACACTGCAATTAATTGTCTAGAATGAGTATTTGTAACCTAGCTTTCATATAATACTCCACTATTAGTTTGCATTTTGTCCCATTATTGACGTGAAGTATTATTCCTTCAAGTGCACTATATGGCTTCATGAAACTATTTCAAATCGTGGCTCAGTCACTGAATCTTATCAATCCAATGTCTGTTAACCAGCCTATCTGAAATTTTAAATTATAATTGGATGAGATAATTCCGGGACATGTTTATGATTGAATGTCAAATTGCATTCGGACTGTTTCGAATGATATCCAGTGAACTGACGATATTTTAGATCGTCGGACCATCTGTTGTCTGGGCTATATAGCGTCGTTTCATGTTCTACAATTCATTCAAACGTTTGCTTTTGATATCAAATATATTTTTTCAGATGCTAATGATATTTTGAACTAGTCTGACTGAAAAAAAGAATGGTTCGTACAACACAGATTGTTTGGAAAATAATTTCTTTGTTCATGGCTGTGGTGACAATATTCGGTAATGTGTTGGTTTGTCATGTTATTGTTCGCCTGAGGACCATGAAGACCTCCATCAACTATATTATACTCAACCTGGCTGTGCTCGATACGATAGCTGGCTTTTTAACAATATCTTATGTTATCATTCTCGATAATCAAGATTTATTTGGGACATCAGTTCTATCCCAGGCCTATAATCACAGCTCTGAAGTCGCAGATGTCATCTGTAAAAGCCAATTGATGATCTGGCTTTCTTTCAATGTCTCCCCATTTCTATTGACTATAATGGCCTACGAACGCTTTAAAGCTATCACAGATCCTCTTTCCAGACTTGACGGCGCAGTTACTAAAGCAAGACTTAAATGGATGCTGCCTCTAGCTTGGCTCTTGGGATTGGCATATGTAATAGCTGATATCATTGTTGTCAAATATGATGTTGAAACAAACTTATGTTGTTACATAGATTTGCCTTCTTCGTACAATCATGATATCCATGAAGTATTTTATCTAACAACACAACTTATCATACCATCATTTGCTATGCTGTTTTTTTATGTTCGTGTGATTAGTGCTATGAGAAATCAGGACAATGCAATGGGAACTCAAGCTGAAGCTGAAAGAGCCAGACGCAAAGCAAGGAAAAAAGTCACGTGGATAGTTGCTGTTGTGACACTGGTTTTCTATATTTGTTGTGGTATTCCTCACATGTGTTTTGCTTTGTTCGTGCTGAACGATATTTCATTACTAGACATCGAGTTTGTGTCGAATATTGGAATTACCCTTATGTCAATAAACTCTGCTTTCAATCCTTTTGTTTATTTCATTTTCATACAATCTTTTCGGGATGCTTTTACACATGTTTTTATGTCAAATCGAAGAGTAACTCCGCCAAATAATACATTAGTTATGTCTGCTCGTACCCAGTGTTTCTCTGCAGCCGATAATGCAGTCGTCACTAATGAGAGCACGAGGGCACAAATTGAACAAACTGTTGACAGCTAGTTTGACTGAATTGAGATTTGTTTGGATTTTATCTCGCCATTTATAATACATTAGAAATGTATGTTATTGCTCAGCGTTCGTCTGAATATGATTGTAATTGCCGGCACGGACGAATTAAACGACGACTTTATCTCGCGTGAACGGTCTTACGAGCAGTCGAGATAATTCTGGGAATAATTTTACGGACATCATTTGGCGACGTATTAAAGTTTCTTACATTTCAAGAGCTTGTCATAAACTGGAGTTAAACGATACAAAAGGAAAAAACTTAACTGCTAAACTAGAAACATGCGTAACATTCCATTCATACCATTGTAATGATACATGCTTAACAATGATTGATATTAAGAATCATAGAAATACAATAACTAATATAATAATATAAAAAAGCAAAAGTATCTGAGAAATTGGAAATAAAGGATGATATACAGATTGAGAGAGCTCATAGAGTTGGAAGAAAGCGAGGTGACGGAAAACAGAGACCTATAGTGGCAAAATTCGTGAGCTATAAAGATCGTGAAAAGGTTATACAAGCGAGAAAGAAACTCAAGGGTTCTAAAATCGTAATCAGAGAAGATGTCTCATAAAGAGTGAAAGCCAAACAGAAAGAATTGGTCCCAAAGACGATGGACGCTAGACGAAACGGGAAGATACGCTATATACGACATAACAAGTTGATTATCCATGACAACCGTAACTACTATGACCAAAGATCAGGTCCAGGCCTAAACGGAAACCCACCATTAATGGCGGTTCAAATGGCTGGATATGGTCCACCATGGATGCAACCAATGGGCTATAGACTACCTGAACATCAAATAGTTGATACAAAAAGTAATGAAGATGGAGTGCAACAGGATCCAGAACAAGATCATGAGCAAGGCTAACTTACTAGATAAGTAAAATATTTATTGAATTACTCTGAGTATGCAACGAGGTTTGAGCTTATGGCTACATGACATGAACATGTTTAGTACGAATACTATACTGTATAGATAGCTATCAAACTCTCTAATCATGACAAGTGATTTATTGAATATGCCTTTTTTCACCTAAATACCTATGGTATTATAACATGGGGAAATACTTATCCTTCAACTTTAAACTTGCTTTTATTACTCCAAAAGAAAGTGCTTAGATTGATATCTTTCTCTGGCTATAGGGATCATTCAAATCCACTTTTCATTAAATATAAAATTTTGAAATTTCCTGATTTGGCTTTTTTATATAATGCCATTTTTGTTTACAACTTTAGATCGGGAAATCTTCCCAAATGTTTTGAAGAATTTTTTCAGCCAATTCAAAAGAGACATGGTTATAACACTAGACTTGCTTCAAATTGTTGTTATTCCCTCCGTCCCAAAGCACGCGCCAACTATGGTAAATTTGCTATGAGATTCGCTGGGGTGAAAACTTGGAATGCTATTGACAAGGAAATAAAACAATCTACAAGCTTATCAATATTTAAGAATTTGCTAAAGAAATCGCTACTAGAGAATTATGAAATTTAATTTATCAAGTTCACTATATTATTTTTACTTCCATTACTAAATTTATTGTAATTATTGAATTTTGACTTTTTTCCATTTCATTTATATCATTTTTCTACTTTCTAATAATAATTATTTATAATAATCTTCATTATAATATAGTCAGACAATGTAATTTAACTGTATCCTTATTATTAGTATTTATATTATTATTGTTATTCTTTTTTTTTTTCTTTCTTCTTCTAGTTTGCCAATCATTTTGACTATATATCTTGTAAATAAATAGGAAACTTGCTGTCTAGTATAGCCTTCTGGTTATTACAGCAAACTTACACCTAATTTCTGGAGTTGTAAATAATTGTTTTATGTAAATATCTTGTAACTGTGGTGTGAATAAATTATTGTCATTGTCATGATGATTTTAATTTGGCTATTTTTGAAATGAATCACGCTGTGGTAAAATTCTATACCAATCTTTTGGAAACCCTGCATTTCAATCCTATTCTTAATGCTCAATTAACCTCACAAACGACATATTTAGATCCAGATTAACAATTTCTAAATCTTCCAGATAGTAAATAATCCATATCTGATGAATTTAATCAATTGTATTTAAAAACAAACGTCGACTTATCAATTTTGCATCTAAATGCTCAAAGTATTAATCAAAACTGGGGCAGACTTACTGATTCTCTGAACACTAATGAATCAAATTTTTCTATAATAGGTATCGAGTGAAACATGAATTAAAAATAGCAACAATGACTATTCACATTAACGGATATGATTTTATAAATAATTAACGCGAAGATAGAATAGGAAATGCAGTTGGAATCTTTATAAAAAATGATTTAGATTATAAACGCAGACAAGACTTAGATTATTTTGAGGCAAATATTCTTGAAAGTATCTTCATAGAAATAATAAGACCCAATCAAAACAATATAATAATAGGTATTGTTTATAGGTCTCCAGGAGGAAATTTAACAGATGCTACAAATAAATCCCATGAAATACTAACAAAAATATCTAGAGAATATATACCATGCTATTGCTAAAATATCCGCACCATAACTATACAAACGATTTCATAGATACTATGTTCTCCCATCTTTTTCTTCCTCTTATAACACCTCTAGAGTAACATCTCATACAGCTTCTCTTATTGATAATATTTTTACTAATCACATGCACCTCTAGTGAACTTTGAAGTGGTATTTTTTTCACTGATATATCTGATCACCTTCCGGTTTTTACTTTGCTACATCAAATAGATGATATTGATAAAAATCATGACATTAAGACCACAAGACGTATACATACCGCTAGAAACAAAGAAAAATTTAAACTTGATTTGAATAACTGTAGTTGGGAAAATGTTTATAGTACAATTGATTCCAATATTGCATACCAACAATTTGGTGCTCTTTACCAACAAAAATATAATGACTGCTTTCCACTGCAAAGAATATCACTTAATAAGCCCTGGATTACAAAAGGGTTGCTCAAATCGATCAAGACTAAAGCCAAGCTTTATAAACATTTCTGAAAAATTCAACTGAAATAAATAATATGAAATACAGAACATAGAAGAACAAAATTATTTATTTGCTTAAAATATCTAAGCGAAAGTACAATGACTCTCAATTTGAAACAGCAAAAGGAAATATGAAACAAGCAAGGAAATTGCTTAATGAAGTTATTAATCATCGTAAAAAAACATACAAAACTGTCCTCATCTTTCTTGCACAATGTTACAGAAATTAAAAACACCAAGGAAATAGCAAATAAGTTATGTGAGTATTTTACAAATATAGGCCCAAATCTAGCAAGCAAATTACCAAGCCATAATATACCGTATAATTATTTTCTTAAAGACACAAATATTTGTAAATCTATTTTTTCTAAATCCAGTCACTAAACAAAAGGTCATGGAATTGGCAGGTAAATTTAAATCTGGAGAAGCTGCTGAGTTGATCAAATACGTATTGATGACATTAAAAATAATTTATTATATGACCGTGAATCTGGGAGTCTGGACACTAGCAAATGGAGCAATCTGATTGGTTATACGCGCTTCCCGACCGGTTAATATCCCCCTGTATTAAGACCGCGGACCGATCGACTGAGTAGCTGGCCTTTTCACGATTGAACACCTGATTGTTTTTTTACATTTTCAAAACATTTTCATGGGAGAAGAGGTCGTTAATGAGAATAAAGACCACAGAAAATCCCAGTCGATGTGTTTTTATCGTTATTATTATTTTTTGCCGAAATTTTTGTAGTTTTTCTCTACTAGTTTTTTTGTTTACTGTCAAAAAAGTCCTGTTCAATACAATCTATCGTCCGAACTTCAGAATAAATCACACAATTTGCACAGAAATAACCAGCTTAAGTCGGGAATGCCTATAACACAAAAAGATCCTTCGTTCTGTAAGCTTTCTTTCTTTCTTTGTTGAGAATTTGATGTTAGAATGCAAAAAATAGATCCAAAGCCGCCACAAAACGACTGCAAGTAATCGCTAAATCCAAACTCGTAAAACTAGACCAAAACGATCTCATTTCGAAATAAACACAAGTTTAAATTATTACTGGTAATTGATAATCGAGAATAGATAGAAATGGCATTCATAAAGTTGATTTTTTTGGTTATTTATTGCGAGAAAACAACAAGTTTGCTTGATCAAAACTATGCCAAACTCGAGGTTTGGACTTTTCCGACGAAAACAAACAAAAACGACCAACAGAAACGATTTGTCAAATCATGAAAACATTTATTGCATTAAGCTACTTACATTTTCTCAATTTCCATTGATAATTTGTCCATTTACACATTTTTTCTTGAGAAAAACGTCTTGCTAACTTTCGCACACCGTCCGGCTCTAGCATCGACTGACAGCATTTTCAAGGGTTTGACAAGGTTTTCAACCAATCAGCGCACGAAAATTTACGTGATTGATTGATTTATTTTATTATTGTGAAAAAAAGACTTTTTGTTCTAGTTTTTTAATTAAAAAAGGTCATATAATAAATGTCTTATTAACCGAGCTTGGTCGGTCTGTACAGGCGAATCTTGACCTCGGTCGGGTACAGACCTCACTGCGTTCGGTCTGTACTTTTCGACCTCGGTCAAGATTCTCCTGTACAGACCTCCCGCTCGGTTAATAAGATCTAAATACTAGCCCTAGCAGAACCATTAACCTATATTATTAATCTGTCTATTTCTCAAGGTATTGTACCCCAAGAAATAAAAATAGGAAATAAAATTGTAAACATTGTAATATGCTACAGCTGATAGACTCTAAACTTTATATAATCATTGCATTTACTGTTATTCTGTAATAACTACTTCTCTTTTGACTGTTTTTTGCTGCCTATCATTTGTCTAAATGTAATATTTTACATGAAATAAACAAATCTATCAAGGATGTAATAGGCAGTCTAAAAATAATAAGCCTGCTGGCTTCTTTTAGACTGTCTACCATATGTTTCTTTTTTCAGACTTGTATGTATTCATGTGTATTAGCTATAGTTATCATTATTATCAATTGCATATGTATGTCTACATCTAAATAGATATACACATGTACTGCCTTTTGCTTTATTTGTATTTGAATTGTAAACTTATGGTTATAGAATAAAATTGAAAATTGAAATTAATATACTTTCAAAAGATTCTCGATTCTGACTGGTTGAGAACAGTGCAGTTTAGGCATAACAGTGCAGAAAGCTGTAAAGGCCGGTACACACTAGGCGACAAGTCACAGCGACTTGTCCCCGCGACATGTTGCAGCGACAATTTCCCCCCGTGTGTACTCGCCCTCGTTCGAATTTGAATCAAAATTTCAACCAAATGTTTTTAAACATTGACAAAATGGTTGAATTTTTTGCAAGGTAATAATGAATTCCAAAGTGAACTCGAATCCATATTATTACTTATACTAATATTATAGCGTAAATGAATAACAAACAATATGAATATATATAGCATATTTTCATATACATTTCTAAAACTCATGAATAATTAATGAGGTTTAAAACCAATAAAAAACGATTAATCAGTCACGTGTTTCTATTTGTATAACTCAATATATATCAGCAAACTATAAGATGGGGTCGGCATTGAAAAAATTTCAGGGGAGTGCGGAGCTGATGTAAATTGCACGTGTTGTATGTATATGCATCTGTTTTGTAATCGATATTCATGAGTTTTGTAACTGATATTCATGAGTTTTGTAACTGATATTTATGAGTTTTGTAACTGATATTTATCAGTTTTGTAACTGATATTCATGAGTTTTGTAACTGATATTCATGAGTTTTGTAACTGATATTCATGAGTTTTGTAACTGATATTTATCAGTTTTGTAACTGATATTCATGAGTTTTGTAACTGATATTTATCAGTTTTGTAACTCATATTTATGAGTTTTGTAACCCATATTTATGAGTTTTGTAACTGATATTCATGAGTTTTGTAAATCAGTGATAATTTGATGAATAATTATGTGATTAAGAAAAACGGACCAAGTGAATAAAATTACTAATAATTACACTAGATATTCTATATATCAAATAAGAATTCATAGTTTTCAACCATTCCCAAGAGAAAATTTGATTGAAAAGATCCTGTTACTCTTGACAATAGAAAACCACCACCGTGACTGGTGGACCATTTGTTCCACTCACTCTCCTGGGAATGCCTGAAAACCTTCAATTTATGAAAAGACAATTGTTTGCTTTATTAGTTTTAGATGCACTGAATTGTTGCTTTTTCTCAGTTACCGCCTTTTAATTGAATACTTTGTAATTAGGTTTTACATTTATATTGTACCGCCTTAATATGCCTTATGAATGATTATTTATTACACACTTTCTTCTACTTAGGTGTTGGCTTTCTAAAGCAACTCAAACGAATTTAAAATTATTAATTTATTGCAAACTATTTCTAAACTGTGACTATTCAAGAATACCAAATCCTGAACAAATGCGACTAAGCTAACGTTGACAATTCTTTGCATCACTTATCCTTATTTTGAATGGTCGGCATTTTTATCTGTGTATTTTGTTGGTAATACCCTGGGGGTTTTGGGTTTTATTTGTAAAGCCGATACAGCACTATCTCTCATTTTGTAAACTTAACTTAAAAATGTTTTGGGCCGTGAGGCTCTTAATATTGACATCGTATACAGCCATAAATATAGCGGGCATTAAATCATGAATTCTATAAACTTAAATCGGTTATGCTTTAAAATAGGAAACAAAAACAGTACCTACATAATAGTCCCGCTTGCCGAGGTTAATGATAAAACTACTAACTCTTTGATCTCAAATAGATGCGTTCTCGTCAACTATTACACTAACACTAATAACAAATACATTTTCCTGAAAAAGTTGCTTTGGGTGTCAAGATAATTAACAATAAATAATAGGAAGATATAAACACCCCCCGCTTCGATCCATGCTCTTTTTCCATTGCAGACGTCGCCGAGATGGCTTTATGGAAATGATTCTTTCATCGTAGCAAACATTTAACAAGTTTGTTTTATAAAATAACTACTCCCGTCTACTTTTTCTCTTATGTTAAATAGACAATAGACAATAGAGCGTTTTCACATAACGAGCTACCCTAAGTTAATGAGTTCTAAAAAAATGCCACTGAGAATTGCTCGCGGGAAAGTACGCTTTGATTCACAAAGACAAAGGCAAGTTTGATCAGCTAGTTATCGTTAATGTAAACGCAATAATCGGCTGATTGAGCTTTCAGTTGTCTTTGTGAATCACAGCGTACCTTCCCACGTGCAATGCTCATTAGCAGAGCTCCTTCGGCTCATTAGCATACAACCTAAGGCGCGCCATGATTATTATCTATATAGTTTCTTCCCGAGAACTATTTAAGATTGGAACAATTTATCAATCGAATTAAGATCAGCACAGAGCTATCCAGTTTTTTGTAATAACTTGAATAATTAAGTCCAATCACTATTATATTGACATTACTATCTTCTTATTTATTTTAATTTAATTTTATTGAATTTAGATTTTACAGAGATTTTATTGTATATAGACCATTTATTGAATTACCATTTATTTATATTAATTATTTTTTTATCTCTTCTTGATACGAAAGTGTTGAAGAGTATTAAAGTAGAAGTAAAGTAGAAGATGTAACCGATTTTAGCGTCCCCTTAATGAATGGTCACACCTTAACACAACAACGTAAATTCCAGCGCCCCATAGAACACTAGTGCCACACTCTATGATAAATTCGTTTTTATTATATCAAAATGTGTTAGTCTTTGCCGTAACATTTCCAACCAATGCAAGCAAACGTTTTATGAATGAAATTAAATCCAGCTGATAAAAGCATTATTTATTGTTTCACAATCATCATTTGCCTGAAGCACATCTCATATTGCGGTAGATAACACACAGAACCGCTTAATTCTTTAGTAAACTTGGGGCAATGCAATGTGAATTGAGAACCTATGCAAAAGCCTTGCAAAAGCCTATCCAACACAAACTCGTCGTCCCATTCCAAAGGGAAGAAAGCTTTTTACTCCAGCCACTGCAGTTATGTTACCATTCGAATCAATGAAACTCGATGGATTGAAGTCGTCTGGACTCAGCCACTCACTTTGGTCTTGATGCATTGCCCAGTCATTGAAGATTACAATGGAATCTCTAGGAATGCTGTAGACGGCAAGAGATGTATTAGTAGTAGTCTTGTGTGGCGCAGGAAGCCAAACAAGACTATCGTAATATGTCTCGTAACAGGTCTCGTCAATAGTTGCTACGAGATAGGGTAACTTGGTCCTATCTTTCCATTGTGGAGACCTTCCTTCATCACACCAAGCTCTTCATTTAATTCAGCGTGTATTTTGGCCTGTATGTCAGGATATTTGACCATAAACAGCATAAACCATAATATCATAGTAGCTGTAGTCTCAAAGCCTGCAACAAACGCATCCATCATCGTCATCATGACGTTTTTCTCGGGGATCACATCGCGCGTATGGTGATCATCTTTGTCGGATTTTTGGCGGGCTTTGAATAGCGCATCGGTTAGATCTCTGACTTCACCTTCTTGATAGGACACTAAATGTTCGTGGTATTTGTCAATAAAGTACTGATGTAGTTCATCAGCATGACAGCAACTCGCTTCAGCTTTAAACTTGGCCAAATTGGGTATTGATACAGACAATACATCAATTGTAAGATATCGAAAGTTCCAGAAAATGAAGAGAAACCTTTTATCAGCTCAACTTGTCTCTCAAATTCATCATGACATCGTGATAAGGGTTGGTTGGTTTGCAAAAAGAGATCATTTCAATGAAATGATCAACCTCTGTAATGATCTTCTCTTCTAAATAAGGATTGTACATACGTATGGCAGAGTGGACGATCTTACTCTGGTAAACGAGCGTAGGATTAAAGTCGTTAAAGGCGATGTCACTTCCTTCCATGGATAAGACGTGCAGTGTAAATAAAAAAAGGTCTCCCGGGCAAAGTCATCTCTCTTAGTAAGCAATGGTTCACAAGCTAATGCGATGGAGTGAACTACCACAATTCGCTTTCCAGGAAGTTCCAGTGTATATACCTGGAAAATGAAAGCAAATCATATACTTAATATTTGACATTTTTGGTAGCTATGTTTCTTATTATTTGCCTATTCTATTTGTGTGTGTGCTCTAAGATTTTGCCATGATCTAATTATGCATTCAGTGAAGGGCTCATTGAATTCATGGATTATTAATGAGTTATAAAAGTATATGAACAATCAAAGCTAACTGTTCATGTTCTGAATATGTTTGGATTCAACGAGGCATACAATCAGTAGACACGTACCATACAAGAGTACCAAGTTTCCTTTTAACTGTACGTTTACGGTGGGTGATTTGATAAAAGTCATTCATTGGAAACCTTTCTCTCTTGTTATCACTGTCAAACGTGCAATGAATAACAAAGATTGTATTGATTATAAATTGCGTGTTTGTTTTCAGTTGTTTTTTTCTCGCTTCAATGAACTATAAAGAGGCCAAGCATTATTGGCTCATTGTGTAAAAGGATTGATTTGTTGTTCAAAATGACTGTCGTCACGTACACATCTTGTAAAATTATACATACTACAATTTCACTCTTGAATGATACGCTTTTTTCTATTTTTGGGGGGAGAAAATGTCGCGCAATGTTTAAAATTGAACTTACATTCCATGGCTAATACAATTTCAAGTGAACTTGTCAATATAATTAAATGACTAAATTGCGCCCGATTGCACAGAGGTTGTATACGTAGATCTGAGTGATAACTTTAGAATATTAAGACTACTGCAAAACCGTTGAAGTTACACATATCTAAAAATTTAAGATTAATGTAATCCACTCTGTCAATTTCGATCTCGTGCACAATTCCTATGAAAATTCAATTATTTATTTCCAGTTTTTCATCTCACCTCAGTACGCATCAAAATGCAAACTACAACATGTATAGAACCGTTTGTATCCAACCACTTAATTGATATTCATGTTGTCCTTTAATTGCTCATCATTATTCAAGTTCGGATCATTGCTTGTGGTTGTTCTTTAAACTATGGCTATCCACAGCGTTTTGATAGTGTTTTTGTTAATCGCTGTTGATTATGTTGCTAAGAATGAAGCAATGAATGTGCAGTTGGTTCAGGCTCAAGAGCACAAAGCAATGAATGACCGTATAACTAAATTGGAAGCCAAGTAAGTAATGAAACGCCCAATGGGCACGTAACTCAGACATTGTTCCTGATAAAGAACACAGATCTTAGTTCTTCATATATAAAATTTAATTGGGGAACTAAACTTAAATAAAATAGTCTGAACATCGATCTGATATCTGAAAAACACTTCGCTGTCATTGAGAAAAAAAATTAATGAAATGTTGAAAACTATGATGGATATTGAATTAAAAGAAAAGTAGTCATTTTTGAATGCGTTCGGAGTTCATACAGCTAATCTAGAAAAGGCTGCCCAGTTGAAATACGGCGAATAACAATGTCATTTGCATATCTCAAGCTTTCAGTTTTCTAGTTTCAAGGTTAGACTTAGAACAACAATACAAAGCTACACTTATAGTTTCATGTATTGTTATTTTGTACATTTTTTGTTATCATTTCTTAGAAAAATAAAAAAACTGAAACATGAAATATGCGCATGACTTCGCTATTGACTAATTTGTCTTTCAACGTTTTTACGTTGTTCAACTTATCCGTCTATAGAGCGCGAAAAATACAGCTCTTAGATCCTCAGGGTTGCCATACACTTCACTATTCAACATGGTTGTCGTTGTGGTTTAGTGGTTAACACGTGGAAATATTTTATTATATATTTTATTGTATATTTTTTATTATATACTTTATTATATATTTTATTATATATTTTATTAAAATACCGAAGGCGTGGGTTCAAGTCACGCCAAGCTACGCATATGATATTTTTCTCTTAAACTTTCTTTCATTACAACACAACGAAGGCATCCATAAATTGATACTTTGATATTTACTTACACTCAATATCATCATTACCTTGGTGCGTATGATTAAATAAAGCGTTTTCGTTTGACTAACATCAAAGTGTTAGAATACGCGTTTCTAGATATTTTAGTAATTTCATAATTAAATTGTTAAGTATATTTCGCAGTTATATCTGCAGCAATAGACTAATGAAAAAATACACAATAATAGTGTGATGACGATTAAAGAAGTCCGGGACGTTATACACTATACACACTATATATCAAAAGATAATGCACTAAAAATGTTTAGTATATGGATCCACTATAGTGTATCATGTATAACGGACCTACCGAAGAATTGAGTAAGACTGCTGACCGGCATTTTTTTAATCGTAAATTTTAATTTGATGTGAGCTATTTGAATTTGATGTGTGATATTTTAATTTGATGTGAGGTATTTGAATTTGATGTGAGCTATTTTGATTTGATGTGAGCTATTTGAATTTGATGTGGGATATTTTAATTTGATGTGAGCTATTTGAATTTGATGTGAGCTATTTTGATTTGATGTGAGGTATTTGAATTTGATGTGAGCTATTTTATTTTGATGTGAGCAATTTTTATTTGATGTGATCTTTTTTATTTTGATGTGACAGTTGTTGGCCACCGTAAACAAGATATCCTTAGAGCTAGCTGGAGCAATGTCTACCGTAAAACAGAACTAAATTAAATAAAATATGTTGAAGGATACACCAGCTCCACGAGGCATCCATCTCAAATTACATGGACTAGTCTAACAAAAGTTATATGCTAGATTTTTACATACAAAATCACCATTGCACTTACGCATTTTTACATACAAAATCACCATTGCACTTACGCAATGTCTGAATCAAAAATGTCATGACGAGTTGTTTCCTGCACCAGTATGCACTGCAATTAGCAAAATGTTTTAGTGAGTTTACATGCTAGACCACGAGAAAGGTTACCCTCATCTATTATTTGTTCAACATGGTTATGTTGACATGTAAGGAGGGGCTAGTAGGGCTACCCTGCTGCTAGCTATGTAGGGTGATCCTACTAGGCGACCCAGCTTTTTGTTTACATATAGCCATGTAAACGGTCAAGGTAGGGTCATCCTAGGGGTGGGGTTTTGTTTTAAAATATTTCACCTAACAACTTGCACATCAATAATAAAATTTACTTCAGTGTTAAATATAGAAGTAAAAATATCAAAGATATATTATTCGAACACGCTCAAATTATGAAGCTATGGTAAATTTCGATATATTGAATCCCTCTCTTGAACAAGCACTTATCAACCGTTTATACCTCTTGATCCCTTGAAACGGTTTCGGGAAGGGAATAAACGGTTTCCTTTCTACGGCCTTCAATTCTTTTAACGACTTTGCTAGTTGTTCAGGGTACCTTAAGTCACTATTACATGTTCCCAATAACAATGATTCGAACTGACCATCTTGGATTTAATTAGAAATGTTTTTGATAGTTGAATTGGATCAAGCAAAAAATCTATACATTCGCGACGATTACGGTTCTTACACGGACACACAGGGAGCCCGGTTTTTTTCGTATTGCATATAGAGTATACTGTATAATAAAATAAAATCAAAAACGTTATTTGGTTTCCTGTCTAAATTAAGCTCTGGAACGATATGCGCTAATCGTCGGTCGAATTTCTAGTTCGCATTTCAGAGCTTAATTTTGACAGGGAACCCAATAACGTTATTGATTTGATTTGATAAACATTATATATACAATGCCAACAAAAGCCGGGTTCCCTGTGACTGACATTGTCTTATACGTCTTATACGCATCACCTAGTGTTTGTCTAAGTCACAGCAGGGGGCAACGTCATGTGATTCTAATTTTGGTCGAGTGATCAGAGCATTGGTTTCCATGTTCCATTGCCGCTCTGACCAATTTAAGTCCTGTATTTGTCTGGATCCCGGTGTTGGGCGAATACATTTTGTTGGTCATGGTTCCTAGTGGTTAAAAGGTGTCCGTTAAAAATCAAATTTAGAAAACAATAATTGTGATTTGTTTTTAGACTCAAACTTCTACTCCATCAACAAGCTGTCTTGTTAAAAGGTAATATAGAAATGTATATAAATAACCTGAAGCCAACAGCTATTGACGTGTGTATTTCTCTGTCAACTAACATTTATCCACTTTGGAGTTATAAAAATATTAATTTTTAAATAATTTAGCTTTTTTGTATTTAGCTTTTTTATCATTTTTGTTAACATAATGTATTTTTATCATTATATATGTCGATGTGACCTTATTGTTTGAGCGTTTTTTATAATAACCGAATAAAGACTTAATTGTCGTTAGGTCGAGATGGTCGGGATGGTACACCTGGAGTTGCTGGTAAGCAGCCATTAAACCAATAGAGTATGAGATAAGAGAGCTTATCCCCCGTATTAGGCTTTGCAGTCATCAGTCATCTTTTCATTCCATTTTAAACTAAAGTTATTTCGGGAACAGAACGTAATCGCATCATCAAAACATCTCCAGAAAAAAAGTGCCAAGATTGTTAAAAAGTTTCTAAAAATAGCACTACGAGTAGAGCCCCTGATGGGGTCCGGGGATAAGCTCTCTTATCTCATATTCTCTTGAAGAAAGTTGTCATTGTAATTAGTAACTTTGCGTGTGCGTTTCAAAGTCAGTCATTACTTCCCATATATTAGACATAATTTTCTGGAAAAAGCGTTTTCTGGCTGCTCTGTGTTCTCTTAAAGCTGGAACGACTGCATACGTTGTGAGGCAATCCTGAATAACCAAACTTTCAAACTATGCTAAATAACACGCATCGTCTAGAAGTTATTTTCTTTAATAGTGCTACGCGCGCGGGCGCTCCTTAAGACAGGGGGCCATTATTTCTGTCCGTGATTGCACAAAAGAGGATAGTGAAAAAGCGGTTATAACGCAAAAGACTTTTGACGAAGTAAGGGTGAAATACAAATCTAATTAACCGCAAGAGAATTCATAATTCAGTCTTTTTTCTACCTCGATGTGTATTTATGTGTCTGTTTGATTGACAACGACTTTCGGAATGCATGGGTGGATGAGAGGAAATTCCGATTGGAAATGGGCAAGGATGCTTGTCGGAATTTTTGAAAGGGTAACGAAGTTCTATAAAGAAGAACGTGGCAAAACATAATTTTTACTCCTAAAAGGTACCAACTCAAATGCGAACACAATTGGATATAATGGTAGTAAAATCGACACCTTGTTTTTGAATATCCATGAATGCTCTATAATTACCACAATAATGACAGTGTGAAAACCTTTTAAAAACCCTTAAATGTACAAAATCTTCGATCCCCGCACGTGGAACGATTTCGATGTATAACAGTTTGTGTGATTGTTTTTTTTTTTTGTTTTTTTTTTGTTTTTTTTTTGTTTTTTTGCTTTCAGGAAGAGACGGCAGAGACGGTACAGTTGGACCACCAGGGCCTCAAGGTAAACAGTACTCATGTCTCGCTTAGCATTAAGACCTTGCTTAAGGATGTTTTTGTGTAATATTGGTGAACATTCAGCTCAAGGTGCAGAAACGCCCACATGTCCGCTAAAAACGGTTGTAGTTTCTGTACCTCCTACTTATATTTTTTAATCTGTTAATCATATAATGTTAATAGTTAACTGTAGAAAAAATAAAACCTTGAAACCTCAATCCCCGAACGTTTTTCTCCTTGGTCGAAGTTATATCAGAGGCACATAAGCTTTGTAGAGAAGGATTGTTTGTAACATGTTAAATGTAAATGTAAAACATGACGTCTTATCAACATTGACGTATCCAAGATTGGTCATTAGGGTGTCACAAAATACCAAAATTGTCACTATGACGTCACCAGCGGTCAGTTGCTGGCTCATTTTTGGTTTTGACAGGGTGGTCACATATTTTAGATATACCAATGGTCATTCTGATATGATAAATAATACTTTCCTCTGTATAACAGGGCCACCAGGACCTAAAGGTGATCAAGGGCCTAAAGGAAACGCAGGTCCCCCCGGAAATAATCCTGGTGGTCTCCAGTATGTACGATACGGAAAGACTAGCTGTCAGGGAGATGCCAAGCTAGTGTACAAAGGTAATGATATATTTCAAATCACTAAAAAAACCATTAGAAAAGTGAAGGGGGAGGGGCGGAAAAATGCAGAGGCCGTTTGGAAATTAAAAGCATTACATACAACCCAAATTCGTCAGAAAAAAAACATAACAGCCCAACAATCCAAATCACCATCCTCCCCCCCCCCCCCCCCCCCACCCCAACACACAAAAAAGGCCTTGCCTCGAAGGGTGTAAAAAACTTGCTTGAAGAGGGTTTATATATATGGAAGTCCAGAGGCAGACATCACGCTACGTACATAGACACGTTGAAGAGGGACACGGGGCTGAGTAGCACCTCTGAGATACGAACGCTAATGGAGGATAAGGAACTGTGGAGGGCTACCGTCAGGAACTCCCGTGTTGGCATCTAGCCGCCCGTCCATGATGATGATGATGATGATGGGGCGTCTAGAATCTTAGAGGTTTATTAAAAATCAACTGCCCACAAAGCTCATGGGTGGACTATATTTCAAAGACTTTGAGTCAAAGATTCAGTTTTTGCTTAAATGATCACGTGACCAGTCACCATAGCAACGCTATAATAAAGCTCATTTCTAACGTAGAAAAATAATTTTTTTTGGAAACATTGAAACATATGCAAGGCTAAAACTTCTCCATCCCCCCCCCCCCCCTCCCTTCACTTTTATAATAGTCCGTCCCTAATAATGGACCAGAGCAATGTGGAGCCAATTCTAAGGCCACATTGAGGACAATAATATATGTTTTCTTCGAAGTTCTTTGTAGAGCCAATTCTAAGGCCACTCCTTGTGAACTGGAATTACCGCCTTGTCGAACATTGAGGACAATAATATATGTTTTCTTCGAAGTTCTTTGTAGTTCTTTGAAGTTCTTCTTCTTATTATTATTTTTTTTCATGTGATCGCTTTATCTTTTTGTTCAGGTCGCGTTGCCTCAGGTCACTACACACATAAGGGTGGGGGCGTGAACTTTCTTTGTGCAACCGAACAACCAAAGTTCCTGCAATTTAAAAACGGCTTTCAAGGAGCTTCAGCTATATATGGCACTGAGTATGAATTAAGCCTCTTCAGTACTAAATTCTTTGGAAAACAACTCCACGACCATGATGCACCTTGCTCTGTCTGCTATGTCCAAACTCGAAATGCCAAGCTGATGATCCCGGGAACTTACGAGTGTCCCGCGGGATGGACGAGGGAATACTATGGGTATCTAATGTCTTCCCACTTTAATCATAACCATCCAAATGATTATGTGTGTGTTGACCACCAAGCAGAAGCTGTACCTGGTAGTCATGTCAATCGGAATGGTGCCTTGTTGTATCCTGTCGAAGCGCATTGTGGGTCCTTGCCGTGCCCACCATACACCCAAGGCAAAGAGCTCACGTGTGCTGTCTGCACTAAGTAGATCAACCACTGTGAACAAATTTTGGAAATGACCCGAAAACGGACATTGCATATACAAACAAAGAAACACGAAAATTGTAATGATAACAATAACGATAGCGACAACGATCGATGACAATAACGACAACGATCAATAACGATAATGATAACGATAGCGACAACGATCGATAACGATAATGATAACGATAGCGACAACGATCGATAACGATAATGATACACAGGAAAAAAATTGTGATTCCCAAAATGGGTTTATTTTGGATTATGGTTGGGAAAGTGCAACAAAAACCAAAATAAACCCATTCTGGGAATCACAAATGTTTTCCTGTGGATAACGATAGCGGTAACGATCAATAACAATAATGATAACGATAGCGAAAACGATCAATAACGATGATGATAACAATTATGACTTCGATGATAATGAAAGCAAATACATCACCTCTCTGATTTTCGCATGACCGAGAAAGAATAAGAAAGGCAAACTAGTAGCTAGTATTAAACACTATTGTCATTGCTTTCTTTCGTTGTTTTATAAACTATACAACCTAAGTGGTCAATTTTGTTTCACGGGCATTTGAAAATCACTCTTACTAGTTAGCATAGAAACTATTGTGACAATAGCTGTAAAGAGTGTGGTAAATGAAGTATTCCTTAATAAAAAATGTCACGGTGTGTAAGTTCAATGTTTCGTCTCTTCAAACACGACATTACAGTTTCAGTCAAAGAAGTCCGGCTGTGCGCTTACTTTAAATGTATCATAAAATACTATTGAACATTCCCGCGCGAAGGTTTTTTGAAAATTAAAAATTTATTTAGAGGTATTCTAGAAAACGCTGTCCAGTTGAAATACTGATTTAGCGAATAGCAAAGTCATTTGTCATATCTCAAGTTTTCAGTTTTCTTGTTTTAAATACAAACCTGCCCATATTATATAGTTACATAGTTTATTATAATTCAGCGATAAAGTTATTTTTGACCATTTTTACTCACCATTTCTTAAAAAAATATAAATAATAAGATATGCAATGACTTTGCTATACGCTATATCAGTATTTCAACTGGACAACCATTTCAAGAATAGCTGTATGTACAATAAACAACTATCAAGTTTTCAACAATTTGTGAAGAATCAATTCAATATCAATTTGTCACAGGGCATTCTAAGGGTCTGTTTATATGAGGCGAGCCAGCCGGGTTTTAGCGGGCTGGTTTCTTTTGATTTTACGCTCTGATAGAGTGCGCACACTAAAAGTGGCAACATAAATACAACTAAACAGTGCTATTTTATGCTAATTCTATTGTTTTCCTTTGTTTAATTAGTCCTATTCATCATTAAAAAGTGACAACTGTTGCACACTTTTAGTGCTTGCACTCTAGCTTGAACACAAAAGAAACCAGCCCGCTAAAACGGGTTGGCTCGCCTCATATAAACAGGCCCTTAAGCAAGTTGAAGTGCACGTGCGATTAGTTTTAGAATTAGGGACTTGTACTTTTAGACTAGAAAAATCTAGAAGTAGCGTGCGGCAAATCGTGTAAATAGGGCTCAAGAGATCGTGAGGGACTTCATATATTCTACCACGTGATGCTACAATGTCACGCAAATTAGAATAGGTTATAGATTGCGTGACATCAGATACATTATGCAACGTCTTCATATTTAGGAGGCCGTTCTTCTGAGATGGAACAATCTGAGGGGTTTTGTGTGACGTCAGAACATACATCCTCATATGATGGTGGTTGATTGACGTCATATGGTGCTGTTTCCATATCAACAATGACGTCATTATATGCTGAATATGGGGCATCGCTTTGTCTTGTTAGTACCTAGAAAACAAATCAACGAATCAAGATCACTGTATGTCATCAGCATTAACATAACAGTAGACTGAGTCAAAGCAGTCCTTGAGGGGGGAGGTGAGGGGTGGACTGTCGATCCTTTCATTCCCGGTCCCTCTTCTCCAAGCCCTGCAACTCAGGCTTCATAATATGTATTTTAAGTAAGATTTAAGAAAATATATGATCACATCCACGAGTGTTATGATTTTTCTTTCAAAGAATAAGCTTATCTTGTATTGTGTTGTTCTTTCTTTCAATTGCTGCTTTTCAGTGGAATAATATGTCATTGTTTCAGTACGAATACCATTGGAATGCTTTGTTTTGAACTAAAATTTTAATTTCTAGTATTTCTCAACAAAATAGTAATACAAATCGAAATTGTTGAAGTTAGTTGTTGTATCTGTACCTCCTGTGTAGAATTTTATATCTGATTAGTATTCTTTATATAGAGCATGCTAATGAACTTTTAAGATAAAATAATTCAAAAGAAATCATTAGTATGTCCTATATAGAGAATACTAATTAGATATAAAATTCCACGCTTTCTTAACCCCACAATTTCCCTGTGCTTCAAATCCCACACCACTTGACACCTTATGTAACTCTATGGAATATAGAGCATCGAAATACGGAGCGCTGATTGGCCGAGTGGGTGTGATCATTTTCTAAACATAAGCATTATACAATCATCGTAAAACTCTCACCGATAACCTTGTAGTTTAACAATATCAACAACTTTGAATATCACCACTTCGATCATTACAACCGCACAGTTCTTAACAATGATTATCGACTTTCACACTGCATGTCATGTCGTAATATCGATATTCTAGCGCCGTCCTTAGCAATCATTAACTACAACATCACACCATATTTCCATAATAATTTTGCCTACCCGTCCTCAACAATAATCATCTACAGCATCATACCTTGTCGTAATATAGACGTTCCTGCACCGTCCTCAACAATTATCATCTACAGCATCACACCATGTCGTACTATTGATGTTCCCTACTAGAAAATTCCCTCGTTAAAGATACAACAGCGAGACAAATTCTACTTGCAGACATCGGGCCGTATTTTATTCCTTCCCCACATACCTCATCATATGATGGTGGACTATCTCCATACACCGTTGCTTCTATGTTATCATTGGCTGAATAAGGAGCATCTCGTAGTGTAGATATCACCTAAATAAAGGAATTTTTCATCATGAAAAAAAGATTTTCACAATTACATTTTGAAACAAACCATAAACGCCTTTAGTATAATAACAAGCGAAACGGCTACAATATGGACTTAATAGATAACTATGTCCAAAAGATTGCTCGTACCACTATCCTATTAATATCATCACCACCATTAATATTACCACCAGCATCAGCACCATCATCAACACAACCATCAGCACCATCACCATCACAACCATCACCACCACCATCATCACCATAATCACAGCATCTTACCATCGCCAACACGATTAACACCAACACTATCACCACCACCACAACCATAATCACAGCATCTCACCATTACCATTACCACCACCATTATCACCATAACCATAATCACATCATCTCACCATTACCATTACCACCATCATCATCACCATAACCATAATCACATCATCTCACCATTACCATTACCTCCATCATCATCACCATAACCATAATCACATCATCTCACCATTACCATTACCACCATCATCATCACCATAACCATAATCACATCATCTCACCATTACCATTACCACCATCATTATCACCACCACCATAATCACAGCATCTCACCATTACCATTACCACCAGCATTATCACCATAACCATAATCACAGCATCTAACTGCTCTATGAGAGTATCAAAACAGGCTGTGCTCGTTTTAGCGCGCTAGCGTTGTAACTGCCAGATTCGTATCTATCGTGTGCGCTTATTGGTCAGTTTGAATAAAATGTAACGTAGGGAGAATGTAGTTTGAATTCGCTTTTTTCGCTCATCTATTATTTTATAAAACAAATCAAAAACAGTTTTTCGTGTTTGATACTCTGCTTAAAACACTTGGGATGTTTTGATCAGAGTATCAAACACGGAAAAATGTTTTTGATTTGTTAAATCTAGCACTTCTTCTTTCTAACCTGTATTTGTCTCTGTGATGTTGGTGTGGAGTTCAGTACGTGTCCTGGATTTCTTCTTGTCCGCATACAGATAATCTTAATACACGCAATTAAAACCACAACAATCACAAATACTATTATTGCAATGACAATAATACCAGTTGTACCAGCGCCTTCCCCTGGGTCATCTGAGTAATAAGTTGTTGGCTTAGGATTCCAAGGAGGTCGATGTATTGGAGGCTGTGTTTTCCAAGTGTATTGTGGCATGCATAGAGAAAAACATGACACTAAACACATACAAATGATCTCCCTGTTGCCTTTGTTGATAAACATTTTGTTACCGTTTATTATTGCGTAGTTTTGCTACAATTGCTCAAACACAGTAGTTATCACCACAGTTATCTTATAGTTTTGTTTTCGGATTTCTTGAGAGAATAACGCAGTCCACACATACGATTTCCAGCTGGTTATCGTATTTTTTTCAGATGTTTTGTTGAACACTCACTCATTCGCTGCTAGGTTTTCCGTAACGTTATGTTTGTATTTACTCCAACGGATTTCCAACCAAGCAACGCCGTTTCATTCCAACTGACTTTAGCCGTTAGTATAGTTTGGATCCAAATGTTCATTTGAAACACTGTCGCCTTCAAAGTAAACTTTGTGCTAATTATGTTCAATAAACAAGCTTTTGTATACTAGTATTATCTTTAAAGGACTTCACGTAAAATTTCTCCAGTTGTTTTTGTAGAAACCTGAAGCAGTTTAGAGTATTTGTGCTACTTGATATTGTTGTTTAAAAGCGTACGTAAAAGCTTTGCTGAAATCTTATAAATTTGTTTTGGTTCTGCTCATGTAATTTATGTCGAGGACCGAACAAGGAATCTATTACGTCGGAGTGTATACGTCAGTTCTAATATTGGTAGTCCAATATATTAAGTGTTCATGCATGATTAGTAGACAATACATATTAATTATCATTATTGATTTTTCGACAGTATTTTTATTTAATACAGCATAATTAAGATGAAAAAAGAATTTGCATGAAAACTGTCAGTGTTTAGTTTATATCATTAAAATTTCGCAGTTAAATTGTAGCATTATAACAACTAAAATACAAACGCAAAACAAACTGTAACGCATCTTGCCCTGAGGTTATGGGTCATCTTGTAATTTGTATTGCGTGACATTGCTCCATCACACAACGTCTTCAAAACCACTCCGAAGTGGTTCATCTGAGACTGGCGTTTTCTTGTACCACAACACAATGTGCATCGTCATCTTATAAAGATCGGCCATCTTCATGTAACGGGTATGTCATGTTCAAGTCAGCCTTACAAAATCATCATAATTCAAAGTCAATAAAATTACTTTTGGAGGGCATATTGTTTATTTGCGTCGCATATAAACCCACGAGGGTGCAAATGATGGTACGAGGAACATACATAAATTCGAGAGGGAAAAAAATATGCTGAGGTACACATATAAACAATATGCACGGCAAAGGTCAAGTTATTATCATTATCATCAATATACTAAATCAAAATTTATAACTTTTAAAATCGCTGTAAAAGAAATTATTCGATCTGCAGCGGGCCGGAGCGGGACCATTTCAAGATAGCAGTTTTCGCATTTGGTCTTCTATATTGATGCTAATCATAATTATTTTGTGCGTGTTCACACCAAGCAGATCACATCGTTGGTAGTCATGTCAATCTGAATGGTGCTTTGTTGTATCCTGTCGAAGCGCAGTATGGGTCCTTGCCGTTCCCATCATACTCCACTAGCAAAAGTTTACGTGTGCTGTCTTCACTAATTTAGATCAATCGCTGTGAGCAAAGAACGCTGTTTTGGGAATGACCGCATAAGGGACATTGGATACAAACAAAGTTGCACGAGAATGGTAATGATAGCAATAAAGATGATGACAACGATTGGCAACAATATAGAATTAGCTAAGATAACCTATCCCCCATACTGGGCTCTGCACACGTCTTAAATCCCGTTAAGTCTATTTATTGTCGCCGAATTATTTTAAAAACGGAACGTGATTGGTCAGAATGAAAGAGCCTAGGTCGCATAGCTTCTTCCTTCGCGTCCTTCTAGATTCAAAATGGCGGTAAGCAAGGGGACCGAGTCGGTTGTTTTTGTGGATGAAAAAGATTTAGTTATTGAAATCTGTGGGAAATTTGGAGGAAGAAGAGAAAGAAAATGGTTTTGGTTTGCTTATTACGAGACAAACGAATGTGATGACGAAACGAGTACTCAAGATTCGGTTGAAGAACTATCGTCGGGCGATCTAGACTTTCAAAGCGATTTCAGTTTTTCATTTGTATGAAAAAACTATTTTAACGATAGCTGTATAACGACATTGTTAAAGCCTGGTTTCCATATAATGGCTCACGATAGTCGGATTGATGTTTCCATGTGTTTCCATCGCTGAATAGTGTTTCCATATAGTCGCTGACGATCGCTGACATCATTGTCAAAGATCAGGAGATCGTGAACGATTGTATGGAAACCAGCCTTAAGTAATTCATTTCGGTAATAACAAACATAAAAGACGCTGATACAAGTTCAATATTTATATTTTCCCTTTAAATTAAAAAGTTATTAGCGTTTCGATTGGAGAAGTTCTGATCTGGCTGTATAAGGTGTAAAGATGTACTCTAAAGATGTACTATAAAGATGCAGTATAAAGATGTACTATAAAATCCTATTAAACCCGCCAGCGAGAAAATATTTTGAAAATTAAAATTATATATCTATGTAAAATAAACAACTTTCAAGCTATCATACGATGCAAATCCAAATTAAAATGTTTAAAAAATCGATCAAATGTTCAGGGCGCTATGAGAAGTAAACGAGGATGCCTACAATAAGCCGCTGCTAAAGCGCCAGTGGCAATCTCGGTGTCATGATATCTTAAGTTAGCTTAAATTAGTCAAAACTATATTTAGATTTTATCCGTTTGTCGAGGTATCCTATTCTTCCAATTACACGGTACGATTTGCAATGTACGATTTATAATAGACAACAATTCGTAATGTCACTCTACGATATCACGAAATTTCGTTGTTTTAAATGTGCTATAGATTGCGTGACATCACTCACATCGTACAACGTCCTCATATTTAGGAGGCTGTTCTTCTGGGATGGAACAATCTGAGTTGTTTTGTGTAACGTCAGAACATATATTCTCATATGATGGTGGTCGATGGACGTTAGATGGTGCTGTTTCCATATCAACAGTGACGTCATTATATGCTGAATATGGAGCATCCCTTTGTCTTGTTAGTACCTAGAAAACAAGTCAACTAATCAAGATCACTGTATAGACCATTTCTGAAATAGCAAACATGGTGCATTATGGTCTAGCTTCAGTACAAACATCTTTTGTTCATTATGCCATATATGGTGTTGTTTGTACTGAAGCTAGACCACAATGCATCTTTTTAATCCAACTCAGAAAAGGTTCATGCTATCAGAATTAATATAATTGTAGCCTGAGAAGCAGTCCTTGAGGAGGGAGGGGATGAGTGAACATTACGTGGGTCCTTTCAGTCCCGGTCCCTCTTCACTAAGAGCTGATTAGCATGCAGGCTTCATAGTCGTTATGATCAACAAACGATCATAATCATCGTAACATTGTGGTCGTTACGAGTATCGACAACTTTGAAGATCACTATTATAAATATTTGCATGATTTGATTTCCTTTGTCTATATATCTTCGTGCTCGTATCTGTCGTCAAATTTAACCTCTCTATTATCGACAACTTAACGCGTTCCGGCTGCTAGGAAAGTCTCTAGTTCAGGACAAAACAGCGAGAAAAACTCTACCAACAGGGAAAAAAATGATAACGTGACGTCACACAATTTGTTTACGGTACAAAATGTTTCAAGGAATTTTATTCCCCACACAGGGGGGGGGCGGGGATCCGGGATTGTTTTCAGGAGGGGCTACACTATCTTCGGGAGGGGTTGCACTACCCAATAAGCATGAAATACTAAGGATATCTTGGAAAAATAATTAAGAATACAAAGACGTGAAATCCTTTCAGGATGAGGTGCGCACCACCTCCACTAGATCCGACATTGCCACATACCTCATCATATGATGGTGGACTATCTCCATACACCGTTGCTCCCATGTTATTATTGGCTGAATAAGGAGCATCTCGTAGTGTAGATACGACCTAAAAAAATAAAAGAATCTTCATTGTGTAAAAACGATTCTCATTCACGATCACATTTTGATACAAGCTACCAATGCCTGCAGTATTACACTCACACCACCATCCAATTATCATCACCACCAACAGCACCACCATCACCGCCACTACAATCACCACCACAATCACCACTACAACCACAAACATCAATAACGGCATCTCAACATTGTTATCCCAATTATCGTCAACACCACCATCATTGCTAACTTTATCTATCACTTTTTCTATTATTTCTAACCTGTATTTGCCTCTGTGATACTGATATGGAGTTCAATATTTGCCCTGGGTTTCCTCTTGTCCGCATACAGGCAATCTTAATACACGCAATTATAATCACAACAATTACCAATGCTACGACTGCGAAGATAAGAATAGGAGAGTAACCCACAGTGGTCATTTTGGTATCGTTTATTATTCTGTTGTTTTGATCCAGTTAGTGTTGAAACAGTGACGTAGTACATGTACTCACAGTAGTTTTAGCGACAATTATCTTATAGTTTTGTTAACCAATTTCCTGAAAGAATGTTGCAGTCCACACGTTGTCGTTTTCCCGCTAGTAATTGTATTTTTCCAGATGTTTTATTAGACGCTGACTCATTCGCTTTTACTCAAACGGATTTCTAACCAAGCAACTCAGTTTCATTTCAGCTCACTTTAGTCGTTTTTGTTGTATAGTTTGGATCCAATTGTTCCCTTGAAACACTGTCGCTGTCCAACTAAACTTATTCAATTGCTAGTTATCTCCAAAAACCAAGCGAATTGTATTATTTCCTTATATTTAATGAACCTCGTACACTTACATTATATTGTTAAAGTTCTCCAGTTATTTTGTAGAAACGTGAAGCAGTTTACAGTTATTTTGCCACTGGTGATATTGTCCTTTAAACGATGCGAAAAATCTCTGTGCTGAAGTCTGATAAAGTTTTGTTCGATTGTAGTTATGTAATTTTGATGTTGTAGACTAGTCGAACATGCAAGGAAGCCATAACGTCAGTCCTAACATTAGCTGTCAAATATTCTAAATGTTCATGCATGCATGATTAATAGACAATACATATTTATTACCATTATATTTAATGTTGAATAACAAACCCTGATTTATACAATTGCAATGAAAATAAGGGAAAATCAAATTTTCGACGTCTAGTTGGACGTCATTGTCAAACTGAACTTATTCAATGAACATTTTGAATGATAATTTCAAAGTGTCTTACAGTGAGGACACTCGAACCGTGAACACTTTGTGCTTTTTAAAATTAACACTTTTTTAACATGCTTCCTTCGAGTGAATCTATTTGAAAACATTTGAATTTTGATAACTGTGCATTTGAGTTCAGTCCTACTTTTTCAGTAAATGTGAAGCAGTACAAAGCTCAGAAAATAAAAAGTTAAATATAGACAAGTGTTCACGGTTCGAGTGCCCTCACTGTAAGGGAGTTCAAACATAAATGACCCGCTTGTTTGTGTTAGTTAAATTAATTGCACAAATACCTTTACACGAACAGAGTCTTATTGCCTGGTTGGTGATGGCTTGATCTTGCAAATGCGAATATACAACAAATTATATTGATGCTTTTAATAGCGTTTCCTTTTGATTAAGCAAAACCAAGATTTTTAAAAAATTAACATAATTTGCATAAAAAATTTACTATTTGGTATATTCGCAATTAGCAATTTGGCGTTTGGCGTTTGACGTTCATAATCTAAAAACGTTTAGATGAGACGTCAACATGAAATGTAAATTAGGGATGACCGTAAAGAAAGGATGTCTTTATAAGCTATTCTTTTAATTGTCAGTTTCACTAAGAATGATATTGTGAACAAGGCATCATTTTACCTGCGCATGCGCTGAGCTGCTGAGACAAACAATTGTATGGCGGGCTCCTCACAGGAATGACGCGCACAAAGCCTATATTGTCAACATGGCGCTTGTTGTGTAATATTTTTTTTACTATCGCTTGTTGTTCTTGCCTTCTTTAACAGATGTAAAAAAGCAATGTACAATTTAAATAGCTGTCCCGCTAAAAGCGGTCTATCGACTTTCGCCTCAAAAAATAGATTTCCTTGATTTTTTGTGGGTGAAAAGGGTTTGGTATCCATATAATAAAAATCGACTTTGTTTTTGAATCAAGCATTTTTTCGCTTTGCGAGAAGGCAAAATTCGATTTTTGGGAATTGAAGTGAAAATGGTCAATTTCACGCTGTCGAAATTACCAGATTTCAATGCCTCGCTGCGGTTAAAAATCAAATCCTTGGGGAAAAAAGAACACCACAGTCACTTAGAGAATTATTTCGTATGTTCGATTCCGAAGTTTGAACAATTTTGAAGTCATGCATCTAATGCTAGAAATATTTGAATATTACCTATTTTTTACACAATGTTTGTGTTCGAAAAAATGCCTTTTCAAAATAGACAAAATCTCAAAAGTCTGATAAAATTTTCATCATTTTTGTGTTTGGCAGACATTTATAAGACTTATAATATCGGAATCTAAGCTCAGACCGGTGGGATAATGTATACAGGGAAAATGAACGAGCAACGTTTTTGAGCTATTTTTAACTTGTTTACAATTTTGGCGACACGGACTTATTTCACTAGCACTTAGAAAATGCTCCGTTTCATAGACCTCAGAATCCCTGAAACAATCATAAACTCATCAACATCAATAAAATTTGAAATGTTTTTGTTTATTAATGAATTTCAAACGCATATTGGAAAATAATGTCACAGGGTTTTGCGATTGCGTGACTTTTTTATGCCGACCGGCCAGTCGGTAAGTTGCAAAATTAAAAAGATGACTTTTGTAATAAAATAAATATTAATACATTCTTAGTAAATAATCGAATTTCTTGCAGATTTCCTTCAGAAACATTGCCTCGAAAATGCGATATCTTGTGCTGAATAGTTGTCAAAATGAAATGCAGCAATTTTTAATTAATAAAAAATAATTATATTATTTGCTGTTATTTTTGTTTGCTTCTGCATTTCATTTATAAATTGACAGGTTACAACTATTTATATCTGACTGTAATTAGCTATTAAGAACCCGACAGTCTATTTTTCCATGTCACTTTTAATCTTCTCTTTCTCTTTTGTTGTTTTCTCTTCTTTCTCTTTTGTTGTTTTCTCTTCTCTTCTCTTTTGTTGTTTTCTCTTCTCTTTTGTTGTTTTCTCTTCTCTTCTCTTTTGTTGTTTTCTCTTCTCTTCTCTTTTGTTGTTTTCTCTTCTCTTTTCTTTTGTTGTTTTCTCTTCTCTTCTCTTTTGTTGTTTTCTCTTCTCTTCGCTTTTGTTCTCTTCTCTTCTCTTCTCTTCTCTTCTCTTCTCTTCTCTTCTCTTCTCTTCTCTTCTCTTCTCTTCTCTTCTCTTCTCTTCTCTTCTCTTCTCTTCTCTTCTCTTCTCTACTTTGTTGTTCTGTTCAAACCACGCAGGAGCAATCTTTTGTCATGTCTATAAGTTTCGTTATCAAATTGACCTTCAATTCTCTTGATCTTATTGGAATGTCGAAGTACAGGCACATTGCTCTTAGTGTTGTGACTTTGAATTGAGATAACTTGTCATTTTTGGCCAACTCACAAATGTCATAGCCATCATATGTTATTGGGTGGCGCACACCAAGTTGATCGTCTATGTTTTCCATGTATTCTTCGATGTTTCGTTCTTGATCTTCGGACATCTCAACCTCCAATACGTCTGGGTCGTCCTCTTCGATTTCTGGAGAAAGCTGCGTTGGCGCCCTTCTCCTGCTTGCAGCGAGTCTGGAAAAAAAAACCCTGGATTTTCGTCTTTGACAGCCATTCTTCTCTGGAAAATCGTCTCGACCCATCGATGGTTCTGACTATTCTCATTTCAGCAGCTACTTGGTTTGGATCTGCTTTTCGACCTGTCCTTTCGCCATGGTCAAACAGCGCAATCAGATATTCCTTGACTTTTTCACTGAACCTTTTACGTGGCTTTCTCAGTGCCCAACCCATTGACAATGGTGTAATTGATCTTCTCGAGTTCTCCATACTTGTTGTTTCACTTCCAGTGTTCACTGTGGATTCTAGTGTAAGAGATGAAAACTTTGCCACCCACTGTCGTCTGATGTTATCATACAGGCTCTCTGGTGACGTACTGCCATGTTGACCAAAGTTATAGTGATCTTGTAACTCATTGTACGTGTTGAATTCATGACTGCATCCTGCTTCATTGCAGGGGAACATCGAGGGTATCTCTGCGTCGTCATTATCTTGATTATTGTGTCTGCTGATATGACTTGCTTGTTTGATTACTCGCGGTACAGCAGGGAAGAATCCACTGTTGGCTTCACTTTCTTTCAACACTGCAGGGCGGAGGTTATCTGTTACTATCTGTGACCAGAGAATGAGAATTCCCTCACCTATATTATAAGCTTTTGTCACTCGTAGACCTCCTTCTTCATAAATGAAATTGTGATAGGCGCTGAAGTTTGAAATGGCATTCATTGTAAACTCTTGGGTGGCATCACCTGTTTCGCAGACAACAGCTGTTGTTCCTTTAACCTGTCTTACTGCAAGTGCCTCGTGCATGTCAGATGCAGATATTACGTCGTGACCTTCATTACAATATCTTCGAATGGCACCCGTCATTGGACTGATAATACGATCAAAGATGTCTTTTCCGTATTGGGCTTCCGAGAAGTCATACCTAAATCAGAAAAAAATCATATATATGTTATATATAAACAATATAAGAAATTGCATTTAAAAGAAAGAAAGCGCAGTGTTTGAGCAAAAACAAACGAATGCATGAACAACTGAATAAATGAATATGCATGTATATTCAAGATACCTCATCATACGAATGTTAGTTCTTTTACCAACGTCCCTGAGAGCAGCAATAAGGTTGTTGTTATCATAACATCCAGCACAGTCTGATCGAAGGAATACTTTTCTGATGTGCGGTTTCTCTGCGTTAAGGGTGGTGAGTAGATGCTCTACTATGGCGCATACTGACTTCCAATCTTGGGTACAGCTGTTGAATAAGTGACTGTACGACTTTACCTCTAGATAATTCCCTTCAGTATTCTTTGTAATGATGCAGCTGACGTGCCAATTCATCCCTCTTTTTCCATACCATTCGGACTGTTTTACCCGATATCTGATTTGAGTGAATTTCATTGCCCAGTGCATAACCAGAAATGCTGATTCAGTGTCAAGGGAATTCATAACTGCTTGCTTTGCTCTTTCTTGGTTTTCAGCTCTAACGAGATGACATTTCCACTGAAAAACCATGTCCTGTGCACTTTCAAAGTCGTGTTTTAGATCCAATTTCTGATCGTCATTACAAAATTGTATAGCTGTCGACTCCAGCTGTAGCGCAATTGATTGGATTGTTTCTTTGATAGATTCACACTGATCACAAAGATATTTGTGCTCATGGTTGCACTTAGCTTGAAGTTTGGTATCAGTTGTATCACTTAATGAAAACGTTTTGCAGTGGTCAGGGCATTGCCTATCATCATGACGCGGCAGTGAGATCTGTACTTGGTTTGAAGATACAGCTTACCCACCTTCAGATCTTTCTTTGTTTCTTTACTCCATTTTTCATCAGCTCCAAGTTCTTGAAGCTTTTCGACGATTCTTTCTAGGATTTGAAACCCTTCAACCCCACTAGCTGCTGTATTGTCAAGGCCTTGTAATGATTTGCGCTGCGATGCTTCACGGACCTGCAATATTCTGTACAATGTTGATCGTCCAAGTGGATCCACACTTTCATCTTGACAGTGTTTTAGGTACTGCTCAATCATAGTTGATCTTGTCACAATCCTAACGACATTTGGCATAATAAATTCCTCTCCTGAGTCTAACTTTATGTTCCTAGTTCCGTAAGCTATGTCCTGGTAGAAGTAAGGCTGGTCAACAAACCTCAAGAAATGGTCCAGCTTAACCAAATCAATACGGATACGATGATGAGGTTGCTTTGATATCACCCCAATTGTACCATACGTCTTAGCGTAGGTAACCCAGAAGAGCTTTCATCTGTTATGTCATTTTCTTTGTTTTTTCTTGGTGTCCACCAAGGATCTTTGTAGGATGGTGGGGACAGTGACAGGTCTTCTAATGTAACAGCATATGCTCCTTCTTCTCTGTTGGTAGGAAGACAAAAAATGATATCTTATTGCAATATTATTGTAACGTGTAACTCTATCCCCAATCAGTCAGCAAATTTTTGTTTGTCCTTGTGTTTTCGTTCATTCATTCATTCATTCATTCATTCATTCATTCATTCATTCATTCATTCATTCATTCATTTATCCATCCATCCATCCATCCATCCATCCATTCATTCATTCATTCATTCAGTTATTTGAAGTAATGTTTGTTTGTTTTTGTTTGTTTGTTTTGCTTTTCCCTTCGCTCGTTATTATTTTTTCCGGTTTCCCCTGTCTCCATAATCGTAATATAATAGGTCCTTACTGTGTATTAGATTTCTTTCCCCCTGTTACAAGTTGTTTATCCACGGCGGTACTATCTTTGCTGGAAGAATTTCTGAGCCATCCCCACTCATTGTTTATTCTTCGGTCGTGGAACTTTCTACAACTGTCACAAATTGCTAATAAAGAAAAACGAAAAATATTGAGTGTATTCGAAGACTGTTTCGTGAAAATAATTGCATTTCTCATGAACATTGAATGTAAAGGTATAGACAGTTAATACTTACGAGATCCAACAGGTATCAATAATCAGTAATTCTGTGTTTTCACCCACGTGACTTTTTTCTTGACAACGGTTGCTATCCGCCATATTGGTGCTCAACCTACACGTTTAGACTGTGCGCAATTACAAAGGCTATTGATTGTTTTGGGGTTTTATTATTATGGTTCTTTGTCTTATGGTCAATTGCCACTCTAAAGGTGTTTGTGACCAAGGAAGTTCGTTTTTTCGCGTAGCTACAGTCATTAAAGACCAAGGAGAGACGGAAAGATAGCACTTAATAGAGAGAAGACGTAAATAGCTGGTCGCCATTAGCTAGGATGCTCTAACAGATGAAAATATCAGAAATGGTAGAGTTTGAAGCCACCAGTGCGTCACACGCAAAGCTGCAGCTTTGATTTAAAGTATATTTGAAGCCACACATGATTCTTCGACGATTTAAGATATATTCGTTGGCACACAAACTATAATTCTTCGAAGATTTAACTATAGTTCGGAGCCACAGAAACTGTAATTCTTCGCCGCCGTTATCAAGTTATGTTGTACGGTGTATCCAATAAAACATATAGCCTTTTTGTATTCAAGGATTTTTTTAATTAATAACATAACTTTAAGTGTAAATGTCAGTAAGGATCGAGCAAAAATTTCATTTTCTTGGCCACGGCCCCAAAAAATGACCTAGCTCATATTTTGTCTACAGGTAGGCCTAAGTGCGTAGTTAATGGAATGGGGGTTCTTTAGGCAAGTTCTTTTTTATTTTAGGAGAAAATAGACAATAATCGATTTTGACGAAAATTGACAAAATTCGTCACGCGAGTAGTAAAAAAACACCTACTTTCTCATACCACAAAATCGTACTTTAACATCAAACTGTGGTTTAATTTTTAAATATTTGTGTAGACCAAGCCTTTGACATGGACTTTGTAATTGTTTTGAGTCGTTTTGTAGGATTTTGAGAGAATTAGAAGTCATAAAAGTAGAAGTATTTAAGCTTAGCTCGATTCAACGCAAAACATCCCACTACAAAATAGGCCAAAAATATATGTGGTAACGCTTGAAAATTGTTGATACTCTGGCCATATAATCTACTTGTGATGGTCTTTCAATCTATGTATTTTTTAGTTTGGTTTTTCCAAACGTTTGTAAAATAATTGGCATCAAAGTATCATGAATTTTGCCTTTTCGCTATTAATAATATTGAAATTGACAACAGTCTGACAAACTTTGAATAAATTATTCCTTAAGTATTGTCAAAAATTATTAAATTGAACTTGATTTCGCTACCTGATTATTTGTTGTAACCAGCGAAATATATAACACAACGAATAAATTTATTTTTTGTTTTTGTTTTGTTTCTGTTGCAAAACCATTTTTGTTTTTGTCAATTCCACGGCAAAAACAAGGCAAGCCGGCGGCATCAATTGCAATTTGAATAAATTATTCCTTAAGTATTGTCCAAAATTATTAAATTGAGCTTGATTTCGCTACCTGATTATTTGTTCTAACCAGGGAAATATATAACACAACGGATAAATTAATTTTTTTAGTCTTGTTTCTGTTGCAAAACCATTTTTGTTTTTGTTAATTTGACGGCAAAAACAAGGCAAGCCGGCGGCATCAACTGCCATTTGTGCTTCGATCATTTGAAAACAACTCTAATACGAGCTTAGATTATAGCTGGATCTGTAATAATATTTTTTTGAATGCCATAAATGTTATTCTGGTTATTTCATTTATTTATTTTTTCAAGATCAATTTTTAGTTTAGTCTGAGAAAAGCTAGTGCTGGCGGTCCTCAGAATGGTAACTTCACAGAAATTAAACACTTTATAAAATCGCTCACATAGAATAAGTTTTTACACGACTGAAGATTGGAATATCATTTTTCCGTTTGATATAAGAATTTCTCAACTTTTTATTTAATCGCTGATTACTGATAGATTAAAATGTATTCTTTTCATAACTTAAATATGCAGAAGCTATAAATAGACCTCAACTTAAAAAAAACTATCATAAAATTATACAACGTAATTTCTATTGAGAAACTCATGAATGAGTTCTTTATTAGTGCTAAATCTATATATCTTAATGATAACATTATAAATAGATATGAATGATCCTGTGTGTAGGTAATCAACACGTCTCGTCTTGGCAGAGTACTAAGTTTATAACAAATTACCATAAAGCCATTCAAATGCCCTAATAAAATTAAAGGACAAAGTACGGCATAGTACAGTAAATGCAATCAACAAATGGCAATAAGGCTGTGAAGTAAATGATGTTTTGGTCGATGTCGCCCGTAAAAATTAGTGAAGTAAAAACTTAATAGATGGAATTATTGGAAATGATATCAGCATAAAATGAACAGCAAAAATGATTGTACAAGAAAATGGTTGAAAATAGAATTTAGCACTAAGAATCATGGTCGTCGGAAGGTGTCCAGAATATTATTTTGGATATATATTTGGGATAAATAAACACATTTGATATGTTGAAACCAGGCTATTTCAAACTACAATGGGATTATTTTTTTTTCGAATTTTCTATTGCGTTTAGTTTTTATCCTCCTCGTAAGATGTTACGTCATAGTTAACAAGGTCAATTACTGTTTCTAAAAATGTATTTTTGTATCTCTATTATCATCACCTATATTCTTCATCGATACAGTCTAGATCCGTTAGACCTGTGTAACAAAACGGTCAACTCACGTTTTGGATGTTGGTTCTTCATTGAAAACAAATCTCAACTATGTGCGCTTTACAACTAATCACCGTTTGTTATATAAAGTGGGTGCCACGCATTAACTTAAATATAGTGTAATATACTTATCGCTACGAAGGCTATGTTTATTGATATCCTATAAAAGATATTTTGCTGGTATATCAGAGAGCTTCAAGTGATTTTGTACTCAATGGGATCGGGTCCACCGTTTGAGTTTGACCACGCCCTGCGCATAACTTGATTAATTGCCGGCAAGCACTATGACGTCATGGCTTGTTTACATGAATAAAAATGCATTTACTTCTGGCAAAATATTTTTCCTTCAATACAATTGGCATTTTACTTATACTTATAATTTGTTCCAATATTATAAATGAACTTTTACCCTATTTTTCATTGATTTTAAGATGTTGAATACCCTCTTTTGCCCATGATTCTTAGCGTTAAAACAATAGATTTGTTTACATGTGACGTCATAGTGCTTGCGGCTAATTAAACGAAAGCCTGGTACTCACTAACGCATAAGCCCAAACTTATATTTTTTGTTTATCAGCTTATTGCTATGCTTATTTTACGTTAATTGCAAGCTTTTTTTCTCCGCATACAGGTGTGCCTCCGTGTAAACAAATTTGGAATCAAGGATACACACAAAATATGTTTTTGGAATCCGGAAACCTTTACTTGGCATCCGGATCCAGAATTTCGAAATGCGGAATCCAAACTTAAGAATTTCGAATATGAGCCTTTAGAATCCGGAAGCCTCACATTTGGATACACCCTTTCCGGACTCCCTTACATGGGGCGAAGCTTTTGCACAACTTAGGGACCGGTCATTATTTAAATTGGGTGGAGGGTGGAGTGGAGGAGAAAATGGGAGGCCCTGAAATTAAAAACGAAGTAAAAACGAGGGGGGGGGGGGGTATTTGAAAACAATAGATAGGAAGGTCTTGAAAATAGTTTTTTTTGACTTATATAAATAAGTTTAGTTTATTTTATAATTTGCTATAAAGAAAATTGTTTTTACACCTCGGCAAAGTTAATGTAATTTAACCACCATATTCTATAGAATTTTTGAATATGACCTGTTTTATTATGGACTTTTATGATTTATATACCATTGTTCACGCTAAGTATGATATCTCCATATATAAGGCACACACATATATGTATTGAATATGAATAAATCGTTCCTGATTTTATTTTTGTGCTACTAGTTTGTTGTAGAATGAATGGAATCAGGAATTCTATAATATTTATATCGATCTACTTTTATATCCTGTCTTATTATATAGAGAGTAGTACTTTATTCAAAAGGAGTTTGTAAAACTGTTCAATATGTACATTAAATTTGTCATAAAGTAACCACATTATGCAGGAATGTTATGAAATTAATATTTATTTTTACCTATTCTGTTTATTGGGGAAGAATAATATTTGTGACATGCCATACAATCTTTAGTCTAAAATAATTTTCCACAGGTCGTATACTTTATATTGAGGGGGGAGGGGGTTTCTGAAAATGTTCAAATAAGTATAGGGGGTTCCGAAAAAAATTGAAGGGCATCATGAAATTTTAAAGTAGGTTTTTAATTTTCAAAGTAAAATAATTAACTTAAACATTTTTTTGTAAATAAAATATAAATAATATTCATATTTTCTATCATTCGGTCATTTTCACTTTGTCCGGAGGAGTCCGGTTAATGTGAAATATTTTTCTGTCGTTTGAACAATTGTTTTGGTTGCTTTGCACTGTCACATATGCATATCATTAGCATTCATTTTCCGTACATTCTCAATTGTACGTTTAAAGTTAGTAATGTGAAAGCGATCTAATGATTGTTATAGAATCATAACCTGGTATTCACTTATAAATACGCATTTGTGGATTGGAAGTAAGTAGAAATATTTTAGATAAGAAAAAGCTATAATGAGTAACTTGTCAAGTGCTCTCAAATTGATAGAATCATAAAATTGAAGATTCAAAGAAAAATCAAACGGCAACAATACTAAAGCTTATGTTTCCGAGAAAAATCCTTATTTCTTTGGCAATAGATTAGTCTTATTTGCAATTATTCAATGGGTGATTAAAACAATTGAAAATGTTTATGCATTATGTTTATGCCTTGCTTCAAGCAAGTTGCCGTCGAATTGACAAAACATGGTTTTGCAACAGAAACAAAACTAAAGAAAATAATTTATCCGTTGTGTTATATATTTCGCTGGTTACAACAAATTGTCAGGTAACGAAATCAAGTTCAATTTAATAATTTTTTGACAATACTCAAGGAATAATTTATTCAAAGTTTGTCAGACTGTTGTCAATTTCAATGTAGCGAAAAGGCAAAATTCATGATACTTTGATGCCAATTATTTTACAAACGTTTGGAAAAACCAAACTAAAAAATACATAGATTGAAAGACCATCACAAGTAGATTATATGGCCAGAGTATCAACAATTTTCAAGCGTTACCACATATATTTTTGGCCTGTTTTGTAATGGGATGTTTTGCGTTGAATCGAACTAAGCTTAAGTACCTCTACTTTTATGACTTCTAATTCTCTCAAAATCCTAAAAAACGACTCAAAACAATTACAAAGTCCATGTCAAAGGCTAGGTCTACACAAATATTTAAAAATTAAACCAAAGTTTGATGTTAAAGTACGATTTCGTGGTATGAGAAAGTAGGTGTTTTTTACTACTCGCGTGACGAATTTTGTCAATTTTCGTCAAAATCGATTATGGTCTATTTTCTCCTAAAATAAAAAAGAACTTGCCTAAAGAACCCCCATTCCATTACTTACGTACTTAGGACTACCTGTAGACAAAATATGAGCTAGGTCATTTTTGGGGGCCGTGGCCAAGAAAATGAAATTTTTGCTCGATCCTTACTGACATTTGCACTTAAATGTTACATTAGAGATTTAAAATTTATTCGAAGCCGCACAAACTAGCAAATCTGTTGTTTTTTAGTGTCTTTTGTTGTTTTCTTAGTCACATAGATAAAAATATAAATGTTACTGAAGACTAGTATACAAGAATGTTTTGCTTTGACTTAAAAGTCTTTAAGCGATTAATTTTCCCTTTCTATAAGACAGTATTACAGTCTTTTTCTCGCTGTTGTTGATTTAAGTAAAAATATGCATTCATTTCTGTGTCCGTAGGAGTATCGTTAGAAGCAGTGACTTTGGCTTGCTTAAAGTAGGGTTTACAGCATTTTGTCATCCAGTTCTTGTTTCAACTTACTATAGTTAGTAGAACTTACTGACTGATAGTTTATGTCCTATTCTACATTATTCGTGATCAGCCACGTACAATCATAGTTAATAGACTATGGTACAATTAACTTGAGTGAACGCAAACTTATCGTGAATACGATTCCACGCTTCAATATAAAATAAAACGCTTCCTACATGTGAACAACATTCGAAAAGTCCTGCTTCACAACCTAGACAATCTCCCAAAGCAATCGTTCCTTCCATGTTTGCAATGATCCATATTAACATCGGCGGCTCATTCATTCTTTGTGAATGTTCCCAGCACAACAAACAGTGCGAGTCTAACCTCTCACCTTGTAAACAGGCCAGGCCTACTCCAACAGTTCAGTGTTTTTTGCAAAAATCTTATGGATATTTAGCCTTCTAAACTCTTGGCGGACTCAGGAAATACTATTACAGTTGTTTCTTTCGATATTTTTTTGCTTTGAGCTACTTTTAGGACGCCATCGCACTTTAAAGCGCGTGACATCGCATTGCTAGTAAATAAATACAAGCACATATGTGCGATTTGATATATGCAAATGAGCTTCCTGAGCACCAATATGGCGGACAGCATTTTTAATTGGCTTATGACGTCAGATGAAAACACAGAATTACATGTACTTCCCTCGATATTTGGACATTGAAAACACGCGTTATCTTCCCTTTGGCTGACGTTCTCTGTGCTTTATGCTCGGGAAACTGACAAGTAGATTTACTTTGAAAGTATTTTCCTAAGTTGGCCCGGTGTTTAGGACATATCAGAATATCATTTGGATTTTGTTCGGCATAAAAAATTCCCGCGCGTATTAATATCAGCTGGTGTTCGGTGGATATTTCCTTTTCAGAGAGGTGGTTTCGTCTCAAGTGAGCCTCAATGTTGTCATTGCAATCGTTTAGCGATATAATTTGTGTAAAATTTCTAAAATTCCCACAGCCCTGTGGGTCTTTGACATGCAAAAAGCATGCCATTTTTGTCAATGAAGTCTAAAAAAAAAGCCGCTGTTATATATTAGTTAGGAAACTGACAGTCCAGCTGACTGGACTGTTGTGCACAACTGATTTCATCTTGAACTAATTTTTGCACTTTGAATCTAAAATTTGAACATAATACCCACTAGCAAGCTAACAAACTGCAAACATTGTCACATTAACATAGAATTGAAATAATGAGAAAAAATTTCTCTTTTTTGATTTGGAATATATCAACTAAAATATGCAGATATGTTTTGACAGTCGGCTTGCAAAAAAAGTCACGCAATCGCAAATCCCCGTGACAATTATTTTCGAAAATGCTCATGAAATTCAATACTTAACAAAAGTATATCAAATTTTATTTGTTTTTATGAGTTTTTGATTGTTTCAGGGATTCTGAGGCCTATAGAGTAGTTTATTTTCTAAGCGCTAGTGAAATTATGTTAATAAGTCCGTGTCGCGAAAATTGTAAACAAGTTAAAAATAGCTCAAAAACGTTGCTCGTTCATTTTCCCTGTATCCCACCGGTCTGAGCTTAGATTCCGATATTATAAGTCTTATAAATGTCTGCCAAACACAAAAATGATGAAAATTTTATCAGACTTTTGAGATTTTGTCTATTTTGAAAACACAAACATTGTGTAAAAAATAGGTAATATTCAAATATTTCTAGCATTAGATGCATAACTTCAAAATTGTTCAAACTTCGGAATCGAACATACGAAATAATTCTCTAAATGACTGTGGTGTTCTTTTTTCCCAAGGATTTGATTTTTAACCGCAGCGAGGCATTGAAATCTGGTAATTTCGACAGCGTGAAATTGACCATTTTCACTTCAATTCCCAAAAATCGAATTTTGCCTTCTCGCAAAGCGAAAAAATGCTTGATTCAAAAACAAAGTCGATTTTTATTATATGGATACCAAACCCTTTTCACCCACAAAAAATCAAGGAAATCTATTTTTTGAGGCGAAAGTCGATGGACCGCTTTTAGCGGGACAGCTATTTAAACGTTTATTTCATTTCTTTAATATTTAATTCATTGACATGAAAAAATAAACAACCACGAAATATCTATTCCAGCGATTTGAATCAGAAGTCATTGAATCAGAAGGCCAGAATGTCAGTGACAGGTCAATTTGAAGCCATGTTTTGGTCTCTTTGCCAAATTTTCCCAGTTGTTCTCACCTGATAAAATAAAAGTGTACATAACATAGATAAGAGGACAAGTTATAACTCAGTGGTTGATGTTCGAGAATTCATGTTATGACACAAAATTAAATATTCATGAACAACAATATTCAAGCTGAATTTCAACTTCAGACCATTGTAATCTCAGATCACCGATTTTGCAAAGAAATAAGTGGTATTGTAGCACACGAATTGGGAAGATAGAATTTAGAGCTGCAAGTCTATAATATTCTCTTGATTTGAAAATGGAACCGATATTCTGTCTGCCGCTAAAACCACCATCAACAATATTTCACTTGAAAACCCTAATTAGCCAAATTTTGTCAACAATAAGTTTCACATCAAATTGATAAGGATGAACTTAGGGACTCATTAGGAGAAATAACTCAGTGGTTGGTGCCCTCCAATAACAGAATTTTCCCGTTTGATAAAAGCTATTATTACTCCAGCGCATAATATCGAGATATTTCAAACCGAAGCAAAATCCAATTCGGATAATCCGATTTCAAAACACATCATGAAATAAAAACATATTTATCGTACACTTACCTACATTTATTGATTAGAACCATGTCTTTTAGTAAAAGTGATGAAACAACAGCTCTTCTCAGGCAAAAACAAACAACAAATGGCGAAGATTCTTCGCACATATATATACTATTACTTTTTACTCCGTATAGCGAGGCATCATCAGTCTTAAATTGAACGACTGGAACTTAAGCAAAAACCTTAAAGTTATTTAAAACTATACTGGACTATTCTATGCTCCAAAATGTTCTAAAGGTGGAAAAAAATCCATCGGCATGCCAAGCAGTTATGAAATCCGACAGAGACCGCCATGACGATGAGGTGTCTCAAAAGGACATTTCGCGCATGCGCAGGTAAAATAATGCCTTGTTGATATTGTGTCTTTCAAAGATGCCGTTGGAACTTCTAGCCCGTTAAACATGTAGTAAAGGAATAAACGCATAAATATACAGGCACTTATGATTCTGCTGCAACTTTTTCTAAATCCCAACCGCTAATTGATCTGGAATCGTTTTCTCAAGACAATGGATAAGTTGCCAGTTACCAGTCCCCTTCGTTATTACAATGCATTTTGGGTTCGCCAAGGGGCAAACAAGAGCTCTGTTCGTACAAATGGTTATGGTCACGATATTATTCGTATTTTTAGTGCTTCATGTGGCACTGTTAAACAGAATTTTCTTCCCAAGTCAACGGACATGTAATCAAAGAATACTCATGCTTCGTAATTGTAAGTTTATCATGAATATTGTGATGTAGTCGATGAAATTAATTCGCCGATTCTTTCGCAAGTGCGATATTTGTGAAATGCGATCATTTTATAGTTGCCCTAAAGCGAAACATTATGTGTATAGATAAAAAGGAAATTGCAAAATTACACAATAAAACTATATGAACTGAATATCGATGTGTCTTGTCATTGCAAAGCCAACGTAAACGCTTGTTATTTGGATACTTCTCATCTCGATAAAAACCTCGGAAATCAATCATACAATACGATGAATCAAAAATAAATTGTAGTGCGTGGCAATAGTAACTGCTTTTACCCGAGCTATTGCCCTGGCCATTATCAGCTGTGCTACAAGAATGGATTCATTTTTTAGGGTGATGGTGGGAGAGCACGTCGATGTTTCTTTTCACTCGGCATTGGTTCAGATTCATCACCAAATGTTGACTTTTTTGGTGACTTGTTCTCTTCAAAATCCTCTTTCGGGTAGAGTGTATTGAATTCTTTCTTTTGGAGGTTCCCTTGTCGATTTTGACTCTCTATTATTTCATATCCCCGAATGTAAACCGTTGGCGTTCGACATTTACTATGTCTAGCCGCGAAGTGATTACCATATACATTAGTACCAAAAGTTATTCAAAACTTGTCTTTCATAATCATTTTTACCCCATGTAGTATTAAAGGTCTTGCTTTGTTAAAGGTGAGTAAAACCTTAAGATACTAACATGACGTGGAAGGAGAATTTGTTTTTTAAGGTAACCACTATCGATTCGTTTGTTATCACATGCCCAGACAACACAGTGCTCGCCGCAAGGCTCGAGCGAGGCATATTTTACAGTATTCGTTAGACATTCTACTTCCAATTTAAGAGAACCATATTCGAAACAAATCAGTGATACTCGATTTAAAATTTTTTATTCTGTAATTTTGCAACAATTTCCTTTTCGTCTAAACACATAATGTATCATTTTAGATCAACTATAAAATGATCGCTATGTTTACATTTCATAATCGCACTTCCGAAAGAATACTAGCGAGTTATTTCATCGTCTGTATCACAATATTCATGATAAACTTACAATTATGAAGCATGAGTATTCTTTGATTACATTTCCCTTGACCTGGGAAGAAAATTCTGATTTCTGGTGCCGCATGAAGCACTAAAAATGCGAATGATATCGTGACCATAAACATTAGTACGAACAGAGCTCTTGTTTGCCCCTTGGCGAACCCAAAATGCATTGTAATAACGAAGGGGACTGGTAACTGGCAACTAATCCATTCTAGCAACTAAAATACAAACGTGAAACAAACCGTAACACCTCTGGCCCTTACTTTATGGATACCTTGTATTGCGTGATTGCGTGACAATGCGCCATCACACAACGGTTTCAAATCCATTGGGAGGTTATTCATCTGAGATGAGACATCATTAGTTTACTTGTATCACAACACAGCATACATCTTCGTCGTATGAAGATCGGCTGCCTTCATTTGACGGTAGTCTATCGTCATAGGACGGAGCACTGTTTTCATAGGACGTGGATTAACTGTTCTCATAGGACTGGGGACTGTTTGAATAGGACAGGGGACGGTTTGCATAGGACGGGGCACTGTTTGCATAGGACGGGGGACTGTTTGCATGGGACGGGGCACTGTTTGCATAGGACGGGGAACTGTTCTCATAGGACTGGGGACTGTTTGCATATGACGGGGGACTGTTTGCATATGACGGGGGACTGTTTGCATATGACGGCGGACTGTCTTCATATGGCGGAGGACTGTCTTCATAGGACGGGGGACTGTCTTCATAGGACGGGGGACTGTCCTCATAGGACGGGGGACTGTCTTCATAGGACGGGGGACTAACTTCATAGGACGGAGGACTGTCTTCATAGGACGGCGAACTGTCTTCATATGGCGGAGGACTGTCTTCATAGGACGGCGGACTGTCTTCATATCGCGGAGGACTGTTTTCGTATGACGGGAGACTGACGTCATTAACGTTTGTTTCCATGTCTATAGAGACGTCGTTATTGGTTGAATGCTGAGCATCTCTTTCAAAAGAAGTCCGCTAGAAAGCAAAGAGTGTAGTTATCAGAGCCCTGTGTCTGAAGCCTGGACGGCATCAGAGACTACTTGTACAAAGCATGGATAAAGTTATCTAGTCCACTGGATTACGACTGGGATTTATCCACTGGATTACGAATGGGATTTATCCGATGAATAGCGCTATGCAGGCTTGGTACAACTGTCCCCAGATAAATTACTATCAAGTGGATTAATCATATCAAGAAGGTTTTTACAATCAAGAATGAATAATGAATGAACGAATGAACGAATGAACGAATGAACGAATGAACGAATGAACGAATGAACGAATGAACGAATGAACGAATGAACGAATGAACGAATGAACGAATGAACGAATGAACGAATGAACGAATGGACGAATGAGCGAATGAATGAATGAATGAATGAATGAATGAATGAATGAATGAATGAATGAATGAATGAATGAATGAATGAATGAATGAATGAATGAGACTTCATTTATACACGGGGAAAGAATCATCAGTACAATACAATTAAAATGAATTAAAAATTTCTTAGACTGGTTTACATGATTGCCGTGTTTGACCCCAGTGAAGTTACATTTTACTTTAGGTTATTTTTGAATAGGGCGAAGGAATTTGAAGTTCGCACTTCTTGTGGAAGGTTATTCCAGAGGTGTGCTCGACTGTACATAAAACTTTTCTTAAGGTAATCAGTCCTTGGTTTAGTCGGTTTAGGCAGTAAAAAAGAGTTTTCAGCATTTATAAAATTGTACTTATGGTTAGCTTTAGAGAATAAGTTTTGAAGATAACATTTATAATTATTTAAAAACAAACGCGAACACAAGAACAATTACCTAAGCAAAAAACATAGTCGAAAACGTTCAATTCACACAATTTATCTTCGGTTGTTGCCTTGTTCCACATATCACACATGGCAATTTCCATTACATTATCATTGTTATCTTACTATCATCATTTCCGCCATCATCATCACCACGATAATCACCAACACTACCACCACCCCACGGCCGCCATTATCGTTGTCACAGATTCCCACTCATTGTTATGTATACGACCAGCAAGACGCCATGTTGGCTACAAACACGTTTATTGGTCACAGCATCCCTGGTGACACAGCGAACCCAAACGCAATACATTACATTCATCGCCACCTCTATCACCTTTATGATCACCATCATTACATTGATGAGAGACATCATCATGATCATCACCACATTCACCATCCTTATCATCATCATCATCGCGTGTTACCTCATGCATTTCTAGTCGACTCGCTAGAGCAATTGTTGCTATGTGTCCTGCATAATTTCGTCTAATTTGATTATATTTCATCTTCAACTTTATGCATGCTGACGATATCACTATAAAGGCAACTAAAACAACCACACCAATGATGATAGCCGTACTGTTTGAACTCGAGTCTGAATTCCCATCGTTCCAATCTTGATTTGGATATTCCTGATTATATTTCGGTATCGAAGCAGATTGATGCCATGTTGGTACATTGTTTGTTGCTGGTATGTGCCACAACGTTCGCGGTAAATTATTGGTTGGTATAGGCGGCCATGTTGGAAAAGTTTGTGGTGATTTAGAGATTGCTATAGGGTGCCAAGTTCTCCGAGTTTGTTGTGTTTTCAAGGTTGGTCCAGGCAGGAATTTTGATTTATCAAAGCAGCGTATTTCAAAATCGATACAGATCGGTGGAATTGCATAGATCTGGCAACACTCCAGGTAAACTCTTTGCGTAGTGTTTCCATGTTTAAAGTCGTAATACAAACAATCGTCATCCGTTTGACAAGCGAAACACACGGTAAAGTACGTTATAAAACATGACCAAATCATCATATGGCACTTCATTTTCACTTATTTAAATTCAATACAAAATCAACACAAAATCTAGTGCCGTTTCAAACCAGGTGTTTTCCTAAGAACTGAGTAAAGCAGCCTATACTGGTTGTAACCAGCAGAGTTTTCATGAGTTCCCTGAAGCTCTAATTATTCTTCATTTCAATTTACAGCTTCTGTTAGCAGCTAGCTGTTGTACCGTTTTATCATACAGTTTATCCAATTAGTTTGCCAAAACGCTGAGACAGTCAACACTACTTGCATTTGTTGCTTAACATTGATGACAGTCGTTTCAAAACGCAATCAATTTTAATCATGGTTACAGCAACACCAAAGAAGGACAGTAAAGCAGACTGTTTAAGTATATGTATAACACTAATTATTCTTCATTCCAAGTGTTCACGCATTACTATTTATACTCATTTGAAAACATGTTATCGGAGAAAATGCCGGATGCACATTGTCTTACTACAATGTCTTGGTAAATGTAACAAAACTAGACGATCACTGATCGCTTACATGGGCTCACAGTCTTATAATTTCCAGCCTGAAATATTCACATTTTGAAAATTCACATTAGATCGGGCTTATTGCCAGGACACAGCTCGACTACAATTATAATACAAATACTTAGCGTAGCGTGATCTAAAGATTTCCACTTTTATTGACACTACAACATCATAATTACATAAAGATGTAGTCTTTTCGAGAACATGACTTTCATCTAGACTATGTGAAAAGGAGAGCATAACATTATAACATAATATCACTGAAATGCTAGCTCATACAAAGCTAGCTCATTCTCTGTAATCATCTTCAGAACTTGAGCGTTGGTCTAAGTGAGCGAATCAGTCCATTGGTGACGTCATCAGTATTTGATATCACCATGACATCATACAACTTCTTCATATCTTGGACGCTGCTCATTTTGGAAAGAACGATCTGCGTTAGCTTGTGTGACGTCATGATGGGATGGTGGACTGACGTCACCTGACTGTGCTTGCATGACGTCATTATTAGTTGAAGACGCGATCTTAAAGACAAATAAAAATACGAAAACTAGTCAGTTTAGAATGTGATTGTCCTAAGCTGAAAGAATCATCTTGTAGATGCACGGTGGGATGCGAGAAAAATTTCCCCTCTTCTTCCGACTGCAAACATTAGCTCATGATGATTGATGGGATTTTTTGGTGGGGACAAAGGATTTTTTAAGCCTTTCTCCAAGGGAAAACGGATGAGATGTTGTTTAAAAGATTTCTTTGCATTCAGAGTATCAGCTCCATACCTCTTGATACGATGGTGGGCAGTCCTCATCTGTTAACGTTACCATGGAGTTATCATAGGCTAAAGTACGATACTCTGTTTCAGTAGATGTGGCCTAAAATACAACAGAACATTTGCTTTGCTAGACGTTGAGTGAACAATGACAACACATACATCTATATTGTGTGACACAGTGACCTTGAACAGACACTCCATATTCCATTGAGCACCAATATTGAGTGACACTGACATTCTTTTTTAAATCTTCATATCCTTTTGTGCATTTATCGTTTGTCACACAGTCACACTATATGCTTTTTTAGGTGGTTGTACGAACATTCTCAATAGAAAAAAAACTAAGCCGAGCATATCCCCGGACCCCATCACGCTAGTGCTATATTTAGAAACCAGGCTAATTTTAAACGATTACCAATCCCGCAAAAACCTTATTCTTAAGATAAAAACGACTGGGGAATATGTTCATATATCCAGCATTATTTTTCTTTTCCAAGTTTTAAGAGCTCTTTTTTTTTATCTTTATCTCGACGCCAGAATAATATGAATCGTCTAATTCCTCTCTGGTCAATCTGACCAATCATGTTCCGTTCTTAAAATAACTCTAATAATAAGGCAATAAATAGACTTAACGGGTCTGATGATGACCAGTAAGGCGGATAGGTTTTCTTAGCTCATTTTCTCTTGACACTCTGCAATTAGTTCATACTACGTTTCGATATACCTCTTCATATGACGGCAGACCGTCGTCATCACTTGCTGGATATCGCACGTCCGCAGCTAGATTTGTTGTGACCTCCAAAACAAACAAACTGGTAAATATTTCAATGTTATCATGATCATCATCATCAACAACAACCTCTACCATGATCACCGTTATAATAGTCCCAGGAACAGTCATCTTAGGGGTCAGAAACCAAATCGAGGTGTTTTTTGAAAGTCGCGTACTGGCTAAAGGTTAAAAGATAACCCTAAAAAGTATATATTTTCTAAAAGCTAGAAGGCCAAATAACGAGTTTATGTATGTTACTCTAAATTCACTAAATTTACTAAAGCGCTCGTGGGAAGGCAAACCAATGCCTGATCGATCTAGAATGCTTAAGTAAGCACACAAAGCTACTTTTCTAAGCCCCTAGAATAAGAGTCAGTCTAAACTAACGATCGACAAACGATCAAAGAGCACCAAGGGAGTATGAGATAAGAGAGCTGATCCCCCGTATTGGGCTTTGCACTCATCAGGGGATATTTTCATTCTATTTTTAAACTGAAGTTATTTCGGGAACGGAACGTGATTGGCCTCATTGCAAGAGGCGCGGTCGCATTGTCAAATATATGTCAAAGACCACAGTACGGACATTGACGTTTCTAAAAATGGCACGACAAGTAGAGCCCCTGATGGGGTCCGGGGATAAGCTCTCTTATCTTATGCTTTCTTAAGATCACGTGAAAAATACATACATGTGTTCACAACAGGGTCAAAGCAAAGAAATGCGTCTTCATCTAAAGTTGAACTGACTGTGAAATATCAATAATACTGCCACCGCCACGCATTGTGCTGACATAGGGTTCATAACATCCTCGCTACAACACCGCGGTCAAACGTCTGCGCATGCCCGAAAAAATATAAGAAATGCCGATAAAATGATCTCGTACCCAGTGCTTTCTGCGTAAGGATTTCTGAAGAAAGCTACGAAAGAGAAAACTTTCACCGTTGTTTTCTCAAAATGTAAACAGAATTGAAAAAGCGTAAACTTAGGGTACAAAGAAAATTTAACAAAGAGTTTATATACAAAAAATTAAGCCGAAATATTCACACAATTTCTTATTAATTGACTTAAAAGTCAATTGCCAAAAGATCTGATTGTTTACAAATGCAAATGTCACGCATGCGCTGACGTTTGACCGCGGTGCTCCTCGCTACACAAAGCAACCTACATAATTTCTACATACCTCGTGATACGATGGTGGGCTGTCTTCATCTGGCGTAACTATGCCAACAGTGGCGTTATCGTAAGCTGAAAGTGGAGCCTCTCTTTCATGAGATACGACCTAGAAAACCAGCGATATCGGTCATTTGCAATTGTTTGTTTGCAGTAGATTGCATGCCACAGTGACTTTGAACAAACTCTTCATCTCCCCTCTTGCTTCTTTAGAGTATTTTTATTCACTATGACGTCATTGTTTGTTTGCTTTGAAGGTAGATTTTGACAAATCCAAGGAAAATTTTGACACAATTTGTTCCTAGCAAACAGTTTAATCTAAAATGGCTTGGTTTTCAGGTATGATATATGTTCATACATACCTCTTCACATGAAGGCGAAACGTCGTTTACACGAGGAGTTGCCATGCCAATAGTGACGCCATTGCTTGAATATCGCACCACCCCATTTCCTGGGATCTTAAGAATAATGAAACTAAAAATGTCTTTCTGATATTAGATATATACTTTAGATATTTTCCTAGCTATTCAAACAATAATTAGACAATTACTCACAAATACTACCGTTAAATCTTATTTTGAGTAATGCATTTCAACATGGTGGCAAAAAATATATATACTTTGGTATCAAATTTATTCGTGAGAATGATGAAGTCAACAAATTACTAGTTGACCAGCATTTCTGGCTTGATATCTCATTTGTTAGAGCTTAGCATCAGAATCGCAAGATCATGTGTTCGAATCCCTTTGAAAATTAAACTTGTTTTCGTTACCAATTCGTAAACATCAACAGCATCATCATCATCATCATCATAAGTAGCAGCAGCTGCAGCATCATCATCAGCATCATTGGAATCATTGGCATAATCACCATCATCATCACCATCTAGTACCTCGAATATTTGTTGTGGTCTCGGTGAGGTGTTTGGTCTTGAATTTCTTCTTGAATTACATGTAAGAACGAGTTTTAAACATGTAATAGCTATGGCAGTTATCACTACTAAAGTAACTATTATTGGTGTCACTAAACTAGGTCCGGAATCTGACTTAACAGGACGTGTTATTCTTTGATTTTGATTCCAATGGTTTGCCGTATATGGAGGTTGTGTCGGCCAGGTTTGTCGAAGCCATGTTTGTGGAGGTCTATATGTCGGTATTTGATAGCATGTATCAACGTCGCTAGAGCATTTCCCATTTGGACAGCAGAACTCTGTGTAAATTCGTGTCCTTGTACCGTCGCTTTTTGGTATATCGATATATCCACAATCTTTCCTCGATTGGCAAGCAAAACATACAGTACAATATGCAATTAAACATGAACAAATTATCCCGATGTTCATTTTGTTATGAGTTATTTGGCTTCGGCTGGCGCTGTCTGTTTAGTTTTTGACGAAACTGTTCTCATCAAATTTTTCAGGTTATTTCTTAGTAGTGAATTCAGTTGTGTCAAACACTGACGCAATGCATTCTAGTTGAACCAATATTTAATGATCTTTCAGTTTTGGTCCACTTGTTTTGCTTGGAAACACTTCATTGCGTTGTTTCACTTTGTTTTTATCTATTTCTTTTATTTTTATATCTACAGTTATCTTTTTTTGGTAAAAAGGTTCATTCAATTTCATTTCAATTTTGTTATTCCTCAATCATATTTCGCTTTTCACAAACACACGGTTCTCCTTCAGTACTCCTTCGAAGGATATTTTCAGTTGTGTCGATCTTTTGATCAGTTGTTCCTTGTCAATATTAAGCAGCTTTTCTATCGGCTGTTGCTTGTTTGTATGAAAAATAGTTTTTGTTGGATGTGAGTTTGGTCTTTTGCATAAACGTGTGTGGTTTACTTGACATATTTAACAGAGTGCAATATTTTATTAAACTGGCCTCTCGTAGAGTGCACGCACTAAACGTGTGCAAAATTTATACCTCTAAATAGTGTTACTTATGCTAATTCTATTGTTTTCTTTGGTTTAGTTTGTGCTATTTACTACTAATAGTGACAACTGTTGCACACACTTAGTGTTCGCACTCTATAGATATATTTCAGTGACGATTCCCTTCGACTTTCTAATTACCAGGGAGCTAATACTCGTCTTATTTTTTATTTATTCTTTTACTTTCTCATTCAATCGGTTGTTTTTCTACAAACATCTACAAAAAAAAATGCGTGCTTTAATTTATTTATGGGTTAAAATTATCAGTCATTTCTCAGTTACAACTTCCGGAAAGGAAGTTAAAAATATCTGAACGAATACACTCCATGCTCTTATATTTTTCAAGTATTCACACATGACTGGGCGATGTCTAATTTTGTCAAGTAAAAGTACTGTACATGCTTCTAGCAGGGGCGTCCAGGGGGGAGGGGTACGTAAAACGAATCACGACAAATTAGATCCCAAAATAAGAAGCGCGAAAACCGATTAAAAAAAACGCTTTTTCGAATAACGAAAATAATGTTTTCCGATATTCTTCAATTAGTGCCTTAAATGCATATATAACGTATAAGAACCTCTGCCGAAGCCATAAAAGGTAGGGCAAATTAGGGTAACAATATTCGTAATATTCAGACGTCCGAGCTGAAAGCAATGATATTCAATTTCACTGGAATTATTTTATTAAGGCCATGATTTCAGAAAATCGAACATAAGCAGCACAAATTCAAGAGTATCGGATAATTTTGTTTGCTATTAACGAATAACGCGATGGTTTTCTATCACGAGTCACGAGGAATTATTTTCAAAATTATCACATCACGAGCAATTAAAATGGCCAATAACGGGTAACGAAAAAAGCCCTTGACGCGTATAAGTCGTTCTGTAACGTCCCCAATTTACATAGCGGCGGGACGACACCTCAAACTGTACCAGTATATGTGAGAAGGCCCGTAGCATAACAATAGAGCAGTTTCAAGTTCTTCATTTCGTGAAAAAAGACCATAATTTAAAAAAAACACAGCGGGAACAGCATTCAATTATTTGATATGCAAGTTCTTCATTGCTCAGGCTAAGCCTCAGTTGTAGTGAAACATTAACAAACAGTCGAGACAAAGCCATTGATATTCATAAGGTTTTTACACTTTTGACTGGTGCATTCCCACACGATGGTATTCTCAGTACAAAAGAATATATTTCATACTATCGAGTCTTATCTTGACCAATGAAGAACATGGATATCCAAGTAACTACAATTAACATTCTCTGCATTTATCTTCAAAAGGCATTGTGTTAGTCCAATGAACCGAACAAGTACATTGGTGACGTCATCCATATCAGTTTGGTATCACCATGGTATCATACATCTTCTTCATATCCTGGAAGTTGTTCTATTTGCAATATCATGATATACGATGGTTGGGTGACGTCACATGACTGTTCTCCAAGACGTCATTATTAGCTGATGCAATCATAGAAACAAACAAAAACGTAAGCAAACTAGCGAATTGAACATACGAACGCTCTAAATGAATTATTCATCTCCTAAGGTGAAATATCCCCTTCCTGCCGACTACAAGCATCAGTTCATCACGCACTTCATATTGGATTTACGTTTGAGACGAGAATCTTTTAAACCTTTCTCAGGGTAAGGATAGATAGTGTTTAAAAATTTCTTTGCATTCAAAGTATCAGCTCCATACCTCTTGATAAGATGGTGGGCAGGCCTCATCTGTTAATGTTACCATGGAGTTATCATAAGCTAAAGTAGGATACTCTGTTTCAGTAGATGTGACCTAAAATAAACCAGAACACAGACGATATAAAAAAGTAGGGGACTGGGAATAAGCACCTTAAACATTCAATGTTATAAAAACCTGATTGGACCAATAGAAAGAGTATATTGTTTATAGTAATTTGAGTGAGTTTTAATTTTATATGTTGAATGACTGCAGAGCTGTGAGCTTTTGAGCTGAAACAAGGAAAACAAGGCTGACAGGTCTCGTTTATTTGATAGTGACATCACTAGGAAAAAAACTAAAGACAGCTCAAAATAAATACCAGATTTCAATAAAAGAGCATGCCAAAATAAGCATTCTTGGAAAATTTAAATCTATGTAATAAAAAGACATGGGATTGTTGAAAATTACATAAATTTACAATAGAATGTATAGGTGACTTGCAAGGCTTTCCGAGGCAAGACAGTCATAAAATCCTTGTCATTTTTGGCGATTTACAAAAATGATTACCTCAATACATTTTGCCATAAATGCTGATGATTTATTTAACATCTTCTAACATTTTCAATATTGAAAAAACAAATTGGACAATTTTTTGTCTATTTGAGGCTTATTCTATACTGCAGTGTGACAGCTGGCGTGACACAACTTCCAAACGCTGATAACTAGATCCAACGCAAAACGCAGATGTCGATTTAAAGTAAAAGCAACATCTCCACCATTATCCCCGTTATCATAGTCATTTTGATCATAATTATTCGATTCGGTAAAACTGATAACATTTACGGGAAATTTCCCGCTACGCCTCGCAAACACCAAGAGCCTTCGTTCCTCTTGACCAGCGTCGAGAAACGTAAGACTCTGGCGAATTTTTATCGGATTCTGATTGGCTCTTGAGAAAACAATGAATCAAACAAGAAATAGAATTAAGTCCCTAAATTAAGCCTAACTAGACGATCTGCGATCGATTACCCGTGCCCTTAAATAATAGTGATGAATGATAAAAAATGTTTGGCATATTGAAAATAATAAAACAAGGGATATAAAAAAACATGTTTATTTGTGTTTTCAAGAAATGGTTTTTTTTTTCATAGGGGAGGGAGGGGTTTTTGAATTTGGAATTCCGAAGGGGAGGGGCATAATTCTATTTGGAATTTCCGAAGGACCTGGGGGATTTATCGGAATTGCAAGGACCGGCCAACGAGAACGGTTACGAGGAGAAGCATTTGCTCCCAACTTTCATATTGTCTTTACAAAGCTTTTAAAAGATTTACTGACAATAGAGAACGAATTCTAAATTATTATTAAGACTAGTGAGAACTGGTTTGAACTTGTTAGAATTGCTAACATTGCCCAGGTGATCGCGAAACGCTCATCGCCTTTTTTTAAGTGTGGGTCTATCGCGATCGGCATGTGCATTTGTGTAATTTGAGCGTTTTAGCAGAGAGTTTCTTCGGCATCTTCTTCGACCACATGGCAGGCAAACACGTTTTCTTCGACAACTATATCAATGAAAGTATTATGGTTTGTTCGAGCAAGTGATATTTAATAGCTACAGGAATCCCAATACCTAGCAACATGACCACTGGCCTAGCAACCAATAGCAACCTAGTCCCCAGTCTACTCTCTTTCGCTATTCACACTTCATGAATATGTATTATCCCGTGCAATGACGTCATAGCATTATATAAGAACAAGCAACTTATGCAAATGTGTCAGTTCAACAAGTTTCGAGATGTCAAACTTGGAAGAAGCTACAATCTTGGACATAAATGTTGAGACTCTGAACACGCTTACACATTTCTTGAGTATGTTTGCTGCAATACATGACTTTGACGGTCTTTCAATTATCCCCCTCCCCCCCAAAAGCAATGTTGTGTTCCCTGAAGGTGTTTCTCTCCCATGAATAACAACATTGATCGAGGGAGGGGGAGGGAGGAACAGATATTGATGTGTACAGTCATGAAACTATGCAAAATTTGAAGAGTCTCAACTATTTCTGTCCAAGATTGTATTTGGCAAAAAATAATATTTTTCGCACGAGCGCTTTATTTTTTCAAGGTATCCTTTGACTGAAATGAGCATTTCTACTGTGTAAATGCATGGGAAAACTTTCATACCAAACAACTGCACTTGCTAGAAGTGAGGGGATGAAATGTTAAAGCGCGAAAATGTCTAAACTCCATCAATTTTGCGTTGTTGCATCGATTTTGAGTAGTATTGCAATAAAAATGCTATAAAATCACTGTAAACGAATTTGCCGTCTTTTAAAGCAATACACTGTGCTATTTAAAGTCTAGAAATTGTATCAAACGGAGAAAAATCTAACACAATCATGTAGCCAGCACCAAGCCGTGACTTGTTGTCACGCCACATACATAACCTGGGGACTCGCGCGGCGTAAATTAAAAAGTGCTTTTATAAGGTTTGAAAATTGCTCTTCTCCATTTATAAACGGTTAACTAGTTTTTTATTTCTACCTATTTTCTACAGAGAAAATATAGTCACGGTTAACACGAAGTCTTAACGGTTAACAAACACTTTTTTATATAAAAGAAATAACTCTGATATTTTTATGTGTCGGTGCCGTTAATCGTCGTTATTCGTGAAAAATATGTGATGTTGTGCTTGAAAGCCCTTGTTAATCGTCCCAACTAGACAGTGTTGTTCATGTTAACACTCTAAGTTAGAGAAAAATGATTTTTATGTTGTCTAAGGATTCAGAAACGGAGAAATTTGTTGTGTTAATCGTTACAATGAGTCACTTAATAAGTCACGAACTTCGAGCGTATGTTGCGTAGCTGTCACGTAAAAAGCAATGCATTGCTTGCGTGACACAAGAGACAATTTTTTGGGGTAAAATGTTTCAATCTTATAACAATTTCCGTTCATTTTGGGCTAGAAATAATCACACAACTATTTTTTCTTGAAATCGTACATAGAAGTCACAAGAATTGAAACCTGTACGTCGTAAATAGCAAAATGACAAAAATACAATCTTGGACATAAATGTTGAGACTCTGAACACGCTTACACATTTCTTGAGTATGTTTGCTGCAATACATGACTTTGACGGTCTTTCAATTATCCCCCTCCCCCCCAAAAGCAATGTTGTGTTCCCTGAAGGTGTTTCTCTCCCATGAATAACAACATTGATCGAGGGAGGGGGAGGGAGGAACAGATATTGATGTGTACAGTCATGAAACTATGCAAAATTTGAAGAGTCTCAACTATTTCTGTCCAAGATTGTATTTGGCAAAAAATAATATTTTTCGCACGAGCGCTTTATTTTTTCAAGGTATCCTTTGACTGAAATGAGCATTTCTACTGTGTAAATGCATGGGAAAACTTTCATACCAAACAACTGCACTTGCTAGAAGTGAGGGGATGAAATGTTAAAGCGCGAAAATGTCTAAACTCCATCAATTTTGCGTTGTTGCATCGATTTTGAGTAGTATTGCAATAAAAATGCTATAAAATCACTGTAAACGAATTTGCCGTCTTTTAAAGCAATACACTGTGCTATTTAAAGTCTAGAAATTGTATCAAACGGAGAAAAATCTAACACAATCATGTAGCCAGCACCAAGCCGTGACTTGTTGTCACGCCACATACATAACCTGGGGACTCGCGCGGCGTAAATTAAAAAGTGCTTTTATAAGGTTTGAAAATTGCTCTTCTCCATTTATAAACGGTTAACTAGTTTTTTATTTGTACCTATTTTCTACAGAGAAAATATAGTCACGGTTAACACGAAGTCTTAACGGTTAACAAACACTTTTTTATATAAAAGAAATAACTCTGATATTTTTATGTGTCGGTGCCGTTAATCGTCGTTATTCGTGAAAAATATGTGATGTTGTGCTTGAAAGCCCTTGTTAATCGTCCCAACTAGACAGTGTTGTTCATGTTAACACTCTAAGTTAGAGAAAAATGATTTTTATGTTGTCTAAGGATTCAGAAACGGAGAAATTTGTTGTGTTAATCGTTACAATGAGTCACTTAATAAGTCACGAACTTCGAGCGTATGTTGCGTAGCTGTCACGTAAAAAGCAATGCATTGCTTGCGTGACACAAGAGACAATTTTTTGGGGTAAAATGTTTCAATCTTATAACAATTTCCGTTCATTTTGGGCTAGAAATAATCACACAACTATTTTTTCTTGAAATCGTACATAGAAGTCACAAGAATTGAAACCTGTACGTCGTAAATAGCAAAATGACAAAAATACAATCTTGGACATAAATGTTGAGACTCTGAACACGCTTACACATTTCTTGAGTATGTTTGCTGCAATACATGACTTTGACGGTCTTTCAATTATCCCCCTCCCCCCCAAAAGCAATGTTGTGTTCCCTGAAGGTGTTTCTCTCCCATGAATAACAACATTGATCGAGGGAGGGGGAGGGAGGAACAGATATTGATGTGTACAGTCATGAAACTATGCAAAATTTGAAGAGTCTCAACTATTTCTGTCCAAGATTGTATTTGGCAAAAAATAATATTTTTCGCACGAGCGCTTTATTTTTTCAAGGTATCCTTTGACTGAAATGAGCATTTCTACTGTGTAAATGCATGGGAAAACTTTCATACCAAACAACTGCACTTGCTAGAAGTGAGGGGATGAAATGTTAAAGCGCGAAAATGTCTAAACTCCATCAATTTTGCGTTGTTGCATCGATTTTGAGTAGTATTGCAATAAAAATGCTATAAAATCACTGTAAACGAATTTGCCGTCTTTTAAAGCAATACACTGTGCTATTTAAAGTCTAGAAATTGTATCAAACGGAGAAAAATCTAACACAATCATGTAGCCAGCACCAAGCCGTGACTTGTTGTCACGCCACATACATAACCTGGGGACTCGCGCGGCGTAAATTAAAAAGTGCTTTTATAAGGTTTGAAAATTGCTCTTCTCCATTTATAAACGGTTAACTAGTTTTTTATTTGTACCTATTTTCTACAGAGAAAATATAGTCACGGTTAACACGAAGTCTTAACGGTTAACAAACACTTTTTTATATAAAAGAAATAACTCTGATATTTTTATGTGTCGGTGCCGTTAATCGTCGTTATTCGTGAAAAATATGTGATGTTGTGCTTGAAAGCCCTTGTTAATCGTCCCAACTAGACAGTGTTGTTCATGTTAACACTCTAAGTTAGAGAAAAATGATTTTTATGTTGTCTAAGGATTCAGAAACGGAGAAATTTGTTGTGTTAATCGTTACAATGAGTCACTTAATAAGTCACGAACTTCGAGCGTATGTTGCGTAGCTGTCACGTAAAAAGCAATGCATTGCTTGCGTGACACAAGAGACAATTTTTTGGGGTAAAATGTTTCAATCTTATAACAATTTCCGTTCATTTTGGGCTAGAAATAATCACACAACTATTTTTTCTTGAAATCGTACATAGAAGTCACAAGAATTGAAACCTGTACGTCGTAAATAGCAAAATGACAAAAATACAATCTTGGACATAAATGTTGAGACTCTGAACACGCTTACACATTTCTTGAGTATGTTTGCTGCAATACATGACTTTGACGGTCTTTCAATTATCCCCCTCCCCCCCAAAAGCAATGTTGTGTTCCCTGAAGGTGTTTCTCTCCCATGAATAACAACATTGATCGAGGGAGGGGGAGGGAGGAACAGATATTGATGTGTACAGTCATGAAACTATGCAAAATTTGAAGAGTCTCAACTATTTCTGTCCAAGATTGTATTTGGCAAAAAATAATATTTTTCGCACGAGCGCTTTATTTTTTCAAGGTATCCTTTGACTGAAATGAGCATTTCTACTGTGTAAATGCATGGGAAAACTTTCATACCAAACAACTGCACTTGCTAGAAGTGAGGGGATGAAATGTTAAAGCGCGAAAATGTCTAAACTCCATCAATTTTGCGTTGTTGCATCGATTTTGAGTAGTATTGCAATAAAAATGCTATAAAATCACTGTAAACGAATTTGCCGTCTTTTAAAGCAATACACTGTGCTATTTAAAGTCTAGAAATTGTATCAAACGGAGAAAAATCTAACACAATCATGTAGCCAGCACCAAGCCGTGACTTGTTGTCACGCCACATACATAACCTGGGGACTCGCGCGGCGTAAATTAAAAAGTGCTTTTATAAGGTTTGAAAATTGCTCTTCTCCATTTATAAACGGTTAACTAGTTTTTTATTTGTACCTATTTTCTACAGAGAAAATATAGTCACGGTTAACACGAAGTCTTAACGGTTAACAAACACTTTTTTATATAAAAGAAATAACTCTGATATTTTTATGTGTCGGTGCCGTTAATCGTCGTTATTCGTGAAAAATATGTGATGTTGTGCTTGAAAGCCCTTGTTAATCGTCCCAACTAGACAGTGTTGTTCATGTTAACACTCTAAGTTAGAGAAAAATGATTTTTATGTTGTCTAAGGATTCAGAAACGGAGAAATTTGTTGTGTTAATCGTTACAATGAGTCACTTAATAAGTCACGAACTTCGAGCGTATGTTGCGTAGCTGTCACGTAAAAAGCAATGCATTGCTTGCGTGACACAAGAGACAATTTTTTGGGGTAAAATGTTTCAATCTTATAACAATTTCCGTTCATTTTGGGCTAGAAATAATCACACAACTATTTTTTCTTGAAATCGTACATAGAAGTCACAAGAATTGAAACCTGTACGTCGTAAATAGCAAAATGACAAAAATACAATCTTGGACATAAATGTTGAGACTCTGAACACGCTTACACATTTCTTGAGTATGTTTGCTGCAATACATGACTTTGACGGTCTTTCAATTATCCCCCTCCCCCCCAAAAGCAATGTTGTGTTCCCTGAAGGTGTTTCTCTCCCATGAATAACAACATTGATCGAGGGAGGGGGAGGGAGGAACAGATATTGATGTGTACAGTCATGAAACTATGCAAAATTTGAAGAGTCTCAACTATTTCTGTCCAAGATTGTATTTGGCAAAAAATAATATTTTTCGCACGAGCGCTTTATTTTTTCAAGGTATCCTTTGACTGAAATGAGCATTTCTACTGTGTAAATGCATGGGAAAACTTTCATACCAAACAACTGCACTTGCTAGAAGTGAGGGGATGAAATGTTAAAGCGCGAAAATGTCTAAACTCCATCAATTTTGCGTTGTTGCATCGATTTTGAGTAGTATTGCAATAAAAATGCTATAAAATCACTGTAAACGAATTTGCCGTCTTTTAAAGCAATACACTGTGCTATTTAAAGTCTAGAAATTGTATCAAACGGAGAAAAATCTAACACAATCATGTAGCCAGCACCAAGCCGTGACTTGTTGTCACGCCACATACATAACCTGGGGACTCGCGCGGCGTAAATTAAAAAGTGCTTTTATAAGGTTTGAAAATTGCTCTTCTCCATTTATAAACGGTTAACTAGTTTTTTATTTGTACCTATTTTCTACAGAGAAAATATAGTCACGGTTAACACGAAGTCTTAACGGTTAACAAACACTTTTTTATATAAAAGAAATAACTCTGATATTTTTATGTGTCGGTGCCGTTAATCGTCGTTATTCGTGAAAAATATGTGATGTTGTGCTTGAAAGCCCTTGTTAATCGTCCCAACTAGACAGTGTTGTTCATGTTAACACTCTAAGTTAGAGAAAAATGATTTTTATGTTGTCTAAGGATTCAGAAACGGAGAAATTTGTTGTGTTAATCGTTACAATGAGTCACTTAATAAGTCACGAACTTCGAGCGTATGTTGCGTAGCTGTCACGTAAAAAGCAATGCATTGCTTGCGTGACACAAGAGACAATTTTTTGGGGTAAAATGTTTCAATCTTATAACAATTTCCGTTCATTTTGGGCTAGAAATAATCACACAACTATTTTTTCTTGAAATCGTACATAGAAGTCACAAGAATTGAAACCTGTACGTCGTAAATAGCAAAATGACAAAAATACAATCTTGGACATAAATGTTGAGACTCTGAACACGCTTACACATTTCTTGAGTATGTTTGCTGCAATACATGACTTTGACGGTCTTTCAATTATCCCCCTCCCCCCCAAAAGCAATGTTGTGTTCCCTGAAGGTGTTTCTCTCCCATGAATAACAACATTGATCGAGGGAGGGGGAGGGAGGAACAGATATTGATGTGTACAGTCATGAAACTATGCAAAATTTGAAGAGTCTCAACTATTTCTGTCCAAGATTGTATTTGGCAAAAAATAATATTTTTCGCACGAGCGCTTTATTTTTTCAAGGTATCCTTTGACTGAAATGAGCATTTCTACTGTGTAAATGCATGGGAAAACTTTCATACCAAACAACTGCACTTGCTAGAAGTGAGGGGATGAAATGTTAAAGCGCGAAAATGTCTAAACTCCATCAATTTTGCGTTGTTGCATCGATTTTGAGTAGTATTGCAATAAAAATGCTATAAAATCACTGTAAACGAATTTGCCGTCTTTTAAAGCAATACACTGTGCTATTTAAAGTCTAGAAATTGTATCAAACGGAGAAAAATCTAACACAATCATGTAGCCAGCACCAAGCCGTGACTTGTTGTCACGCCACATACATAACCTGGGGACTCGCGCGGCGTAAATTAAAAAGTGCTTTTATAAGGTTTGAAAATTGCTCTTCTCCATTTATAAACGGTTAACTAGTTTTTTATTTGTACCTATTTTCTACAGAGAAAATATAGTCACGGTTAACACGAAGTCTTAACGGTTAACAAACACTTTTTTATATAAAAGAAATAACTCTGATATTTTTATGTGTCGGTGCCGTTAATCGTCGTTATTCGTGAAAAATATGTGATGTTGTGCTTGAAAGCCCTTGTTAATCGTCCCAACTAGACAGTGTTGTTCATGTTAACACTCTAAGTTAGAGAAAAATGATTTTTATGTTGTCTAAGGATTCAGAAACGGAGAAATTTGTTGTGTTAATCGTTACAATGAGTCACTTAATAAGTCACGAACTTCGAGCGTATGTTGCGTAGCTGTCACGTAAAAAGCAATGCATTGCTTGCGTGACACAAGAGACAATTTTTTGGGGTAAAATGTTTCAATCTTATAACAATTTCCGTTCATTTTGGGCTAGAAATAATCACACAACTATTTTTTCTTGAAATCGTACATAGAAGTCACAAGAATTGAAACCTGTACGTCGTAAATAGCAAAATGACAAAAATACAATCTTGGACATAAATGTTGAGACTCTGAACACGCTTACACATTTCTTGAGTATGTTTGCTGCAATACATGACTTTGACGGTCTTTCAATTATCCCCCTCCCCCCCAAAAGCAATGTTGTGTTCCCTGAAGGTGTTTCTCTCCCATGAATAACAACATTGATCGAGGGAGGGGGAGGGAGGAACAGATATTGATGTGTACAGTCATGAAACTATGCAAAATTTGAAGAGTCTCAACTATTTCTGTCCAAGATTGTATTTGGCAAAAAATAATATTTTTCGCACGAGCGCTTTATTTTTTCAAGGTATCCTTTGACTGAAATGAGCATTTCTACTGTGTAAATGCATGGGAAAACTTTCATACCAAACAACTGCACTTGCTAGAAGTGAGGGGATGAAATGTTAAAGCGCGAAAATGTCTAAACTCCATCAATTTTGCGTTGTTGCATCGATTTTGAGTAGTATTGCAATAAAAATGCTATAAAATCACTGTAAACGAATTTGCCGTCTTTTAAAGCAATACACTGTGCTATTTAAAGTCTAGAAATTGTATCAAACGGAGAAAAATCTAACACAATCATGTAGCCAGCACCAAGCCGTGACTTGTTGTCACGCCACATACATAACCTGGGGACTCGCGCGGCGTAAATTAAAAAGTGCTTTTATAAGGTTTGAAAATTGCTCTTCTCCATTTATAAACGGTTAACTAGTTTTTTATTTGTACCTATTTTCTACAGAGAAAATATAGTCACGGTTAACACGAAGTCTTAACGGTTAACAAACACTTTTTTATATAAAAGAAATAACTCTGATATTTTTATGTGTCGGTGCCGTTAATCGTCGTTATTCGTGAAAAATATGTGATGTTGTGCTTGAAAGCCCTTGTTAATCGTCCCAACTAGACAGTGTTGTTCATGTTAACACTCTAAGTTAGAGAAAAATGATTTTTATGTTGTCTAAGGATTCAGAAACGGAGAAATTTGTTGTGTTAATCGTTACAATGAGTCACTTAATAAGTCACGAACTTCGAGCGTATGTTGCGTAGCTGTCACGTAAAAAGCAATGCATTGCTTGCGTGACACAAGAGACAATTTTTTGGGGTAAAATGTTTCAATCTTATAACAATTTCCGTTCATTTTGGGCTAGAAATAATCACACAACTATTTTTTCTTGAAATCGTACATAGAAGTCACAAGAATTGAAACCTGTACGTCGTAAATAGCAAAATGACAAAAATACAATCTTGGACATAAATGTTGAGACTCTGAACACGCTTACACATTTCTTGAGTATGTTTGCTGCAATACATGACTTTGACGGTCTTTCAATTATCCCCCTCCCCCCCAAAAGCAATGTTGTGTTCCCTGAAGGTGTTTCTCTCCCATGAATAACAACATTGATCGAGGGAGGGGGAGGGAGGAACAGATATTGATGTGTACAGTCATGAAACTATGCAAAATTTGAAGAGTCTCAACTATTTCTGTCCAAGATTGTATTTGGCAAAAAATAATATTTTTCGCACGAGCGCTTTATTTTTTCAAGGTATCCTTTGACTGAAATGAGCATTTCTACTGTGTAAATGCATGGGAAAACTTTCATACCAAACAACTGCACTTGCTAGAAGTGAGGGGATGAAATGTTAAAGCGCGAAAATGTCTAAACTCCATCAATTTTGCGTTGTTGCATCGATTTTGAGTAGTATTGCAATAAAAATGCTATAAAATCACTGTAAACGAATTTGCCGTCTTTTAAAGCAATACACTGTGCTATTTAAAGTCTAGAAATTGTATCAAACGGAGAAAAATCTAACACAATCATGTAGCCAGCACCAAGCCGTGACTTGTTGTCACGCCACATACATAACCTGGGGACTCGCGCGGCGTAAATTAAAAAGTGCTTTTATAAGGTTTGAAAATTGCTCTTCTCCATTTATAAACGGTTAACTAGTTTTTTATTTGTACCTATTTTCTACAGAGAAAATATAGTCACGGTTAACACGAAGTCTTAACGGTTAACAAACACTTTTTTATATAAAAGAAATAACTCTGATATTTTTATGTGTCGGTGCCGTTAATCGTCGTTATTCGTGAAAAATATGTGATGTTGTGCTTGAAAGCCCTTGTTAATCGTCCCAACTAGACAGTGTTGTTCATGTTAACACTCTAAGTTAGAGAAAAATGATTTTTATGTTGTCTAAGGATTCAGAAACGGAGAAATTTGTTGTGTTAATCGTTACAATGAGTCACTTAATAAGTCACGAACTTCGAGCGTATGTTGCGTAGCTGTCACGTAAAAAGCAATGCATTGCTTTTTACGTGACACAAGAGACAATTTTTTGGGGTAAAATGTTTCAATCTTATAACAATTTCCGTTCATTTTGGGCTAGAAATAATCACACAACTATTTTTTCTTGAAATCGTACATAGAAGTCACAAGAATTGAAACCTGTACGTCGTAAATAGCAAAATGACAAAAATACAATCTTGGACATAAATGTTGAGACTCTGAACACGCTTACACATTTCTTGAGTATGTTTGCTGCAATACATGACTTTGACGGTCTTTCAATTATCCCCCTCCCCCCCAAAAGCAATGTTGTGTTCCCTGAAGGTGTTTCTCTCCCATGAATAACAACATTGATCGAGGGAGGGGGAGGGAGGAACAGATATTGATGTGTACAGTCATGAAACTATGCAAAATTTGAAGAGTCTCAACTATTTCTGTCCAAGATTGTATTTGGCAAAAAATAATATTTTTCGCACGAGCGCTTTATTTTTTCAAGGTATCCTTTGACTGAAATGAGCATTTCTACTGTGTAAATGCATGGGAAAACTTTCATACCAAACAACTGCACTTGCTAGAAGTGAGGGGATGAAATGTTAAAGCGCGAAAATGTCTAAACTCCATCAATTTTGCGTTGTTGCATCGATTTTGAGTAGTATTGCAATAAAAATGCTATAAAATCACTGTAAACGAATTTGCCGTCTTTTAAAGCAATACACTGTGCTATTTAAAGTCTAGAAATTGTATCAAACGGAGAAAAATCTAACACAATCATGTAGCCAGCACCAAGCCGTGACTTGTTGTCAGGCCACATACATAACCTGGGGACTCGCGCGGCGTAAATTAAAAAGTGCTTTTATAAGGTTTGAAAATTGCTCTTCTCCATTTATAAACGGTTAACTAGTTTTTTATTTGTACCTATTTTCTACAGAGAAAATATAGTCACGGTTAACACGAAGTCTTAACGGTTAACAAACACTTTTTTATATAAAAGAAATAACTCTGATATTTTTATGTGTCGGTGCCGTTAATCGTCGTTATTCGTGAAAAATATGTGATGTTGTGCTTGAAAGCCCTTGTTAATCGTCCCAACTAGACAGTGTTGTTCATGTTAACACTCTAAGTTAGAGAAAAATGATTTTTATGTTGTCTAAGGATTCAGAAACGGAGAAATTTGTTGTGTTAATCGTTACAATGAGTCACTTAATAAGTCACGAACTTCGAGCGTATGTTGCGTAGCTGTCACGTAAAAAGCAATGCATTGCTTGCGTGACACAAGAGACAATTTTTTGGGGTAAAATGTTTCAATCTTATAACAATTTCCGTTCATTTTGGGCTAGAAATAATCACACAACTATTTTTTCTTGAAATCGTACATAGAAGTCACAAGAATTGAAACCTGTACGTCGTAAATAGCAAAATGACAAAAATACAATCTTGGACATAAATGTTGAGACTCTGAACACGCTTACACATTTCTTGAGTATGTTTGCTGCAATACATGACTTTGACGGTCTTTCAATTATCCCCCTCCCCCCCAAAAGCAATGTTGTGTTCCCTGAAGGTGTTTCTCTCCCATGAATAACAACATTGATCGAGGGAGGGGGAGGGAGGAACAGATATTGATGTGTACAGTCATGAAACTATGCAAAATTTGAAGAGTCTCAACTATTTCTGTCCAAGATTGTATTTGGCAAAAAATAATATTTTTCGCACGAGCGCTTTATTTTTTCAAGGTATCCTTTGACTGAAATGAGCATTTCTACTGTGTAAATGCATGGGAAAACTTTCATACCAAACAACTGCACTTGCTAGAAGTGAGGGGATGAAATGTTAAAGCGCGAAAATGTCTAAACTCCATCAATTTTGCGTTGTTGCATCGATTTTGAGTAGTATTGCAATAAAAATGCTATAAAATCACTGTAAACGAATTTGCCGTCTTTTAAAGCAATACACTGTGCTATTTAAAGTCTAGAAATTGTATCAAACGGAGAAAAATCTAACACAATCATGTAGCCAGCACCAAGCCGTGACTTGTTGTCACGCCACATACATAACCTGGGGACTCGCGCGGCGTAAATTAAAAAGTGCTTTTATAAGGTTTGAAAATTGCTCTTCTCCATTTATAAACGGTTAACTAGTTTTTTATTTGTACCTATTTTCTACAGAGAAAATATAGTCACGGTTAACACGAAGTCTTAACGGTTAACAAACACTTTTTTATATAAAAGAAATAACTCTGATATTTTTATGTGTCGGTGCCGTTAATCGTCGTTATTCGTGAAAAATATGTGATGTTGTGCTTGAAAGCCCTTGTTAATCGTCCCAACTAGACAGTGTTGTTCATGTTAACACTCTAAGTTAGAGAAAAATGATTTTTATGTTGTCTAAGGATTCAGAAACGGAGAAATTTGTTGTGTTAATCGTTACAATGAGTCACTTAATAAGTCACGAACTTCGAGCGTATGTTGCGTAGCTGTCACGTAAAAAGCAATGCATTGCTTGCGTGACACAAGAGACAATTTTTTGGGGTAAAATGTTTCAATCTTATAACAATTTCCGTTCATTTTGGGCTAGAAATAATCACACAACTATTTTTTCTTGAAATCGTACATAGAAGTCACAAGAATTGAAACCTGTACGTCGTAAATAGCAAAATGACAAAAATACAATCTTGGACATAAATGTTGAGACTCTGAACACGCTTACACATTTCTTGAGTATGTTTGCTGCAATACATGACTTTGACGGTCTTTCAATTATCCCCCTCCCCCCCAAAAGCAATGTTGTGTTCCCTGAAGGTGTTTCTCTCCCATGAATAACAACATTGATCGAGGGAGGGGGAGGGAGGAACAGATATTGATGTGTACAGTCATGAAACTATGCAAAATTTGAAGAGTCTCAACTATTTCTGTCCAAGATTGTATTTGGCAAAAAATAATATTTTTCGCACGAGCGCTTTATTTTTTCAAGGTATCCTTTGACTGAAATGAGCATTTCTACTGTGTAAATGCATGGGAAAACTTTCATACCAAACAACTGCACTTGCTAGAAGTGAGGGGATGAAATGTTAAAGCGCGAAAATGTCTAAACTCCATCAATTTTGCGTTGTTGCATCGATTTTGAGTAGTATTGCAATAAAAATGCTATAAAATCACTGTAAACGAATTTGCCGTCTTTTAAAGCAATACACTGTGCTATTTAAAGTCTAGAAATTGTATCAAACGGAGAAAAATCTAACACAATCATGTAGCCAGCACCAAGCCGTGACTTGTTGTCACGCCACATACATAACCTGGGGACTCGCGCGGCGTAAATTAAAAAGTGCTTTTATAAGGTTTGAAAATTGCTCTTCTCCATTTATAAACGGTTAACTAGTTTTTTATTTGTACCTATTTTCTACAAAGAAAATATAGTCACGGTTAACACGAAGTCTTAACGGTTAACAAACACTTTTTTATATAAAAGAAATAACTCTGATATTTTTATGTGTCGGTGCCGTTAATCGTCGTTATTCGTGAAAAATATGTGATGTTGTGCTTGAAAGCCCTTGTTAATCGTCCCAACTAGACAGTGTTGTTCATGTTAACACTCTAAGTTAGAGAAAAATGATTTTTATGTTGTCTAAGGATTCAGAAACGGAGAAATTTGTTGTGTTAATCGTTACAATGAGTCACTTAATAAGTCACGAACTTCGAGCGTATGTTGCGTAGCTGTCACGTAAAAAGCAATGCATTGCTTGCGTGACACAAGAGACAATTTTTTGGGGTAAAATGTTTCAATCTTATAACAATTTCCGTTCATTTTGGGCTAGAAATAATCACACAACTATTTTTTCTTGAAATCGTACATAGAAGTCACAAGAATTGAAACCTGTACGTCGTAAATAGCAAAATGACAAAAATACAATCTTGGACATAAATGTTGAGACTCTGAACACGCTTACACATTTCTTGAGTATGTTTGCTGCAATACATGACTTTGACGGTCTTTCAATTATCCCCCTCCCCCCCAAAAGCAATGTTGTGTTCCCTGAAGGTGTTTCTCTCCCATGAATAACAACATTGATCGAGGGAGGGGGAGGGAGGAACAGATATTGATGTGTACAGTCATGAAACTATGCAAAATTTGAAGAGTCTCAACTATTTCTGTCCAAGATTGTATTTGGCAAAAAATAATATTTTTCGCACGAGCGCTTTATTTTTTCAAGGTATCCTTTGACTGAAATGAGCATTTCTACTGTGTAAATGCATGGGAAAACTTTCATACCAAACAACTGCACTTGCTAGAAGTGAGGGGATGAAATGTTAAAGCGCGAAAATGTCTAAACTCCATCAATTTTGCGTTGTTGCATCGATTTTGAGTAGTATTGCAATAAAAATGCTATAAAATCACTGTAAACGAATTTGCCGTCTTTTAAAGCAATACACTGTGCTATTTAAAGTCTAGAAATTGTATCAAACGGAGAAAAATCTAACACAATCATGTAGCCAGCACCAAGCCGTGACTTGTTGTCACGCCACATACATAACCTGGGGACTCGCGCGGCGTAAATTAAAAAGTGCTTTTATAAGGTTTGAAAATTGCTCTTCTCCATTTATAAACGGTTAACTAGTTTTTTATTTGTACCTATTTTCTACAGAGAAAATATAGTCACGGTTAACACGAAGTCTTAACGGTTAACAAACACTTTTTTATATAAAAGAAATAACTCTGATATTTTTATGTGTCGGTGCCGTTAATCGTCGTTATTCGTGAAAAATATGTGATGTTGTGCTTGAAAGCCCTTGTTAATCGTCCCAACTAGACAGTGTTGTTCATGTTAACACTCTAAGTTAGAGAAAAATGATTTTTATGTTGTCTAAGGATTCAGAAACGGAGAAATTTGTTGTGTTAATCGTTACAATGAGTCACTTAATAAGTCACGAACTTCGAGCGTATGTTGCGTAGCTGTCACGTAAAAAGCAATGCATTGCTTGCGTGACACAAGAGACAATTTTTTGGGGTAAAATGTTTCAATCTTATAACAATTTCCGTTCATTTTGGGCTAGAAATAATCACACAACTATTTTTTCTTGAAATCGTACATAGAAGTCACAAGAATTGAAACCTGTACGTCGTAAATAGCAAAATGACAAAAATACAATCTTGGACATAAATGTTGAGACTCTGAACACGCTTACACATTTCTTGAGTATGTTTGCTGCAATACATGACTTTGACGGTCTTTCAATTATCCCCCTCCCCCCCAAAAGCAATGTTGTGTTCCCTGAAGGTGTTTCTCTCCCATGAATAACAACATTGATCGAGGGAGGGGGAGGGAGGAACAGATATTGATGTGTACAGTCATGAAACTATGCAAAATTTGAAGAGTCTCAACTATTTCTGTCCAAGATTGTATTTGGCAAAAAATAATATTTTTCGCACGAGCGCTTTATTTTTTCAAGGTATCCTTTGACTGAAATGAGCATTTCTACTGTGTAAATGCATGGGAAAACTTTCATACCAAACAACTGCACTTGCTAGAAGTGAGGGGATGAAATGTTAAAGCGCGAAAATGTCTAAACTCCATCAATTTTGCGTTGTTGCATCGATTTTGAGTAGTATTGCAATAAAAATGCTATAAAATCACTGTAAACGAATTTGCCGTCTTTTAAAGCAATACACTGTGCTATTTAAAGTCTAGAAATTGTATCAAACGGAGAAAAATCTAACACAATCATGTAGCCAGCACCAAGCCGTGACTTGTTGTCACGCCACATACATAACCTGGGGACTCGCGCGGCGTAAATTAAAAAGTGCTTTTATAAGGTTTGAAAATTGCTCTTCTCCATTTATAAACGGTTAACTAGTTTTTTATTTGTACCTATTTTCTACAGAGAAAATATAGTCACGGTTAACACGAAGTCTTAACGGTTAACAAACACTTTTTTATATAAAAGAAATAACTCTGATATTTTTATGTGTCGGTGCCGTTAATCGTCGTTATTCGTGAAAAATATGTGATGTTGTGCTTGAAAGCCCTTGTTAATCGTCCCAACTAGACAGTGTTGTTCATGTTAACACTCTAAGTTAGAGAAAAATGATTTTTATGTTGTCTAAGGATTCAGAAACGGAGAAATTTGTTGTGTTAATCGTTACAATGAGTCACTTAATAAGTCACGAACTTCGAGCGTATGTTGCGTAGCTGTCACGTAAAAAGCAATGCATTGCTTGCGTGACACAAGAGACAATTTTTTGGGGTAAAATGTTTCAATCTTATAACAATTTCCGTTCATTTTGGGCTAGAAATAATCACACAACTATTTTTTCTTGAAATCGTACATAGAAGTCACAAGAATTGAAACCTGTACGTCGTAAATAGCAAAATGACAAAAATACAATCTTGGACATAAATGTTGAGACTCTGAACACGCTTACACATTTCTTGAGTATGTTTGCTGCAATACATGACTTTGACGGTCTTTCAATTATCCCCCTCCCCCCCAAAAGCAATGTTGTGTTCCCTGAAGGTGTTTCTCTCCCATGAATAACAACATTGATCGAGGGAGGGGGAGGGAGGAACAGATATTGATGTGTACAGTCATGAAACTATGCAAAATTTGAAGAGTCTCAACTATTTCTGTCCAAGATTGTATTTGGCAAAAAATAATATTTTTCGCACGAGCGCTTTATTTTTTCAAGGTATCCTTTGACTGAAATGAGCATTTCTACTGTGTAAATGCATGGGAAAACTTTCATACCAAACAACTGCACTTGCTAGAAGTGAGGGGATGAAATGTTAAAGCGCGAAAATGTCTAAACTCCATCAATTTTGCGTTGTTGCATCGATTTTGAGTAGTATTGCAATAAAAATGCTATAAAATCACTATAAACGAATTTGCCGTCTTTTAAAGCAATACACTGTGCTATTTAAAGTCTAGAAATTGTATCAAACGGAGAAAAATCTAACACAATCATGTAGCCAGCACCAAGCCGTGACTTGTTGTCACGCCACATACATAACCTGGGGACTCGCGCGGCGTAAATTAAAAAGTGCTTTTATAAGGTTTGAAAATTGCTCTTCTCCATTTATAAACGGTTAACTAGTTTTTTATTTGTACCTATTTTCTACAGAGAAAATATAGTCACGGTTAACACGAAGTCTTAACGGTTAACAAACACTTTTTTATATAAAAGAAATAACTCTGATATTTTTATGTGTCGGTGCCGTTAATCGTCGTTATTCGTGAAAAATATGTGATGTTGTGCTTGAAAGCCCTTGTTAATCGTCCCAACTAGACAGTGTTGTTCATGTTAACACTCTAAGTTAGAGAAAAATGATTTTTATGTTGTCTAAGGATTCAGAAACGGAGAAATTTGTTGTGTTAATCGTTACAATGAGTCACTTAATAAGTCACGAACTTCGAGCGTATGTTGCGTAGCTGTCACGTAAAAAGCAATGCATTGCTTGCGTGACACAAGAGACAATTTTTTGGGGTAAAATGTTTCAATCTTATAACAATTTCCGTTCATTTTGGGCTAGAAATAATCACACAACTATTTTTTCTTGAAATCGTACATAGAAGTCACAAGAATTGAAACCTGTACGTCGTAAATAGCAAAATGACAAAAATACAATCTTGGACATAAATGTTGAGACTCTGAACACGCTTACACATTTCTTGAGTATGTTTGCTGCAATACATGACTTTGACGGTCTTTCAATTATCCCCCTTCCCCCCAAAAGCAATGTTGTGTTCCCTGAAGGTGTTTCTCTCCCATGAATAACAACATTGATCGAGGGAGGGGGAGGGAGGAACAGATATTGATGTGTACAGTCATGAAACTATGCAAAATTTGAAGAGTCTCAACTATTTCTGTCCAAGATTGTATTTGGCAAAAAATAATATTTTTCGCACGAGCGCTTTATTTTTTCAAGGTATCCTTTGACTGAAATGAGCATTTCTACTGTGTAAATGCATGGGAAAACTTTCATACCAAACAACTGCACTTGCTAGAAGTGAGGGGATGAAATGTTAAAGCGCGAAAATGTCTAAACTCCATCAATTTTGCGTTGTTGCATCGATTTTGAGTAGTATTGCAATAAAAATGCTATAAAATCACTGTAAACGAATTTGCCGTCTTTTAAAGCAATACACTGTGCTATTTAAAGTCTAGAAATTGTATCAAACGGAGAAAAATCTAACACAATCATGTAGCCAGCACCAAGCCGTGACTTGTTGTCACGCCACATACATAACCTGGGGACTCGCGCGGCGTAAATTAAAAAGTGCTTTTATAAGGTTTGAAAATTGCTCTTCTCCATTTATAAACGGTTAACTAGTTTTTTATTTGTACCTATTTTCTACAGAGAAAATATAGTCACGGTTAACACGAAGTCTTAACGGTTAACAAACACTTTTTTATATAAAAGAAATAACTCTGATATTTTTATGTGTCGGTGCCGTTAATCGTCGTTATTCGTGAAAAATATGTGATGTTGTGCTTGAAAGCCCTTGTTAATCGTCCCAACTAGACAGTGTTGTTCATGTTAACACTCTAAGTTAGAGAAAAATGATTTTTATGTTGTCTAAGGATTCAGAAACGGAGAAATTTGTTGTGTTAATCGTTACAATGAGTCACTTAATAAGTCACGAACTTCGAGCGTATGTTGCGTAGCTGTCACGTAAAAAGCAATGCATTGCTTGCGTGACACAAGAGACAATTTTTTGGGGTAAAATGTTTCAATCTTATAACAATTTCCGTTCATTTTGGGCTAGAAATAATCACACAACTATTTTTTCTTGAAATCGTACATAGAAGTCACAAGAATTGAAACCTGTACGTCGTAAATAGCAAAATGACAAAAATACAATCTTGGACATAAATGTTGAGACTCTGAACACGCTTACACATTTCTTGAGTATGTTTGCTGCAATACATGACTTTGACGGTCTTTCAATTATCCCCCTCCCCCCCAAAAGCAATGTTGTGTTCCCTGAAGGTGTTTCTCTCCCATGAATAACAACATTGATCGAGGGAGGGGGAGGGAGGAACAGATATTGATGTGTACAGTCATGAAACTATGCAAAATTTGAAGAGTCTCAACTATTTCTGTCCAAGATTGTATTTGGCAAAAAATAATATTTTTCGCACGAGCGCTTTATTTTTTCAAGGTATCCTTTGACTGAAATGAGCATTTCTACTGTGTAAATGCATGGGAAAACTTTCATACCAAACAACTGCACTTGCTAGAAGTGAGGGGATGAAATGTTAAAGCGCGAAAATGTCTAAACTCCATCAATTTTGCGTTGTTGCATCGATTTTGAGTAGTATTGCAATAAAAATGCTATAAAATCACTGTAAACGAATTTGCCGTCTTTTAAAGCAATACACTGTGCTATTTAAAGTCTAGAAATTGTATCAAACGGAGAAAAATCTAACACAATCATGTAGCCAGCACCAAGCCGTGACTTGTTGTCACGCCACATACATAACCTGGGGACTCGCGCGGCGTAAATTAAAAAGTGCTTTTATAAGGTTTGAAAATTGCTCTTCTCCATTTATAAACGGTTAACTAGTTTTTTATTTGTACCTATTTTCTACAGAGAAAATATAGTCACGGTTAACACGAAGTCTTAACGGTTAACAAACACTTTTTTATATAAAAGAAATAACTCTGATATTTTTATGTGTCGGTGCCGTTAATCGTCGTTATTCGTGAAAAATATGTGATGTTGTGCTTGAAAGCCCTTGTTAATCGTCCCAACTAGACAGTGTTGTTCATGTTAACACTCTAAGTTAGAGAAAAATGATTTTTATGTTGTCTAAGGATTCAGAAACGGAGAAATTTGTTGTGTTAATCGTTACAATGAGTCACTTAATAAGTCACGAACTTCGAGCGTATGTTGCGTAGCTGTCACGTAAAAAGCAATGCATTGCTTGCGTGACACAAGAGACAATTTTTTGGGGTAAAATGTTTCAATCTTATAACAATTTCCGTTCATTTTGGGCTAGAAATAATCACACAACTATTTTTTCTTGAAATCGTACATAGAAGTCACAAGAATTGAAACCTGTACGTCGTAAATAGCAAAATGACAAAAATACAATCTTGGACATAAATGTTGAGACTCTGAACACGCTTACACATTTCTTGAGTATGTTTGCTGCAATACATGACTTTGACGGTCTTTCAATTATCCCCCTCCCCCCCAAAAGCAATGTTGTGTTCCCTGAAGGTGTTTCTCTCCCATGAATAACAACATTGATCGAGGGAGGGGGAGGGAGGAACAGATATTGATGTGTACAGTCATGAAACTATGCAAAATTTGAAGAGTCTCAACTATTTCTGTCCAAGATTGTAGCTCGGCAGCACGGCCTTCTTTGCCCCTTCAATCTTCAGTAGATATCGCTCAAGCCGTGCTGCCGATATTACAGATATTACCGAATGTGACAGTGGCGTCCAACGCAACTAATTTGACCTCTAGAGTGACGACTACTCTAAGTTCTGCACCGCCTAACGTTGTGTCGGCCAGTACTTCGACAGCGTCGGTTTCAGGCCAAGCAAAAGGCTCTGAGGCGGTCGAAATTGCAACGGCGGTGAGTATTTCATGTTTATTTAGTGTGGGATGTGATATATTTGTTTGTCGCAAAACCTCAGTGGTTTTTGTTAAAATGGTTTTCGTAGTTCAGTTCTCGTTCTAGTTCGCTTCGGATAGTGTACTATAGTTGCTTTATAGTTGTGGAGTTTTATCATCCTTATTTTTCGCTGTATCTACCAGTGGGAAGGATTTATTCATTACAACGCGGCGGTTTTAGTCCGCATATTTTACTCGTATTCAAATTTTCTCTGGTTTGTCGGCTTTGAGGTGTCGGTCCCAGGGGCTTTTTGGTATGGCGTTTTAATTAGTATCTCGTTTGTTTGGTTGGGCCGCTTTGTTTTTCATCACTCTATTTTTATATTTATTGTTTGTCTAACTTGTATTTTTTAATTTAATAGTTCCAAGTTGGTGATGACCTTCACGGATGTGATTATAAAGAAGAAAGAAAAAAAAAGAAAAAAAAAAAAGAAAAAGAAAAAAGAAAAAAAAAATCCTGGGTGCGTCTGTGTGACCACAGGCTGGCGTGTGCCTGTGTGGCCCCAGCGGAAGACAAAAAAAAAAAAAAAAAAAAAATCCTGGGTACGTCTGTGTGACCCCAGGTAGTTGGCTGGCGTGTGCCTGTGTGGCCCCAGCGGAATAGAAAATCCTGGGTGCGTCTGTGTGACCCCAGGTAGGTGGCTGGCGTGTGACTGTGTGGCCCCAGTGGAATAGAAAAATCCTGGTTGTGTCTGTGTGACCCCAGGTAGGTGGCTGGCGTGTGCCTGTGTGGCCCCAGCGGAATAGAAAATCCTGGTTTGTGTCTGTGTGACCCCAGGTAGGTGGCTGGCGTGCGCCTGTGTGGCCCCAGCGGAATAGAAAATCCTGGTTGTGTCTGTGTGACCCCAGGTAGGTGGCTGGCCTGTGCCTGTGTGGCCCCAGCGAAATAGAAAATCCTGGGTGTGGCTGGGTGTCTCCAGGTCGGTGGCTGGCGTGGGCCTGTGTGGCCCCAGCGGGATATATGTGATCCCAGTTCGGGGCCTGTTTATGGCTGTGTCAGTGATTTGAGGAAAATCCTGTGTGCGTCTGTTTGACCCCAGGTCGTGGCCTACGTGTGCTTGTGTGCAGGGCTAAGTAAAAAAAAAAAAAAAATGAAAAAGAAAGAAATAAGTAAGCAATTAGGTCAGGCTAGTAATGGTTTTGGGTGTCTCATTACAGGCGTCAATGATTCAGAATTTGCAGAAGGAGCTAAATCAATTGAGGAAGTCCACCGATGTTGCACAAGTAGATAACGCCATTGCTAGCTTGCAACAGTTGGTAACAAAGCTGGCAGGTCTGTTTGATCCTTACATTGTGATGTCGGCCTTGGAACAGGTGGTGGGTGTGACCATGGAAAAGAGAGACAATAGGGCCGAAAGATGTGGAATCATTTCTGAAACAGGCCAGGCCTTTGATCGGTAGCCAGGCGTTGCGGTCGGTAGTCATCAAATTGGTGGCGTCGAAAGAGGAAGCAGAGGTGGCAAAGGCCGTAGAGAAGGCATTAAAACATGTTCCGGAGATGTGCCGTTTCCAAGGACGAGATCAGTCTTTTTCAAGGGGCCGTCGTAGCACTAGAGGCCCTGTAAATCGTTGCCGGTTGCCTATGAATAATACCTACAGTATGCTGGCCCGGGAGGTGACTCCGCAAGCGTTTGTCTATAAAGGCAGCCCTTGTAGCTTCGAATTTTCGAGCTTTTGGTAGTCATCTTCCCTGAGTCTGGATATGGGGTTCATTCATTGTGTACGCGTGTGTGCGGCGTATTTGTGTGAAGTACGACTGGATCAGGACCTCATGTCCAGGTTCAGGGAAGATGAATAACGCTTGTGACACTTGGGCTGATATTAAGGGGGTAGTAGAAGGGAAGGACGCATGCGTAAAAGAGCTCTGCTTTCGGGGTCCCAGCAAGTTCGACCAATGGGTAGTCGGGACAGGTTTTTTAGTCTGCGTGTAGCCCATGCAGCTTTATTTGTAACATGCCGCCTCCTTATTGACCTTGTTTACACTCTGGGCTTGGAAAGTGTGTTTTGTCCCCGGATCGTTGCATAAGGTACCTTGGTTTGGAGGTTGACTCAGGCGCTCAGGCGGTTAAAATACCGATGGATAAGAGGGAGAAATTTGCAGAACTCCGAGAGACGGTATTGATTTGTCAATCAACGACAATTCCATTGAAATTGATGCAAAGATCACTTGGGAAATGCATTTCGTTTTCTTTAGCGTTTCCAGCTGCTAAGTTTTTATTTAAGAGAGATGGATGCGGTGAAAAAAAAAAAAAATGAGGTTATGTCACCGGTGGTAAGGCAAGAAATGTTTGGCGGTTTTGGACTCGTGGACGGACGTGGTCCGTTGGAGGTCGGACAGCCACGCGGCTATAACAATTTCCTCCGATGCCTCCTTGTTTCGTGAGGGGCCGTTATTCATTATGGTCAGATTACGTGGACCTTTGGTGATTATTGGGAGAATGAAATGCGTCAAACTAATAGTAATTACGAATTACGATTCAATCAACACATTTCACGAAATATTAATCTCAATATGTACAGGCATTTTATTCACAACCAATAGTTCAATAAAGATTGATTTCGATACGTTTTACCTACGTGTTTTACAAGTGATCGGGTTCGAAGTTTGCGCTCCATTTGTAAGCAAAGTTTGGAGCTCTAAAAGTCAAAGAAACAGACTTCACAGAGCAAAAAATACTTCCTGAGAATCTCAATAAATACCATGCATGTTCATTTGTAAGCCAAGAAGCTATAATTTAAAAAATGAACCAAAAAATGACCGTTATACTGCCAGCGACAATGGTTGAATTCCACGCTCAACGTTGTCATTGTTTATAAATTTTGCGATTTGCATACGACCAATAGAAATTCAGCTACGAATCAGATTCTAACGGCCAATCAAAGACTCGCTACTATTCTGGTGTAACAGTCTCTATGCGGAGAGCGTAGCGATGGAGCGAGAGACTGAGGAAGAGTCTATTTCTATAGTTGTACCCAGGCTCTCTCCGTTACCAGCGTGGTGGCCTGTTTTGATGGGTATGTCCCGGAGGGTGGTAATGTTGGCGAAGCGTGGTGATGGAGACGCAGTGTTATTGCCTACAAAACAAGGTTTCAAGGTTTCAGTTCGTACTAAGCGCATGTAATCTAGGATTTATGTTTATTTTATGTGGAAAATATTGTATACCCTCATAGAATTGGTGCCGTTATAGTGGTGTGCTTATAGATTTGGTTTCGATATTCTTTTAGTTTGAGACCCTCACTTATTCAAAGCAACAAAATTTGTCAATGTCGTTTGGGTGTAGAAAATGTAGATGTATAGATGAATAATAAAAAATAAAACATAAGATAAATGAATAAATTAATGGATTTCATGGATTTCAAGGTTTTGTTGTTGTGTTGTTTTTTACAGCCGTTACCGCGAATCCCAAGACTGTTTGTACCGGCAGTTCAATGCCCAGAATGCGCTTACCCAAATGATGAGGATTTTAGATTCTGCCAGCGTTGCGGTCACTCGAGATGTCAAAAAGTAGAAGAGCCTATGCAAGCTCTCCGTTTTCCAATAAAGGTAGATGAAATTGATTCTCGTTTAAAAGGATTACGGCAAAGGAGAGCGTCGACACCTTATAGTCGTCAAAAGTCAGCTCTTGAGAAAGAACTGATTAGTTTTCTTAACGAGGCTACGGGTGGTCGTGATATTCAGTCTGCTACACCTGACGATGTTATACGTTTTCTAATTTGGAAAGATCAAGGCGGGAAAACGACAGTACACTCTACAAATTGTGAACATTTTGGAACAAAAGGAGCAAAACGCTGTGCGTGTCCTACTAGATTAGCGTTTGGATCAGTTGATTCATTGATAGGGAAACTAAGAGCGATTTTCACGAATGCGGGAAGGGGCGTAAGTGAGTCAGGTCTACCCGGTTTCGGTAACCCGGCAGCGTCTAAAAAGGTCAAGGAATATCTTTCTATGGTACGTGAGGAACAATTGGAGGCAAGAATTGTACCTTCACAAGCTGAACCATTTTTTTTGACTGATCTTATGGCAATAGCTAGATTAATTACAAGTTTAATTTCAAAACCTGGCATTTCCCCTCACCAGTTGTTTGTACTAGCAAGGGATCAGGCATTTTTCAAAATCTTGTTTTTCGCGGGTGATAGGGCTGGAGATTTGAGCCGGGTAAAAAGTCAAGAGATTCTCTATTTACCTATGAAGGCTGGCCTGTTATTCAATCACACGCTTACAAAGAGTCTTCGGGATGGTTCAGCGAATGTATTTGGCATCCGTCGTTATCTGCAAGATGTTACTATCTGCCCGGTGGGATCGGTGGAGGTGTACGTTAATTTGTGTGACTTAATGAGGGTGCCAGTGCGTCAAGGCTACCTTTTTAGGCCTCTTAACACCTCTGGTGAGGTGGTGAATATGGCGGTGAGTTCAAAGGCCATGCAGGCCCCTTTGTCTCACTATGCAGGCCAACTACCTGATCAGTTCAAGGATCGAAGGGTGACTCTTCACGGCCTACGAAGCGGTTGTGCTATTTCTCTTGCTTTGCTTGGTACCCAGTTGACGGATATAATGGCTCATGTGGGTTGGAAAACCCCAAGAACCGCGGAACATTATATCAAGTTGAATCAAGTATTATCTCCGGGGGGTCCCACCGAGAGACTTACTGAAGTCTCAATAGACCTTGCGGAGCTATATCAGAATCAAAACAGACTACGAGATTTTTCGACGGCGTTTTAGTATGGGATGAGTCCGTATCAAGTAATAATAATAAGAAAAATAAGAATAATAAATATTAAACAAATATCTGTTAGGATTAGGAATGGTTATGGGATTAGGATTGAGGATTGAGGATTGAGGATTGGGTTTTGTGGATTAAAAGGAAAGAACCAGTACCTTTATATGGTATATAACGGAGTGTGCAGTCCACCGGCCGAGACAAGGGCTCATATTCCAATACCTTAATGCTAATTAGTCATTGGGAGGGATAATATACTATTCACACTTCATGAATATGTATTATCCCGTGCAATGACGTCATAGCATTATATAAGAACAAGCAACTTATGCAAATGTGTCAGTTCAACAAGTTTCGAGATGTCAAACTCCCACCCGCCCATCCCTCTTAATGACACTTAGCACTCGTATGCGCTTGTCGTTTAGCCTCGACAAGGGCTCATATTCCAATACCTTAATGCTAATTAGTCATTGGGAGGGATAATATACTATCGAAGGACCCTGGTAATGTAGTCGAAATCTCGGAGAAATACCACGACGACCATGGAGAATGGCTTGCATTTTTAGACTCGTTGCTTACGGCACGAGTAAAAAATGCAAGAAACCTGTCAAAATTGATACCTAAATATCAATTTTTATTGTTGAGCAACAATTTATCGCTCAATAATTGTGACCACCTATAAATCTAGAGATTTCTAACGGCCAACACAGGGAATCCGACCATGTTTGTAGGTGTTTTCTTTGTTCCGTCTAGCTTTGGTACAAACAACACCATATATGACATAGTGAACAAAAGATGTTTGTACTGAAGCTAGACCATAATACACCATTTTTGCTATTTCAGAATTAGTGTATGGTCAACATCACAATGGATATAAACTCTTATTTCGGGATTCGAAATATTCATGAGGTCACCTGAAACACCGTATCATGCGTGACACAGTGACGATGAACAAATTGTTGACATTCTCTTTAATTTACATCTATATTTCGTGACTAAGTGAAATTGAGCATCCTCATTGAAAAATCCTCATTACACACAGTTACTTACATAATTTCTACATACCTCGTGATACGATGGTGGGCTGTCCTCATCTGGCGTGTCTATTTCAACAGTGGCGTTAAAGTAAGCTGAAAGCGGATCCTCTCTTTCAGGGAATGCCTAGAAAAACCTAGAAAACCAAACGGAAATAGGCCATTTGTGTCTATGTATGTTGATTGACACTGTGACATACTGTTTTAGGATGTATATTGCGTGGCACCATGATAATGAACAAACTCAAAGAAGATCGCCTAATCAATCATCTATTGTCTAAATTGTATTCGACGCTTGTGAAAAACGTCTTTTAAACTAGGCATTAAGGTAGCAGGGGACAAAATCGAGGTGTATTTTTTTAAAGTCATGTAGCAAGTAAAGTTTAGAAGTTAAGGTATACCGGACCCTTGCTACTGCGCATCCAGCTCGCGCATATTGATCTAAATAAAATTTTCTGAGCTTCTAAATTGAAACCGTACGTTACAATTTTTCCTACACTACGCATTAGCACTCAATATAACAACAATTGATACTTGGGCATGTTGGTCAGTCGAACACAAGGGGCAGTTTATTACAGATAACTTCCACCAACTACATTTGTCGTTGCTTAGTTACAGTAGTGAGCATGAATGTTATTCTTAAAACTAGGCAGCATGCGGGACACGAAAAACCTGAAAAACCTTTCTTGAGGAAAATAGGAAACGTGTACCCCTACCAGGCAATGCTGCTACCTCCGGGGTAGGAGTTTCCTGTCCTATATTTATTGTATCTACCAAAGGACGTATTTGTCCAATTACAACAGCTAGGAAATACAAATAACTTATCTATTAGTTGTACTTACTTAAATGACAAGAAATCTCACAGCCTAACAACTAGGTAGGAAATAAAATTGATAGTAAATAGTGTCGTTGACTGACCGTAGATGATTCAAAATTCTAACGTACTCGACCTTTATACCTAGACCCATAATGCACTACATCGGACCCTGTCCATACTGCTCCGTGCCGGCAAAATAGTAATTTATGCGAATCTCGTACCTCAATTTACATAAATTTCATTTTTTACACCCGCACGAACATATAATTTGCACGAATACAAGGAATGTTGCTTTCTACAATTTATTTTTTACACTACTTATAAAATATTGGATGGATTTTTTATCTTTATATGTTTTCTAAACTCTATACGTATAGTTCGAAACAGTTTTCTGCTTTTCTTCTATAAATGCATGGGAGTGATTTGAATTTATTGATTGAGGTAGATTTTCCGTAAAAACGCGCGAAAAACTAAAAAATCGCACTTTTTGACGTCTTATACCTTGAAAACCAATACGGTGACCACATAATTTTTTTCCAGTATTTGAATGCCCCAACAACAATCTTCAAATGACAAAATTAAAAAAAATTCATTCACGATTTCTGAAGATCCGGTACTACCTTAACTCATGAAAAATATTTTTTTCTAAAAGCTATAATGTGGTTTTGTAGCTTATATAATGCATAAAATGCTAATTAGTAACTTATTAGATTTTGAAATAAAAATAAGCAGTCATTTTTAAAACGTTTATTTTCCCTAAAAAAATTACTAAATCAGAGAGGAAATTATTTTGGCGTGTTACCCAATACATCAACTTAAAAACGTGTCTCATTTTTATATTTACATGATGGATTTTCGTTTTAGAGATAACATTAAAAAATGTTCAAAACATTGATTTTTTCAAGGAAAAAGTTCAGTAAAAATGATTTTAAATCAATTAAAAAATAACAAAGACTTTTGGTTTGTCGACGCCATGTTGGTGTGTGTCGAGAAGTCATTGTTGTTTTATTATCGGTTGTGGTAGTCCACCGTGTTTGCCATGTTTGTGGCGGTCTATATGTCGGTCTAGGCCATCTTGTTGGTATTTGAAAGCATCTTTGAATGTCATTAGTGCATTTCCCATTAATTGAACAGCAGTACTCATATTAGATTCGTATCCATGTACCGTCGCTACTTTGAATAATGGTATATCTACAATCTGTGTTCGATTGGCAAGCAAAAGATACAGTACAGTATGCAACGAAACAAATTATTCTGATGTTCATTTTCATATTAGGTATTTGGTTTTGACTGGCGCTGTCCGGCACACGAGCGATAGCTTAGTTTTTGTTTATTTTTGACGCAATTGCTGTCATCAAATTTTTCAGGTTATATCTTAGTTGAGAATTTAGTTACTGATCATGCTGTTTTGGTCCACTTGTTTTGTTGGGAAACACTTATCCAGTTTTACATAACTCGTAGTAACGGTTATTGTCGAAAATGAAGCATCGTTTCACTTTGTTTTTATTTACTTCATTTATTATTTTAATTTTCTATAATTATCTTTTTTGATCAGTGTTTAATTCAATTTCTTTTCATTTAAATTTTTTATATTCCACAATCATATTCCTGCTTTTCAAAAACACCGGAAAAAGTTCTGCTTCAGTAGTCTTAACAAGGATTTTTTCGTTAGTGTCCATGTTTTGATTTGTTCCTTGTCAACATTAATCAACTTTTCTATCTTGATTGAGGGTTCCCTGATATATTTACCCGTTGTATGTTTGCATATAAAAAAGTAGTTTTTTCATACTCGGATGTGAGTTTGGTCTTCTGCATAAACTTATCATGAATTATATAGTATACTTCAAATATCTAACATGAATTTCAAATATTAGTAGTTCATTCAACTAGTTATGTGGCCTGTCGTAAAGATATATCTTAAGTAATTTTCTTACACAGGAGCATATACTCGCCCTTTTTTACTTCGTCATTCAAACGGTTGTTTCTCTATGAATATCTTTGGGAAGTAAAAAAACTTGCGTGATTTCATTAATTTGTGGGTTGAAATTATCAACCACCGGAAAGGAAGTTAAAAATATCTGAACGAATATACTCCATGCTCTCTTATTTTTCAAGTGCTCACACATGACTGGACGATTTCTAATTTTGTCAAGTAATAATACATTCCCCTAGCTAGTCTCTAGTGAAATAAGGGGAGGGGGTGGGGGTGGCAAATACCCCAAAAAAATTCGAGCAAAGCATTAAACAGAGAAAAAGAATATCCTGCACAAGCATCATATGGGGAAAACTATCATGCAAAAAAAAATGCCCAAACTCCTCCCCCTCCCCCCCTTTATCTGATTCTAGTGGCTTATCAGTGGTAGTCGACAACACTGTTTTAACTAAAACTGAGAACTGCTTTGCTTTATTACTGATACACAAGATCTAAACTCCGGGGGAAAATACAATACATTTTCTTTAATTATGAGTGCTTTGGTGGCAAGAAATTTCATGTTTTGTAATTTATGATTGAGTAATTTCTCAGTTTTTGCAGAAAATCTACCTCAATCAACACATTCAAATTACTCGTATCCATTTATCGAGAAAAAACACAAATCTGTTTCGAATCGCCTAGTACAGGTTTTGAGTTTAGAAAACATATCTAGATAAATCCATAAATCCATCCCATAACTTATAAGGAGTGTGAAAACTACAGGGGCGGCGGAACCGGGGGGGCCGGGGGGGCACGGGCCCCCCCACAAAATATTGGTTAAAAGACATTAATGCATGAGTTGACACAGTTAAAATTTTTTTTGTGATTTTGGGGTGGGAGGTGGGGAGTGGAGGGGAGGGGTGGGGGATTATAGTGCCCCCCCATGGCTGTTACTGTTCCGCCGCCCCTGAACTATATTATATAGAAAGCAAAATGTCTCACGGTATTCGGCTCAATTACATGGGGGGTGTAAAAATGTGTAGTTTTGATTAAAAAAGAAAATATTGGAGTTGTGTTTTCGGAGTTATGAGCTAGGCGAAAGGTGTTAGTTGGCTTCCTGTGGTGAAATAGACGCGAGGCCTCTTTTAGATTTAACAGTATCTTTTCGGCCAGAAATAGTAATGTCAGACTTGTTGTGTATGCTTTCACTCAAAAAAGTTAAAAGTCGAAAAATTTTGCGAGAAAAATAGCTTTTTTCGCATTGCTGAATAGCCCAAATCAGTGGTAGGTACAATCCTTATAAGTCTTATAAGGGAAAATGTGAGGCTTGAAAGACAACGACAACCTTAATATCAAAATGTTGTAATTTCGATGTTTTTGCCGCGAGTGCACTAGCTTCTATTTTGGCTCATTTTAAAGTTTTTTTTAGTGAAGAGTCCGTTAGTTACCATATTTTACCTCTAATGTGCCATTTTATTTTAGCTGCGCAGGAAATTTTATTCATATCCACATGTACCAATGAGTATAAAGCAAAGTTTGCAAAGTTTTGCATTGAAGTAGAATATAAATTGCAAATATTGAATATTTACGTAGTAACAAGACTGCAATAAACAATAGCATACCTCTAAAGCTTAGTTTCCATATAATCGAGAACGGTCGAGAACGATCGCAATATCCGATTGTACGATCGAAAAAAGAATATCCATATAATCGTAGACGATCGAAATAGATCGTAACGTTTCGTATGGTTCTCCATCGTATTCGATTAGTTAGAAACCAGGCTTTGTTTGCGCTACGTTTTCATTAATTTCTCGATATATGCGCAAATATGCAATTTTACTTCAGATTTGATACAGACCGAACAAAGGTGATAAGCATATCAGACTTGGATAAATTTTATCCCCCAATTTTCACAATGTAAATCTAGTGCAGATCTTGAACCGAATCACGTTGAGCCGGTAGCAAATCCGTTGATATAAAAGGTCTTTACGCTCATTGAAGTATTTGACCTACGTCACAAAGGCGTTAAATGCCACATTTGTATAGAATTGCATCAACTTTGCAGTGGTCGTAAATGAAGTTTTACACGTTGTAACGTTTCGTATCAAAAACAAAGCAGTAGAGTGGTACATTTTTTTTGGAAAAGATCTTTACGCTCGATGCACGGGGTGTATTTGAGCCATGCTATTTTATGCAATTGTGAATGAAGACACTATTTGTACAATATTTATTACCTGTCTTCCCAAACCTATGCCTTCCCATCATGCTTTATGATGTTTTGTTATAAGTTATACTTCATCAGACACGAATGTTTTGTAGATGTGGAAACTATAACTAAGTTCCCGAAGAATGAATGGAAATTACCGCTAGTATTAGTTGAAAGTGACATAATGCGTTTCAGAATGATGGATTACTTGTCATTGTTTCTCAAAAATGGAAGAGAGATCAAATTGTTTTTAAACTGGAATTTTTCATACCCTCCAAGCCCCCGCCCCCCCCCCCCCTTTCCAGGCATCTTAGCAGTGCCTCGCTGGTTCCATGAAGTAAAAGCTAAGCTATAAAGATAATCATGACCAGGGGGGGACTACCCTATATCAACTATACTGGGATGAGCATGGTATGGTTTTTCGACCTTGGTGTCATGAACTGGGTATACGTATCCAATTCTACTCCATTTTCGATTTAATCCAAACACCCCTACCTAGATCTGAAGGGAGTACGACACACACCCGGAAATCATGCACTCTCTATAGAGTCCCGTAAATGGATACATAAACACGAATGATTCTTATAGCCAACTGAAAATGATTTGTTCATAAAATCCCATTCAATTAGTTTCTTCCTCTTTGACTATCTGAACTCATTTACATTTGGCTTCCTTGCTATTTTTCTATCTTTTTTATTGTCGCTGCTTATTAGTATTTGAAACAGATATTTTCCTGGACTTATATATGCGATGTATTTTCAATAAAATTTGATGCGGAATTTGCAAAATCCAAGAAAAATGGTCGAGATTCATCAAATATTTTACTCATTTAAAATTACTAAAACTTCTGTTAATTGGTGATATCTCGGCCGTGGAACTGATCAGGAGAGTATGGAATAAGAGAGCTTATACCCCGTATCGGGCTTTACACTCACCAGGGAATCTTTTCATTCTGTTTTTAAAAAGAAGTTATTTCGAGAACGGAACGTGCTTAGATTAAGATTACAGCATGCGCGGTCGCATCGCCAAAACATCTCAAAAGAGAAGTGCGGAGATTGTTAACAAGTTCCTAAAAATAGCACAACGATCGAGTAGAGCACCTGATGGGGTCCGCGGATAAGCTCTCTTATATCATACTCTCTTGCTGCAATGCAATCATGCTATTGGAAATTGAATTATCAATGTCGACACCTCGATTTTTCAAATTTCATGCTTATATCATCAAATAAACAATTTCGACGCTAACATCTGGACTACGTACATTTCACGATTATGGGCACTGAAAAATTGATTTTTTCCCATCTTTTTTGCGTAGAATGAAAAGGATATCAGTTCAAACTATCTGAGTATAGTGATTATTTTAACAAGTTCGCTTGTAAAAGTTAAGTCTAGTCTTGCATTCTGATTGGGATTATAGATAATCCAGCTTCCATCCTAACAGTGCCTCATAGTTTCCAGTGAAAAAAAAACATTGTGCCCCCTTTTTTCCTTATTTGACCATCTCCACAAAGGACGCCCGAGCTAATTACAGCAATGGCGTAATTATATACTGAGTTTACGTAGTTCTGCGCATGTTTGAGGGTTGAGAGTGTTCAAAATCTTTACAACCGTCTCAAATTGATTTTTTAATGCTCTAAAAAACAAATCACTGAGCATGTTCTGGTTTCTTATAATTTATTGGTTTCAGTCGATGTTACATGGTATAATCAACTCATTTAAGCATTTTACAAAAGGATTTAAATTAATCCTTTTACACGCAAGTCAAGGAAAAAGAGAATATCATACTGTACTTAGATTTAAAACCGACTTAGCAGTTTTATACGAGTTTCTTTCCAGTGTTGTATCTGGGCCACCACTCATCAAGGTTTGGATCGCTGCTCACTAGTTTCTTTCCAGTGTTGTATCGGGGCCACCACTCATCAAGGTTTGGGTCGCTGCTCACGAGTTTCTTTCCAGTATTGTATCTGGGCCACCACTCATCAAGGTTTGGGTCGCTGCTCACGAGTTTCTTTCCAGTGTTGTATCTGGGCCACCACTCATCAAGGTTTGGATCGCTGCTCACGAGTTTCTTTCCAGTGTTGTATCGGGGCCACCACTCATCAAGGTTTGGGTCGCTGCTCACGAGTTTCTTTCCAGTGTTGTATCGGGGCCACCACTCATCAAGGTTTGGGTCGCTGCTCACGAGTTTCTTTCCAGTATTGTATCTGGGCCACCACTCATCAAGGTTTGGGTCGCTGCTCACTAGTTTCTTTCCAGTGTTGTATCTGGGCCACCACTCATCAAGGTTTGGGTCGCTGCTCACTAGTTTCTTTCCAGTGTTGTATCTGGGCCACCACTCATCAAGGTTTGGATCGCTGCTCACTAGTTTCTTTCCAGTGTTGTATCGGGGCCACCACTCATCAAGGTTTGGGTCGCTGCTCACGAGTTTCTTTCCAGTGTTGTATCGGGGCCACCACTCATCAAGGTTTGGGTCGCTGCTCACCAGTTTCTTTCCAGTGTTGTATCTGGGCCACCACTCATCAAGGTTTGGATCGCTGCTCACTAGTTTCTTTCCAGTGTTGTATCGGGGCCACCACTCATCAAGGTTCGGGTCGCTGCTCACGAGTTTCTTTCCAGTGTTGTATCGGGGCCACCACTCATCAAGGTTCGGGTCTCTTTTCACGAGTTTCTTTCCAGTGTTGTATCTGGGCCACCACTCATCAAGGTTTGGGTCGCTGCTCACGAGTTTCTTTCCAGTGTTGTATCTGGGCCACCACTCATCAAGGTTTGGGTCGCTGCTCACGAGTTTCTTTCCAGTGTTGTATCGGGGCCACCACTCATCAAGGTTTGGGTCGCTACTCACGAGTTTCTTTCCAGTGTTATATCTGGGCCACCACTCATCAAGGTTCGGGTCGCTACTCACGAGTTTCTTTTCTTGTTTTGGGGCTGAGATCACTTCGTTCACTGCCACAGCCAGTATAACCAAGAGCAGAGTCTTTGTAGCAAACATGTTTTGCATGTGACGGTACTCACGAAATTGTTTTATCTTCTAACTACAATAAGAAATGATAAGATGAAAGAGATATTAATATCATAACATTATTACCATGTTATTATTGTTTTGATTAGGCACATTTAAGCATCAAAAATTGGAATCAATTTTTTCTCATTTAAAGTACAGGCTTGGATTTCAAAATTAGCTCTTAATTTCCAAATACGATATCGCATGCGCCTGGATTTCTAAATAGTAAAGCTATCTCTTAAATTGGTGAGTTGGAAAAACTAGGTTCTCATACGCGGGGTTTTGTTAAAGATATAACCATAGTTTGAACGAAACGAATACATATCTATGTCTCAGTTATCTAACATAAAAAGTCTAACATAAAAAGTCGTCAACACATACCTTGATTAGAATCTCACCAGGTCAAGTCTTCGTACCAACTATGGATCTCGGACTCTCAACTCTACGCTTTTAAAGCTACTTTGATATCGTGGAAGTCATTCATTGGTTTGTTTTGACCATTCAGAAAGAGGCGTTTCTTATCTTGCCTGGACTACTGCAAACGTTCTTCAGCATTTTCATGAATTTAAATTAATGACGTTCACAAGTTTCACACTTACTTAATCTTTAATACACAATGCAGGCAAGGGCTCCTTTTAACTCAATTCGTGCATACACTAAAAAATGTTTGGAAACAATAAAACGTTAAATAATTTGAGTTGCATTAAGGATTACATATTTATCTAGTGAATTATATCTTAAAATAAGGCTGACAAAAGAATCTAAAAAAAGACAGAAAGAAAAAAAAAAGGAAAAAATTAGAATGCTCCTCCATGAGAAACGCGAATGTAAGTTGTTGTGTTAAGTACTGTATAATAAACGAGTTGGAGTGTTTTATCAGATTTAAATTAAAATCCCGAGGCAAAGCCGAGGGATTTTAGAGCTGATAAAACACGTTCTGCGAGTTTATTGAACGGCTTCAAAAACGTAGTTGTTTTAATTTCAAATTTCTTTGTTTGTTTGTTGTCTTTTTTTCTGAAATGCACTCGGGTTTTTATGTGCATTCAAGTTTCAATGGAAAAATGAAAATGAAAAAATGGTCTTTTCATTCTTAGTATAAAGACTGTATGATTTGAATTGCTAATCTTGCTTCGTTCAAAACTTATGTGAAAATTTGCCAGATTTATGTGCTAAGGCCAGTTTGCCACGAAAAACATTTCACTGTTTAAGGAAAACAACGGCGATAAGATTATTTCAGGCTAACGTCGAAGAAAAACTCACCAGAGAGCGTACGGGACATAGGTCCAATGCATTATTCAATTGCCGTCAAGCACTATGACGTCATGGCTTGTTTACATGAATAAAAATGCATCTACTTCTGACAAAATATTTTTCCTTTAATACATTTGGCATTGTACTTATACTTATAATTTGTTCCAATATTATAAGTGAACTTTTACCCTATTTTTCATTGATTTTAAGATGTTGAATCCCCTCTTTTGCCCATGATTCTTAGCATTAAAACAATAGATTTGTTTACATGTGACGTCATAGTGCTTGTGGCTAATTATGAGCAAAAAAGTGAAGAGCAGGAAAAATAGTAAGCAATTTGCTGGGTCCTCCAAACTTTAACAAGGAATCTTTGAATTTCGAGGATTCATTTGATTTTGATGTTGTGATGAAATTCTTAGTAGTATTAACTTGCCTTATGATAATGATATAAATGTTCAAGAGCTGTTTGATTTATGCGATGCAACTCTAGCTAGTGTTGGTACACCTAGTGTTAATCCAGTCACTTCTGGACAAAATGCAATGCCAATGACGTCAGGCTGTGTTTTCAATAACCGTACGTTCAATATGTGAAAAAAAGGGAAACTTTCGTCATGTATAATAAACGCGGCGTATATGCTAGTTGTTTTCTTTCTTAAGAGACAATCTCTGTAAAAGTGAACCACTGCATTTCGACTTCCAGCAAATGCTGCCTTCAAACTTTTATCACAGAAAGAATATTTATAATGAGTAAATAAAATGGCTTTAGTTTTTGGAAATTCCTCAAAATGAATTTTTTGGAGCGACTTTTTTATTGACTGCTGTAAACGCGCAAAATTTCAGTTTTTGTCAGTAAAAATCATTGATTTTTGAAATGATGTAGCTCGCATACAAAACACATTTACGCGATACATTTTTTACCACAGTTTCACTATTTGTTCTTTGCTAGGAAAATGCAAAAAGATTTTATAAAAATCAAAAAAACAGTAAAAATTAGTTATATTCAATTATAGCCATGTTTCGACATTTTGGAATATACAAAATAAACCTTTTCCTAAGCAGCTTTTATCTCCTAAGTCCAGACTCGTCAGCTCTAACCTTTTACACCAATCTATTCCTCTAATGATGCTTATTATAACTGTGTAAAAACATTATGCGCTTTTGGCCTAGTTTTTGCACAGCGACCGTGGGAATTTAGCCTTTTTTGCTAAAATTAACTACATAAATATGCAAGTTAGGCGGAAATCAAATCGCAGAATTCTTCTATCAAAAACTTTTATTTGCCTTTATTTCGATACTGCATGTCTAAATACACTAAATATGAGCGTTTCCTTTATTTAAATGTATCCAGGGCGAAAGAAATATCACTTTATGACCGGTTTTTGAAACTGACAACCGATATTGTTTTGACGTTTATGCAAATTACTTTTTGATGGTCGGCAATCAAAACAAACCTTTGATGAAAAAAATCCTTTCCCTTCTTGATCTTTATTTTAGTTATCAAAAAAGTCTTTTTAGGCCTTTATGTATTTATACCAAGTAAAAAATAACATCTGAAATTAGTTTTAACCTGAACGGAATTATTCGGAGTTGGAATGTCAAATAAAATATTTTTTGGCAATTAATCGTCAAAGGTCGTGGCTTGATTTAATTCATTTATTGGTTCGTTGGTTCGTTCATTTGTTCATTCATCGATTAATTCCTTCATTCAATCTTTTATGTTTTTATTTTATTTTTTTATTCATATATCTCTACATTCATTCATGATTCATTCATTCATTCTTTTATTTACTTTGTTATTTATTTGTTTACTTTTCGATTCATTACAATTGTTTTTTTTTATCAACTCTCATCTGTTTTAACTAAGTGAGTACAGTAACAAAAGAGCTAGCTACAACACTATAATGTCACACCTTGAAAAAGGGGAAAAACGGTTTTACAATGATTATGATAATGATGGTTATGCTTGTCATTAGGATCAAGTTAAAGATTTTGTTAATGAATATGACAATTTTGAGCTGCGTCATATTCTCCCTTTATTCATTCATAAATTGGTTCATTTGTTTGTTTGTTTGCTTGCTTGTTTGTTTGTTTGTTTGTTAGTTTGTTAGTTTGTTAGTTTGTTAGTTTGTTAGTTTGTTAGTTTGTTAGTTTGTTAGTTTGTTAGTTTGTTAGTTTGTTAGTTTGTTAGTTTGTTAGTTTGTTTGTTTGTTTGTTTGTTTGTTTTTTTGTTAGTTAGTTAGTTAGTTAGTTAGTTAGTTAGTTAGTTAGTTTGTTTGTTTGTTTGTTTGTTTGTTTGTTTGTTTGTTTGTTTGTTTGTTTGTTTGTTTGTTTGTTTGTTTGTTTGTTTGTTTGTTTGTTTGTTTGTTTGTTTGTTTGTTTGTTTGTTTGTTTGTTTGTTTGTTTGTTTGTTTGTTTGTTTGTTTGTTTGTTTGTTTGTTTGTTTGTTTGTTTGTTTGTTTGTTTGTTTGTTTGTTTGTTTGTTTGTTTGTTTGTTTGTTTGTTTTTATTTATAAGGCTTTACACATGCGTATGTGTGAGTCCACCACAACAGAACTAGGCTCCAATAGTTGCTCATTAAAAATAAAATCCATACGGATAAATAAATGAACATAATAGTATTACAGTAAATATGTATATAAAGGGAAAATATAGAAATCTAAGGTTTGGCTGTAAGTATGTTGGTGCGACAGCACTTCGGGCAAACAGTTTTCCAAGTTTGTGGAATATCAGTGTCATACCTATTTAGAGCTTTTGTATAATAGTGTAACAGCTTCTTTTTAATGATACTAGCAGGTTTACTTAGACGTAATTCCTCAGGTAAAGAGTTCCAAACTTTTGGTGGAATGCAATAAAACGAGTTTTCTCTCATGTCAAACATTGCAGATCTACTCAGTTATGGAATTTCGAGTCAAATGGAGAGATGCAAGGTGATTTTCGACACTGTCTTTGCAATCTAACAGATTGTATAACCCTGAAATAACTCTCGAGTATACGTAATACGTAATATTGAACGGCAATGACCAGAATAACCTCTCTGAACTCCAGGTTTAGTATCAACTCTCATTATAAGTAGACCACGAACTACAAAATATTTCCAAACATCACCAAGTTTCAACTATTATTTTTTTAATACCACGGCAATCTAACTTTTTCATAACCACTCCAACCAACCACTCGCAGCACTCCTCTTTTGATTAAAATCGCTAGTACAATTATATTTATATAACATTAGCAATAATGCGAGTTATACAAGAATAATGCACCGCTGATTCAGTGGCAATCAAACTTGTGTTGTCATTGGATATCACATCACGATTATAATGCCTTTCAGATTTTACTTTTTAATTGATATAAAAATATGTAAATACTAAGTCACATTGGATCATTTTCTGGCGTTCATGTGATTGCATTTAGCTCCAAAATAACTTCTTTGATGACTCAAATTCACATCAAGAAAGAAAAGGATTTTTTTCATCAAACTTTTGCTTTGATCGCCGACAATCGAAAAGTAATTTGCATAAACGTCAAAACAATATCGGTTGTCAGTTTCAAAATCCGGTCATAAAGTGATATTTCTTTCGCCCTGGATACATTTAAATAAAGGAAACGCTCATATTTAGTGTATTTAGACATGCAGTATCGAAATAAAGGCAAATAAAAGTTTTTGATAGAAGAATTCTGCGATTTGATTTCCGCCTAATTTGCATATTTATGTAGTTAATTTTAGCAAAAAGGGGTAAATTCCCACGGTCGCTGTGCAAAAACTAGGCCAAAAGCGCATAATGTTTTTACACAGTTATAATAAGCATCATTAGAGGAATAGATTGGTGTAAAAGGTTAGAGCTGACGAGTCTGGACTTAGGAGATAAAAGCTGCTTAGGAAAGGGTTTATTTTGTATATCCCAAAATGTCGAAACACGGCTATAATTGAATATTACTAATTTTTTCTGTTTTTTTGATTTTTATAAAATCTTTTTGCATTTTCCTAGCAAAGAACAAATAGTGAAACTGTGGTAAAAATTGTATCGCGTAAATGTGTTTTGTATGCGAGCTACATCATTTCAAAAATCAATGATTTTTTACTGACAAAAACTGAACATTTTAGCGTTTACAGCAGTCAATAAAAAAGTCGCTCCAAAAAATTCATTTTGAGGAATTTCCAAACACTAAAGCCATTTTATTTACTCACTATTAATAGCCTTTCTGTGATAAAAGTTTGAAGGCAGCATTTGCTGGAAGTCGAAATGCAGTGGTTCACTTTTACAGAGATTGTCTCTTCAGTTTTAATATGCAAATTAGAATAACATTTTTTATATAAAACTTCATGTTCATTAGTATTCTTTATATAGAGTCCTTATCCTAATTTGCATCTGTTTGCATTGGCTTTGTTTACCCCACATTGCCCTGTGACCGAATTCAAATCCCTCACCGGGCTTGAAGAATGATGAGTTTTATCACATATAAAGGTCCATGCACATGACTGATTTCGTTAATTTCATTGGCCAAAAACGTAATTAATTATTCATGACATATATATAATTAATTTCTGGTCGATAAATATTAATTTTGCTAATTTCCCATAAAGATATAAGTGGATATAAAAATCATGTGACTATTTGATCAGAGAAACCTTTTTCTAACCAAAAATGCTAAATTTCTACCATAGAGTATAGTGTTCGAGGGAAGTCGAAGTGCCTATTCAAGACACTTTTCTCAAAAACTAGACATGGAAGTTTATTGACAATTAGATATATGAGAGAAAACATAGTTCGTGAAAAAATAAGAAAATAGAAAGATAGGTGCCCGAGTTCGTTTTCGTCTAAATACCTCAAATGTGTGAAAATCTATACATTACCGGGTGAGGACTGGTTCGAGGTAGAGAAAAATCGCCTTGTCTCGCTTGAGAATATCTTAATTCTTAGGTTGCAACCACGTGACCAAGAATCCTTTGAGGAATAAAGAACAAAGCTGTTGCCGCCATATTGAATGAACAAACAAGAGAAACTAATGAGGAATGCTTTGTCATCGTCATCCAATATGCCGTCCATGACGTAACGTGCCACCCAATAATTTCCGCGTTTTTTCTTTGAAGCACTTTTCAAACGTAATCTGACAAGAATCCACGATAAAAATTCATAATAGCAAAAATTTTGAAACATGCGCAGAACTGTGCGCAGTGCAAAACTACGGAATTAGCCACAAGCACTATGACGTCACATGTAAACAAATCTATTGTTTTGATGCTAAGAAACATGGCCAAAAGAGGGGATTCAACATCTTAAATTCAATGAAAAATAGAGTAAAAGTTCACTTATAATATTGGAACAAATTATAAGTATAAATACAATGCCAAATGTATTAAAGGAAAAATATTTTTCCAGAACTAGCACAGGCAGCCTAAGCTCATTATCTGTCAATATTTATAAAAATCATTTCAGTTTTAAACTTGAAATAAGTTAAGAATACAAATCAAGGTCATTAAAGAAGTCTCAATAAATAAAAAAAAGCATGTTTTTAATTTTTACCCTCCCCCATACTAAAAATAACCCAAGGCAGGAAATATTCGTGCCTTCGAACTCCAATCACTCATAAACTTCCCTCTCAAAATTTACCTAGAAGCCGTCCAAATAATACCAAAGACGGTCACAGTATACATGAATACCTAATCAAGGCACAGTGCAATTTTTGTTTTATTGCGATCCCGTCTTGCTTTTCGACTTTTAAGTTCAATTTCTTGCTTTCCCAGTAGGCTTGAAGCCAACGTCCACCGCCAATCCGTTCAGAATCAGATGACTGTAAAAAAATAGGAAATTTTCAAAGTCCTTGTTGATGGAGATCAACCTTGATAATGTTTATGAAACCAAAGATGAATGCAAAACTAGTGATAATTAGTATTTTAGGAAGATGGTGATCTTCTCTGTTAAATGGCATATTCTTAATTTTTAAAAAGCTTAAATTTAACGCTATATAAATGTAAATGTCTAGGTAAATTTACTTTGTACAACATGGAAAGGAAACTCCCTTTATCTTTATAAAACTTCTATTGTTTTATCAGTGTGCATAATTGGTATGTATATCTTATAGATCTTATTCTTAGTGACGCCTTTATTAGCATCTAGAAAATTTATTATCTACAATGAGAATGGTGTTTCCTGAATATCTTTTTGAATGAGAATTGTATATGGGGAGGGTCATGTTTTTTGAGCTTCGAAAAGGGGAGGGCTACGAATTTTTTGAACACCTTCGCTGACCAAATTAGAGGCCTCATCCGACTCCCCTACCCCGCCCCCCCCCCCCCCCCCTCTTAACTGGTTCTTTCGTAATCAGCAATACTGTAATGCAATAACCATAGACTGTTCTCAGTTAACTATTAATTATAATTATTCCTAGATCGGGGGTTATGGTAAAGGTTTTCACCTTAGATAAGATATGAATTATATTTCACTATAACCATAATGCCTTTTCTTCTTAAAGTGCCTATCACCCCTAGAACAATAAAAAATTGGAGTAATCTTGAGACTGCAGGAAAACGATTTTCGTTGTTAGAATTGAATTTGGAGCAAACGCAAATATTTTATCGATTTTTAAAGTTTGAGGTGACCTCGCCCTTGCCGGGAATGGGGATCTGGGTCGAGTGATGTCATACTGTACCACACGGAACTGTCAAAACTTCGATTGTATTTGATAGATGCCAGGTACGGTCACGCTAGCAGGCCAACGATCAGTGTTATTGTTGTCAATTTGTTATTTACGACGTCAAGAACTTCATGAAAATCAAGTTTTTCTGATGATTCAGAGTATATTTATGGTAATTTATGTTCCTGTTTTAATCAGTTTTCTATTGGACTACGAGGACTTCGATGAAGATAACCAAAATGAAGCCAATCCCGAATTCGACGTGATACCAGAAGCTGTTTGTTTCTATCAAAAAACCGAACTTCTACCCGATCCTGAAATGGTTGAAAGTTTACAAAGAAAAGAAGCAAAGAGACAACGACTTGCAAATTAACTTTTGTTATTTAGCTTACACAAACTCCAATTTCTATAAACTTTAGTAGCGAATTTTATGTATGTGTCGCTTATTGCTGTTGACAACTTTTGAAGATTACTTTTGATTTATTCCGCACTTGATTTCCCCAAAGTTCAGACAAAGAAATTAACTAGAAAGATCTATATGATTAGATATTTTGCGGATGAGATACAATCAAAACCTCCACCAGAAACACTCAATAAGTTCACGCGCGATTTAATGCCGAGCGTAATTTTGTCAACAAACAACGTACGACTTAGGAATTTTCATTTGACGACTGATTGTCGTTGAAGATAATAACTCAAATGAAAACAATACAACATCACAATTAAAGAAAAAACATTAAAAATGCAGTCTGCGAAACTAAAATGTGAAATAAATTAATGTAGTGACAAGTTGAACCGATAAAGTTCGTCAGTTGTTATGAGGTTCGCTGATATTCTCTTCATTAGATGTTCTTGTGGACATTTGCAATGTTAAAGTCGCCTGTTGTCCCTTAGTAATTTCTCAAACGGGGATTTTGATTTCTGTTTTAATTTGCCAACAATTTCCAACACAATAAGAACCTATCAAATAACTTATGTTGTTTGGATGTCGATTTCAATTTTATACTGTAGTGTTGAATGAAGTATAATGTGATGAGAGATATGTAAACCACTGTGCATGTGCCCAGGTACAGTATGACATCACTCGACCTAGTTTTGCATCTGTCAAAGTAACACAGGAAACCCAAAATACAGCTTTTAAACCTTAAAAAAGTAAAAACAATAAATATGATCACGTACTCCCTGTAAAGTCCCGTAAATGGATACATAAACATGAATGATTCTTATAGCCAACTGAAAAAGGTTTGTTTCTGAAATCCCATTCAATTAGCTTCTTCCTCTTTGACTATCTGAACTCATTTACAAAGGTGGCTTCCATGTTATTTTTCTATCTTTTTTATTTTCGATGCTTAGTATTTGAAACAAATACACCTTTTGCCGTTCATAACTGAAAATGTACCTTTATTTATGAGAATAGTTGTATCAATAACGTGCATTGTACTTTCATAAATATCTCAAGTAACATCATTTGCGCTGTTCAACTTTCATTAACGATATTTGAATATGTGTGAACATTCATGAGTATCATTGGACAATTAATATCGTGTTGGTACATTCATTCGCGTGGAATGTTGTTTCTTATACGCGCAATTAAACTTCAATACCGCCATTGACAAACAGTTGACCAATTTATTGCCAATCGTTCACCCAAAATTGAAAAGTAAGTAGTGCTATTAGCATAACCATTCACAATCTATAACGGGTTTGAACAATCCAGCAAAGTTTAGAACTGCAAGACAACTGGCATAACAATGAAAGAACGAGAATTTCCGAAGCCGAGAAGTTAATCTTAAGTGCGGATTAACAAACAGTTAAACTTTGTGAGTGTAGTGTTTATTCTAACAAGTTTGCTTGTAAAAGTCTAGTATTGCATTCTGCTTGGGATTATAGATAATCCAGCTTCCCTCCTAACAGTGCCTCATAGTTTCTAGTGTAAAAAAAACTGCGCCCCCTTTTTTCCTTATTTAGCCATCTCTACAAAGGACCTCCGCGCTACTTACAGCAATGCCTTAAAGTGGTTATAACCTTTGGAATGAAATTTATGTAGTTAAATCTACTCATTGTCAGCTTTGGAATGAGGTATATCTTAAGGGTATTTGATAAAATACGTCCAAGTTATTCGATGCGAAAGTTATCAATCTTTTTGTATTTTTACATGGTCGTCCGAATGACGGAAATGACGTTCATGCAGGTACCTAACATACATATTGTGCGATATCCGGTTTACTTTTCTTCCGGTTTTTATATAATTATAAAAACCGAAATGAAAAGTAATCCGGATATCGCACATTGCGCATGTTAGGTACCTGCCGTGACGTATTTTCTGTCATTCGAACGACCATGTAAAAATACAAAAAAATTGCTAACTTTCGCATCGAAAAACTTGGACGTATTTTATCAAATACCTTTAAGATATACCTCATCCGAAAGATGACAGTAAGTAGAATTAACCAAATAAATCTAATTCAAAGGGTTATAAACACTTTAATCATATACTTAGTGTACGTAGTTCTGCGCATGTTTGAGGGTTGAGAGTGTTCAAAATCTTTGCCACCATTTCAAATTGATTTTTAATGCTCTAAAAAACAAATGGCTAAACATTTTCTGGTCTTTTATAATTTATTGCTTTCAGTCGATGTTACATGGTATAATCAACTTTATTTAAGCATTTTCAAAAAAGGATTTAAATTAATTGTTTTACACGCAAGTCAAGAAAAAAGAGAAAATCGTGCTGTACTCAGATTTAAAACCGACTTAGCAGTTTTATACGAGTTTCTTTCCAGTGTTATATCTGGGCCACCACTCATCAAGGTTCGGGTCGCTGCTCACGAGTTTCTTTCCAGTGTTGTATCTGGGCCACCACTCATCAAGGTTCGGGTCGCTGCTCACGAGTTTCTTTCCAGTGTTGTATCTGGGCCACCACTCATCAAGGTTCGGGTCGCTGCTCACGAGTTTCTTTCCAGTGTTGTATCGGGGCCACCACTCATCAAGGTTCGGGTCGCTGCTCACGAGTTTCTTTCCAGTGTTGTATCGGGGCCACCACTCATCAAGGTTCGGGTCGCTGCTCACGAGTTTCTTTCCAGTGTTGTATCTGGGCCACCACTCATCAAGGTTGGGGTCGCTGCTCACGAGTTTCTTTCCAGTGTTGTATCTGGGCCACCACTCATCAAGGTTCGGGTCGCTGCTCACGAGTTTCTTTCCAGTGTTGTATCGGGGCCACCACTCATCAAGGTTCGGGTCGCTGCTCACGAGTTTCTTTCCAGTGTTGTATCTGGGCCACCACTCATCAAGGTTCGGGTCGCTGCTCACGAGTTTCTTTCCAGTGTTGTATCTGGGCCACCACTCATCAAGGTTCGGGTCGCTGCTCACGAGTTTCTTTCCAGTGTTGTATCTGGGCCACCACTCATCAAGGTTCGGGTCGCTGCTCACGAGTTTCTTTCCAGTGTTGTATCTGGGCCACCACTCATCAAGGTTCGGGTCGCTGCTCACGAGTTTCTTTCCAGTGTTGTATCTGGGCCACCACTCATCAAGGTTCGGGTCGCTGCTCACGAGTTTCTTTCCAGTGTTGTATCTGGGCCACCACTCATCAAGGTTCGGGTCGCTGCTCACGAGTTTCTTTCCAGTGTTGTATCGGGGCCACCACTCATCAAGGTTCGGGTCGCTGCTCACGAGTTTCTTTCCAGTGTTGTATCTGGGCCACCACTCATCAAGGTTCGGGTCGCTGCTCACGAGTTTCTTTCCAGTGTTGTATCTGGGCCACCACTCATCAAGGTTCGGGTCGCTGCTCACGAGTTTCTTTCCAGTGTTGTATCTGGGCCACCACTCATCAAGGTTCGGGTCGCTGCTCACGAGTTTCTTTCCAGTGTTGTATCTGGGCCACCACTCATCAAGGTTCGGGTCGCTGCTCACGAGTTTCTTTCCAGTGTTGTATCTGGGCCACCACTCATCAAGGTTCGGGTCGCTGCTCACGAGTTTCTTTCCAGTGTTGTATCGGGGCCACCACTCATCAAGGTTCGGGTCGCTGCTCACGAGTTTCTTTCCAGTGTTGTATCTGGGCCACCACTCATCAAGGTTCGGATCGCTACTCACGAGTTTCTTTTCTTGTTTTGGGGCTGAAATCACCTCGTTCACTGCGACAGCCAGTATAACCAAGACCAGAGTCTTTGTAGCAGACATGGTTTGTATGTGACTGTACTCACGAAATGGTTTTATCTTCTAACTACAATAAGAAATGATAAGATGAAAGAGATATTAATATCATAAGATTATTACCATGTTATTATTGTTTTGCTTAGGCACATTTAAGCATTAAAAATTGGAATCAATTTTTTCTCATTTAAACTACAGGCTTGGATTTCAAAATTAGCTTTTAATTTCCAAATTAATCTAAGATACGATACTACATGGATTTTTAAACTTTAGTGTTATATTTTAAATCATTATTCAAAATATATGAAATGTCGATGTAGAATAACGAAGCAAGTCGTGAGCGTGGACATAACCTAAGAATCTAGGTAGTCAATTTTTGTTGAAGTGCAACCCTCAAAGCAATGCCTCTTCTAGATTCTGGCATTTTAATGGAAGTGTCCACTGTTATACAATCACGGCAGTCCGATCGACTTAAACTTTGTCTCCATTTTGATTGACGTCCACCAAAATACCAGCTCACGGACGAGTATTTTATCTTTGATGGTCGCACATCAACAAAATTGGTGGTAAAGAATCTATACTAAGAATGATTTGCAAAATCTAGGTTCTCATACGCGGGTTTTTGTTAAAGATATAGCCATAGTTTGAACGAAACAAATACATATCTATGTCTCATCAGTTATCTAACATAAAAAGTCTAACATAAAAAGTCGTCAACACATACCTTGATTAGAATCTCACCAGGTCAACGTCTTCGTACCAACTATGGATCTCGGACTCTCAACTCTACGCTTTTAAAGCTACTTTGATATCGTGGAAGTCATTCATTGGTTAGTTTTGACCATTCAGAAAGAGGCGTTCCCCATCTTGCCTGGACTACTGCAAACGTTCTTCAGCATTTTCATGAATTTTCATTAATTACGTTCACACTTATTAACTTAATTTTAAATGCATAATTCAGGCAATGGCTCTCTATAATTTCGTGCATCATTTAAACGTAAACATTTTGGGAAACGACAAAGCGTTAAATAATTTGAAGGGCTTCATGGAAAGCATAATCATATAATGAATTATATTTTTTCTGTAATGAATGGAATTGATGAGGAGTTCCTTCCACCTCCTCGCCCACGCCTCCCTCCTACTTACGTACCACTCACAATTTACCTTTGCACGTACCATTTTCTCAGAGCATTGCAAGTTTTCACATTTTTATGTTTATAAGTTCTTTTTTGTGATGCTTCGTTGATTGAAAGCGTATAAATTCGTATTATTAAAGGAAGATCGATAACTCAATTGTTTCAAGATTCTCTGGTGATTTTAGAAAATGCGTTAAGTGAATCTAAAAAAAACAGAAAAAAAACGAAAACAATTAGCATGCTCCGACATGATATGATGAACTCGAATGTATGTGAATCAATGCAAATCCAACAAAAAATGATTAGCAAGGTCGAAAATATTTAGTTTTTTTTTGCAATTATTTTATGAAAAGGTAGAAAATGGCTATATATATCTACGTTTATTCAAATCAGTTTTCTAACATATAAAGAATAAGAGAGAGAAATAATTTCGTATACTCTTGGCAGGAATCGAACCTCTTTATCTTTATCGTCAAAATCCAATGCATTTACCATGCACTACACCAAAAGATCTACCCTGCGAGCAGAGTCTTCTTTCACCTTCCCCACGAGACTGAGGGAAAGGAAAGTAGACTCTGCCGAAACCCTGTCGTTTCTTTGAAGTGCCGATAGCCCAAGAATCTGGGCTACTCAGAACAAGTTTTGCTTCCGGATAAACTGGTTTTTATTTGCGCAGCCAATTCAGTTCGTCTTGCTCGAATTCTTGTTCTTGTCGCTACAAAGGCGTCGCATCTATACAGCCAGAAACTTCACCGTCATAACTAGTATGCGTTCCCTCAAATAAATTTGCTCTCAGGCATGTTTTTTTTTACTTTTACTAGAATCTGGACACGAACATCGTTTGACGAATTCGTCGCTCGGCGAATTATTCTCATTACGGAACAGAGACACATTTTATTTTTGTCGTTGCTTCTACTGGCTCGATTTTGGGTATTTCTTCAGTGGAGTTTTAGGGGAATCTGAATTATAAACTATAAACGAGGATTTTAAGGCGTACGCGACATTGCATTTTGCATAAACAACCAAGCTTACTTGATAATTTTGTCACCTAATCAGTGACGGTAAGCGTAAACCGTGAGAAAATAACCGGATCCGGAAATATTATTTCAGCGAGTAGGCGTTGAAAGTCATTCGTTCCTAAGCAACCGCCGCGCATGCTCAAATTGAAAGCAACAGGGTTTCGGCAGAGTCTTCTTTCCTTTCTCTCTCTCGTGGGGGAGGTTAAAGAAGACTCTGCTCGCAGGGTACAAAAGATCATCCACACTTGAAACGTAGCCGAAATGTAAAGTATAGGGAGCGATAAGGGACGGAACATTAGAAAAGTGACGGAGGAGGGGGTATATCAAAACATGGTTTGAGAAAACATACATGCACAAATGTGCAGGAAAAAATAAAAACAAACCAACAAAAAAATGGGGGTTTGACACAAGGAAAAAAATGCATATTAGGAAAGCCGAAAAAAAGCATTCAAGGTTGAAACCTTCCCCCTCCCCCCTTCACTTTTCTAATGGTCCGTCCCTAAGGATCCTAGATCGAAATCTCCTTCCCTTTGTGTGAATTGAACACTATAAATAAGTACGCAGATATGAGAATAAAATTGAATAGATGGTTTTCAACCATTCATGCACAGGAGACAATTTAAACAAAAGACATGGCAGTCATACTGGTTGACTTTTCAAAAGAAAATCACCCACGTAACTGGTGGACTGTTTTCTTCCACTCACTCTCCTGGGAATGGTTGAAAACCATCAATAAAGATTGAGTACAATTCCCGTCAAGATAATATGTTATTTTCTCTTATTCTTAAATTTATTCAATTTCATACACTGAACGCATTTATTAATTAATACTATTCAGAACGCTTGCACATTACTAAAAGTAACTGTGATATGATAAAGCTGCGCTAAGAATCTGCGTTTGCATATGGTATAAATATTATATAACATGGCTAGAATACTTAAACATCAGCACACTAGACTCATTTTCGTATGAGTGGGAAACAGTACTGTATCGTATCGTAACCGTAGTTTTTAAGTAAACATTCGAATTTTCTGCCGTATCGTAGCGGAATCGTAACCGTACCGTTTCCCACTCATGCGATAACGACTCTATTATGGACATCAATCTTAAACGATCTTGGTCCTCTGAGTGATTTACAACGAGGCCCTGCTTTGGTTTTTGTAGGATTATAGAGCATAAGAGGTTTGTAGATTTAGGATACAGTTTGATTATCAAAACATTTGAAGAGGGCATGTACAAGGTATTTGTGCTATTGTGCATTTCAGAAAAAAGGATTATTGAAGACAACTTTAGAATTTTCGATTAATTGTTACAGCTATTCTTGAAATGGTTGTCCAGTTGAAAGAATTTAGTCATTTGCATATCTCATGTTTTTTATTTAACTTTTTTTTGAGCCAATAACGGTTCAAAATGTACAAAATAACATTACATGTAATTCTATTTTTTGTAGAGCTTTGTATCGTTTTTTTTTATTTAAAAGTCTAACTTGCTTTAAAACAATCTGAAGAAAACTTAAAGTTTGAGATATGCTGCACATTGTTGTTCGCTAAATCAGTATTTCAACTGGTTAACCTTTTCAAGAATAGCTGTATTTTCTTATAACAAGGGGATACTAATCATTTTAAAATTTAATCAGCTGGTCATCTTTGTTGATGGCCCAGGGTTGCTTACACTGAGCTCAGTTATGCGCATGTTTTGAAAATGAGAGTTTTCACAATTTTCACACTCCTTTCATATCAAATCCAAGTAAAATGCCCTAATTTAGATGTCGAGCACGGTGGTACAGAGAAGTATAAAAGACGGTACAAAGGGCGGTTCAATAAGCCTGAAGCGTGATGACGTTTTACCCCCGTGTCTAGACCAGAATCCTTTTCACATTTCTTTTGTTCACTAATTATGACTATTGTTCCTGTATTCTCGAGGGATTATAAAATTTGAATATGAAAGCATTTTAAAAACTATTATGGCATAGAGACGGGGGTAAAACGTCATCACGCTTCAGGGCTATTCTTTCTACGCAATTACCTTGCCGGTCTGACTATGTGTTTTGTTTTGTTTTTTGTTTATTGCTCAATCACGGTGGTAAAGAGAATGATAAAAAACGGTCCAAAAAGGACGGTTCAAGTCCTTCTACGGAATTACCTTGAGTCTGTTCATGCGTTTTTTTAATTATTATTATTTCTCAAGCACGGTGGTAAAGAGAAGCAAAATAGAAGGTCCAAAGGACGGCTCAATTCTTTCTACGGAATTACCTTCAGTCTGTCTATGCGTTTTGTTGTTGTTGTTGTTTTTTTGTTTGTTTGTTTGTTTTTTTACTTCTCAAGCACGGTGGTACTGAGAAGTATAAAAGAGTCTGTTTATACAATCTTTTTATTCTTTATTTCTAAATGTTTTTGGCATATTCTTTAAACTCTAAATCTGTTCGATATTACAGTGAGCGTAGTTTTAAAGTTAAGAGTTTTCACAATCTTACACCCCTCTCATATATATTAAATTCGAGAAAAATGCTTTAAAGTAAAAGGTCAAGTACGGTGGTAAGGAGAACTATAAAATGATCCAAAAGACGGCTTTCTTTTTACGTACGGAATTACCTCGAGTCTGTCTATGTAAATTTTTTTTATTGTTTATTTCTAATGTTTTTGGCATATTCTCTAGATTCGTTCGATGCAGGGGGGAAGACGAGTGTTTTAAAGGTGCGAACCAATTGTTTGTAATTGAATGATATAAAAAAGTAATTGTTAACTCAAATTTAACAAAAACGTAATGTAAATTAAATGGCATAAAAAGTATAATGTATATTGCAGTGTAGGCTACTGATTCAAATCTAAAGGCTGGTGTTTTCCATATAATCGCTCACGATCGCGCCGGATCGCTGAAATTAATGACGCGAAATCGCTCACGATCGCTGACAATTGCTTTCATGTGTTTCGATCCCTGAAAAGTGTTCCGATAGCTGATGATCGCTGACCTTATTTTTTGTGTGGCATGGTGGCCTAGTGGTGAGAGCACTGGACTTTCACCTCTGTGACCCAGGTTCGATTCCGGAGTGGTGTTGTATGTGAACTGACTTTGTTTAATGTGTTGTACTCTCTCGTGCCACGAGGGTTTTTCTCCGGGGCCTCTGGTTTTACTCCTTCACAAATAATCAACACCGTGAATCGAGTGTAAAGAGATTGTAAATAAAAATGCAGTGAGAAGTGAGTGTGGACTAAATTAAAATTGAATTAAAAGCACTGCAAAATCTACAAATATTTTATTCGGTGTTTCTTGATTGTTAGCAGACCTTATCATATATTTTGTTTAAGGTAGCTGCTCCCGGTTTCAAAACAGCCTGACCAGTACTAACACTATGCGTTAACAACGGATCATATAGTAAAAAAAGAGCATTACAAGAGTGTTGGGTATAGACAAAGAGTTCTTGTATTATGTATATGTTACAGGGCGATTGGCGTTACTATAGCAACGTTAAATTTCCCAGCTGCTAGGCCTATTTCTAGGAAGTATGCGTAATTGACATAAACTCCGCTAAATCTAATGAATACCTGTGTTTTTGAAATATATCAACGCAGATCAACAGTATTCATGACTACTGACAGTGGCGGATCCAGGATTGTTTTCAGGAGGGGCTGCATCATCTTCAGGAGAGGCTGCGCTACCCAGTAAGTTTTTAAAACTTTTTTTTCGGCGGGGGGCTGCTGGCCTATGTATAACCAAAATGCCGAAGTTGTTTGGGCTTCCTTTGTAGCTTGTCAGGGGTCACTCCATCCTCGGGAGCCCAGGGGTTATATCTGTGTGACAAAATTGTGCTTCAAGATATACGTTTTTAGAGATATTACGTTCTTACGACATAAGGGTGCGAGAGCAAATTAAAATAAAAAGTCATCCCAATCTCACAACGAAAACCACCGCTTCACAGTAAGCTCGGGTGAAATATGCAACGCAATTAATACCTTTATGGATTTTACGCACGCTTCAAAATTAATTTATTCAGTTTTTTTTGGTGGGGGGGGGGGGGGGGTTATTGAATGACTTAGGTTTCTTTGCAGAGACGCTTAGCTTGCTAGTGGAATTCCCTTTTCCCTAACTCAGTGTTATTTTGATATTTGATGTTCTGGCTTTGAACAAAGCGCAAAAATGTCATTCGTTCAATCAGTCAGTCAATCAGTCAAACAATCAATCAATCAATCAATCAGTCAACCAATCAGTCAGTCAGTTTGTCAATCTATTAACCGATTAATCAGTCTATCAATCAATCAATCAATCAATCAATCACTCAATCAATCAATCAATCACTCAATCAATCAATCAATCAATCAATCAATCAATCAATCAATCAATCAATCAATCAATCAATCAGTCAGTCAATTACTGAGTCAATCAATCAATCAATCAAACAATCATCTTTTATTTCTAGTTGCCTAGTTGCAATTTTTAAAAGTTAAAAAAAGGAATAAAAAACAAGATTGGGGCACAAGCTGTGTATAATAACTGAAAACATTTACCTAAATAAACAGTTTTTCAATTGAATAAAAATGATTGGGACCTGATCTAGTCTAAGCATTAGAGTGATTTGCAAAAATTTGTGAAACAACTTTCAGTGCTTTACACATTAGTACGCTTTGCTGATCAAATTTTTTTGAATTTCCTTTGATTATCAGTAATGATTGATAATCATATCTAATCAGATTTCATATCATCTATAAATAATATATTACCATATTGTTACAAGAAATATTTTCTACAGTTACATTATGTATAATAAAAGATGAATGTATTTACAAGATTAATAAACTACCATTAATAGTTGTAAATGTAATAATAATTTGGACACCGTAGAATGATGGTGGAGAAAACTGACTTTTCGGACGTTAGTCCTTCGTCCGAGTCATCCTACGAAGGACTAACGTCTAAAACGTCAGTTTTGTTGACCATCATTCTACGGTGTCCAACTTATTGTTACATTTACAACTGTACCATTAATAGTACTATGTATATTATTATATTTACAATGATTGACTGTAATGCAGTAATTTGAATTGCAACTCAAGGTTGAAGACACCTCAAGAAGAAACTACAGGCTTATACTTTTGCGATGTCTCTTTAATTTGGAAACATGTTCACTTGTGTTAATAATATTTAAAGAAAAGAAAGGCGAAGACATACAGTTGAGCAAGGCCAAAGAATAAGGACTTACAATTTTCCTTTGTGTTTTTAGTGCATTACAGTCTATCACTAACACTTTTTTTCACATGTTTTTTTGTAAACGACTCTAACTACAGAAAAAAGCCATACATAATGCATAATCATTTGATGTAGCAACAATTTATGGAAATTAGCATTAATTAATGTGACCAGCCACGACCAGTCAATGCCTGTCACAACTGTAACAACATCTAATCTATAAATATCAATATTCAGTCTCAAGTGACATGGTTCAATACCATACATGACAGCTAGTCTGTGCAGAGATTGAGTTCACCTATGTCACAAATAACAAGTCACTCATGGCTGTATTTACAATAAAAATTTAAAAGAAAAGTGAAACATATTGGTAAATTAGACAATGTAAAGGGATGGTGGTGATGGTGGTGTTTCAGATGTTAGTAATATTACTCTGACAAAGGACTGCAGTCTGAAACATTAGTATCACTAGCATCCTTTACAGACTGTCTCTAATTTACCAATATATTTTCCAACTGTTTCTATAGAAACACAGACACAGCCCACACTAGTACTTTAATTACTAGTTTTTACCTCTCTACTTACATGACTACTGGTATGTCATGTGGATAGCTGGCAAATATCACACAACATCGTGATACTTTGGGGGAGAACTCAAGGGAAGATTGACATCATTTGTTCCAAAGACATCTGCATAGGATGGTGGAGCATCCCTCAATGACCCAGGTTGAGCATGTACGTTCACACTATGGCTTGGATTAGATGCAATGGCATCATTGTTTGATGGCAAATTAACGTTGCTATTTGAGTGCCTATTTGTCCCTCTCATTTCTGGAGCTGTTGGAGTCATGCGGGCAATATGTATTATCTCAGGGTGAGTGCGGGAACTTCTGTCTACACGTTCTACAGTGTTGTACAGCCTTGCAAGTTGCTCAGCTCTGGCTCTCTGGAAAGTCAACAGAACACAATGTACTAATCAAAACTCCATTTGGCAAACAATTTGTCAACCATGTTCAAATTAAATGTCTCAAACTCATAAAAGAACTAATGAGGAGAATACAAAGGAAAATAGCTACTGTGAAGAATTCAGAATTGTGTTTACAGACTTTCATAACATTAAGCCATATTTTCCTATGAATTTCTCCATTAGTTGCACATGCATTTGAGAATCAACTTCAAAATCCCATGCTCATAAAGTATTAGTTTTATTTAAATGCTAAGAAAACTGTAATTATTTTAAAAAATAGCCTTGAATTAGTTAAGCAGAAGTATTAAAAGAAAAATATATTAAAATAAATGCATGAGTTTACACAGTTAAAAAAATGTTTTGTGATTTTCCAGTTTGTAAAGTTTTCCAATTAGATGCTACATGCCATAATACCCATAATACGTAACCGCCTTGGTTGAAGGAGCTGTTTTCCTGTATCTTAAGGAAATAGTCGAGATGACTGGGTTCTATGGATGGGGTGGGGAGGGCTGGCGGAGGATTACAGTGCCCTCCAATGGCTTTTACGCCCCTGCTCAAAGAGCTCTGCAAAGGCTTACAGATATGAGCCAGCTAATTCAACCAAAAGGCAATTTTCATTATGTGGTAAATATTATTTCATTCTTTATTGTATACAATATTATTAGTATGCTGTCATCTTGAAGTTTTTAGGGTAATGTATTTACAGAAACTTCTTATTTTAATCCACCAGGTTTTTTTCTGCTCTTCCCACTAGTGATAAATTTAATTTATTACAATTGTAGAAAATTAAATTGTGGAAAACAAAAATAAAAACCTTGAAATCTGATACAGATGAATGCAATTATTTCTGTAAAAAGTTTCTAAATCCCAATATCAGTTTGTATTTATACTTCTAAAACTCATGAATAATTAATAAATAATTTTCAAAGCAAATCAATACCCGTGACGAGTTTTATAACTACTGATATAGAACTGTCCTAATTTGCATAAATTTAAAACTCTATTTTCTCCCGATAAAGTTGAAAAAGTCTCAGCGATTTTTTTAAATGAAAAATGTGAACTCACATTTGGAGTTTTAGAAGCAATTTATAAAATTTGAGTTCGTGTTTTATCGGCGCTATAGATACGCGGCTTCGCCTTGTATCTATATCTGCCGATAAAACACTCTTTCTCATTTTATAAATACTACTTAAAAAATCAAGCATTTCATATTGTGACAATAGAGTTTTAAGACATTTTTTAAGTAAATGAGGAAATAATTTGTGCCAGTCGTTGCAGGACTTATCATGGACATCACTAATCAATTATTCATCAGTTTTGAAATATTATTTATGAAGCTACCTTCAATTGCAAAATTAGTTGGGACATTACATATAATGTAGATGTAAATCACTAAGTATTGTTCTCAAACTCTAACCCCTCCCCAATGTTGGTAGCCTTGATGACGATTAACATGTCACAACAAAGCCAATGCAACATTGTATCGAGGGAGGGAGATTTGAAGTGGTTGGAAATCATTGGTGCATACATGAAAAAGGAGAAGTTTTGAAAGGGAGCGGAAAAAACTGTCCACAATGTCCCAACATTTTGGAACTGGGTGTAGTACTGTTATACTGTCTATTATCAAGATGTAACTACAATCATGAATATATCATCAACATCATTGCCATCACCACCATGATCACAATCTTTACGATAAAGATCGTCATCATCAAATTCATCATAATATCATACTTTATAATAAAATAATGTAAATAATGTAAATAAAATGTATGGAACTTTATACAATATTATTTGCCAATAATGATAATTAAATAAGATAAAGAAGAATAATTAGAATTCCAACCTGCTGTAGTCTGTGCAACTCCTCTTGATGTACTCGTCCAGTTCTAGCATCACCAGTGTTCCCATTTTCTTGGTGGCTCTTTTTTCTGGCAACTGCACATCCCAAACAGCACATACAAACAACAAAAAGGACAGCTATAAGTACAGGGATGACAATCCTTGAACCATCATTATCATCATCATCATCATCACCATAGTAATCATAATCATCAGAAGACGAACTTTTGGAAGTAGCATCTTTTTCATAAGGAGACCTTGATGTCGGTTTATTATCACTGAAACGTTTGTGAGTTAATATTGTTAATGTTGGAAACTGAGTGTTATTTATAACATCCGTACAAGGGAAATGTGTTTCTAAATTGATGCATCTTGGTGGATAGTAGTCATGGCAGCATATTTCCAATTGTTTTTCAACAGTTTTGTTACCAACAGTTTCGGTGATATACCTGCAGTCTTTATTTTCGGCACATGTCCAGGCATTTGAACTCCTGATGAATAACATCCAAATACAACACAACAGCGCCATCAATTTGCTCCTGGACAGAACTGATTTTGTGTTGTAGAATTTAAACAGAAAAGCCATTTTTCATGCAGCTTGAGAGTTTCCAGTTGAATATACCAACATATGAATTAACTGAGCTAGTATCGTAGCTTGGAATTGTATAACTGTGACGTTTATATTTTGATGATTCTCGAAGATAAAGGACCTTGCAAGATCACCAAGTACAGACAAGCATTTTGCGAGTCTATTGAGCTTGTGTACGAATGTATTTGCACTTCTGTTGTTCAAAATCTTGTTTATGTTTTACTTAATTGCTCAGACCATAGCCATATAATGTGACCCGTTAGTTAAACATACAAATATCACCATAAATCTCTTATCTTGCATGAGATTTACAAGTTTTGATCATTTTGTCGCGTTTGTACAAAACTACACAATAACTAAAGCCGCTGACCGGAAGTATTTATGTTCGCAAATTTAGACAAAGACCAAACTTTTTAAATAACTTAAAGGAATTTTCTTTGGTTTTATTTTGATTCGTAATAAAAAGTACTTAAGCGTAATATGTTTGCTTTTAGTTTGAATTTTTTCAAATTTACGCGTGTTTTCAGGTCGGCATAGCGTGGGGAGATTGCAGTGACGTCAGTGACCTGAGCTGAGGCACTTTGATGTCCCGTCAATTATCTGCGGGTGATCAGGTCACACCTTTAATGACATCGATGAAATGACTGACTGCATCTATATTTACAAATTTAATTGATATAGTTTATTTTATTTTAATTGTTTGCTCAAGTTAATTAATTTATCAATTGATTGACCGATTGATTGATTGATTGGTTCGTTTTTATTTTGTTTATTTATTTATCTATTTAAGGTAATTCCGTAGAAATAAAACTGCCCGATGAAATTTTTTTATACTCGTTCTAACAAACAATTTTGAGAAAAGCTTTCAGAAAAAAATAATAAAAAAGGGGGATCACCGACTTCGTTTTTGTGCTATATGACGTCAAAGTTCATGCATTTTGGTGACTTGAGAACGTAAAGAGATAAGCTCAAAAATCGAAGAGAAACGGAACAAAAACACATTAATTTGTCTTTTAAGAGCAAAATTCGCGTTTTGTTCAAATGTCTGTACTTAATTTTATTAAAAAAATATGAACAAATATGTGATCTTGAAGAAATTGACGAAATACCAACGTGCGCACGAGCTGCTAATTCATTCGAAAAAGTCCTAAGCTGAAAGTATTTTGGAAATTTCTCAAAAGTTAGCCCGATGACCTATGCTCAATTTTAGATATATTTGATGTTATGTTATAACAAAGAATTTTATCAAATAAAATACATAGGTCACCGAGCTAGTTTGCGAAATATTGCGATAAATATCGTCATTTTATTGTCAAAAAACAGGTTTTCCGAGAGAGGACTGGGTCGAGTTTCAAAATTATCGCGTTTTCTCGCTCGAAAATATCGCAATTCTTCGAATTTTTCATTCAAAGTACTTTACAAACATAATTTGACTAGATTACATGATAAAAGTCCTGAAACCAAAAATCTTGAAACATGCGCAGAACTATGCGCAGTGCAAAACTACGGAATTACCTTAATTATTTTTTATTCATTTATTTATTTATCCATTTTTTCACTTATTTATTATTTTTTTCACTTATTTATTTATTTATTTATTTACTTATTTAATTTACTTATTAATTAATTTATTTATTTAGTTACTTACTTACTTACTTACTTATTTAATTAATTATTTATTTATTTATTTATCTATCTATTTATTTATTTATTTATTCATATATTTATTTATTTGTTTATTTATTTATTTATTTATTTATTTATTTATTTATTTATTTATTTATTTATTTATTTATTTATTTATTTATTTATTTATTTATTTATTCATTTATTTATTTATTTATTTGTTTATTTACTTATTTATTTTCGGACAAACATGGCGTGATAAACGAGCTTTACTCGGGGGTGACGTCATAAGTCATGCTTCGCTAGCTCCGATCCAGGCTCATTATCACCCTCGGACTGGACTGTTACTTTCCGTTTCAATAAGCTTAATTTGCAGCTCGAAAATCATCTTTTTTCAACTTTCCCGTTCAGCTATGTTCGTAAATCAATTATTCAATTGGTTGGAATGTTGTTAAAGTAGATATTGACATGAAGCAATTGAAAATTTCCGTTATACTTTGGTTTACATTTGGTAATTTTGTTCTGGAAATCAACACTTCTTGCTCGACAGATAAAGAATGCGAACTGGACTCACAACTTTGCTGCGAGGGCTATTGCACGACTTGGACTAACTGCAAAAATAGCTGCAACGAATTAACAGACTGCAAATCACAGAATCATATCTGCTATAGACATCGATGTGTAGATGATAATCTTGTCTATGCGTATTGTGTCGAGGACAAAGACTGCTACAATGGCGACGATAAAGCTTACCGTTGTAAAGAAAGTCGCTGCATACGCCAACAAGTTTCATCAAAAAAATCACAAAATTCTTCACACGAAGCTTGGATACGAGTTTTATTCATTAGTGGATCGGTAGCTCTATGTTTACTCGCTTGTTCAGTTGCTTACTGTTATAGAAAACGATGTTTTTCTTCAAGAAGGCATTCAAGATATGGAACTAGTTTGAGTGAGGACCAGCCTTATCGAGACGACATTTCGAGGCAAGAAATAGCTGAAGATAGATTATGAATTGAGCTAATTATTAGTAGTTTCGACAATTCAAGTTCGTTGATATTTTGATTCTAATGAATATGTGCATGAAGTGATAATGGTGATGATGATGATGATGATATTTGTAATAATGGTTTAAATTTTCAATTAGTTGCAAAATATTTTTAAACTGGTTCATTTTTTCAAACTGGTTATTTATTTATTTGTTTATTTTTGTCAAACTTGTTTATTTTTTATTTTTCAAAATGGTTAATTTTTTTTCAAACTGGTTTAAAGAAATTGAACCTAATTATAAATTCAAACCATGACATATTGATGATTATCAGTAAACAGGATGTCTAGTTGAAAGGCAATTTTTTCAATAGCCATGTTTTTTGTTTGCACTATAAGAAATAATGGCTGAAAATATACAAAATAACGTTACATGAAACTTTATAATATATGCAGTTTTGTATCGTCAAGAATAATGAACACTTGATATATGCAAATGACATCATTATTGGCTAAATCAGTATTTCAACTGGACAACCTTTTCAAGAATAGATGACAGTATATCTAATTAGTTAAATTAAGGTGCTGGTCATAGGTGTTGTTGCACCACACTCCTGGAATCAATCCTGGAACTGCCCATATATGGTAGATATGATAGCAATCCTGTCCACTGCTCCCCCTGGGAAGGTGGTATGTTTTTTTGTAGGATCAGAAAAACATTTGAACATTGTCTGTTTACGTTTTGTGCTGGTGCTGGTCATAGGTTGCTCTTTTGCCGTGGTGAGCCTAATAGTTTGCAATTGTTACATGAAAAGCTTTACGGCACGACTTCTGATCTCGAACATGTCAGTCACTCTGCACGGCAAAAGCTAGACACTGAATCAAAAAATCCATCTATGTTATGACATGTGATCAGAGTTTATTTGAAATTATGTACTATCTCACGCACAAGTGTTTCGCCCTCACAAATGATCAATGTGTAAGTTCCAATCTAGGACACCTCTAGTATAAATTACTGAATGTAGTTAAAGTGTGCATTGGAGACAAGGAGCCCAGCTTCAAAGAGCCTGCCATAAATAAAAGATTGTATTTATTTGTGTTATGATAAAGTTGCATTTGGTTCCTATGGCAATATGATTTAAGATATTGGTGTCAATAGAGACTATGGTGATCAAATGGAATTCTCATTTTTATCGGTAGCAAAGAACAGGCAGCCCAATATTGGTCAAGCTTTATAAAAATCATTGCAGTGTTCAACTCAAGGTCATTAAAGAAGTCTCAATACATTGAAGTCTCTTTGTAATTTTTACCCTTATTGGTATGGGGGATGATAAAAAAACTAACAAAAGGCTTTATTTGTATTTTATTGAAACTTCTTTGATGACCTTGAATCAGTACTCTTAATGTATTGCAAGTTTAACACTGAAAAGATTGTTATGAATATTGACAGATAATGGTTAGTAATTGGTATTACGGTTACGCCAATTAGTGTCATATGTTGCCATTATATCTACAGGCTCAGAACAGAAATGTCCAAATTAAAGATTGCTTTACAAAAATTATTATAACACAAAAACTATTGATCACAGAGGATTATGTTCTAAAGAAAATTTATTCCCAAAAGGATAATCTACATAATGATGAAAAATATTTTGCAGTTTAATAAACATACAAGTACAAAATCTTTTTGAAAGTAGTGTGTTATTATTTTTCTAATTTTTCTTTGTATTATATCTTGTCTAATTTGTATGCAAAGCATACCATGTGATTATGCAAATCAGCAGTCTATCGCTTAATCTGATTGGCCAATTCTTTATAATAACTAAATGGCCAAAATAACATAGATTATGATTGGTTAAAACGTACCAACAATGAGAGTGCCATATGGCACTCTCAGGAAGAGGAAGGCAAGGAGGTACAGTGCCATATGGCACTCTTAGGGGTTAAAGGGTTAAGTACTACACATTTTTTTAAAATAACAGCATGAATTCCAGACATATTATAAGTGGAGTGGGAAACTGAGGCTGTTGTAATAAAGTGGCATTTGGTGTAATGGTAACATATGGCACTAATTGGCGTAACTGTAACACCAATTACTAACCCAGATAATAAGCTTGGGCTGCCTATGAGCAAAAGTGGATTGAGTGTTAGCTTTTCAAGCTGTAACCCTGTTTCGATCCCAGGATTGACCAAGGTGATATGCTCATGAACTCAGTTTGTTTGATTTGTTATTCTCTCTCCTATGGCACAATGATTTTTCTCTGGGCTTTATGGTTTCATTCAAAGGTGTGTTAAATAAATAATGCAAAGGAAGTAAGTGTGAGCATCCATCTCAAGAATAACATAGATGAAATGATAAAAAATGCTACTGAAATCACTCATATATTAGCACTGCGCAAAATAATAAAGGCTGATCATATGATTTTTGCTTCACTTATGACCTTTTGGAAGTACTCTTAATTTTCACAGAATTACTAAGTTATGTAAGTTCTGATTGGTCATATAAGTTCATTAGACCGGTTAAGAGCACACCAAAATGGTCATGTGAGTGAACAAAAATGCAAAATATGTTCAATCATGTTTTTTTTGCAGTGCTAGCATTCTAGTGATTTCAGTAGTATATTTAGGGGGTGCACAATCTTCAGGAGGGGTTGCAAAGACCAAGTAAACATAAAATAATACCGAGGATATTTTACAAAAATATTTGAGAAATCAACCCGTCCTGCACCCCTCCCCTGCACACTGTAACTGTATCAGTTATGATCTAGAGGAGAGTTATAGAGGATGTGCACCCCCTCCTGAAATTGAAGTCCTTGTTTTATGACAATGTAGTAGTGCACCCGGGGGGGGATTTTTTTTAAAGTCAACGATCTTATTCTTGCCGATTTCCTGAATGCAAAATAATTTCTCTCATTTTTTGGGCCCTGAGTATGACAGGAAGTTTGGATTAAAATGAAAATAGAGTAGATTTAGATACCCTGTTCATGACACCAAGGTCGAAAAACCATACCCTGTTCAGCGGATCATCCCCGTATAGTCGATATAGGGTAGTACCCCCCAGGGTAGTGCACCCCCCTCCAGATGGTGATGCACCACACTCCTGGAATCAATCCTTGATCTGCCCATATATGGTAGATATGATAGCTATCCTGTCCCTACTCCCCATGGAAAGGTGGTATGTTTTTTTGTACATTATCGGAAAAACATTTGAACATCTTTTTTTTTGTAATATTGTAGCCATACCATAGATTCTGCACTTAAGCAAGGTAAAGAAAAAAAGCTAGATCAAATGTACAAAAAGTATTAAAATGAAGGAAGGTGAATGCATTCTATTACTTTTCACGTTTCCCGCCAAAAAATGCATTACGATGGTTTTGTTTTTAGGCGTTCGGGTTTCCTTAGAGTTTTTAATAAATTTGCAATATTTATAAAGGCTTGAAATACATATGAACCTAATATCTTTATTTGTCCCTGTGATTAAATATAAAATTGTTTTGATTTATTGCTGCTATAAATAAAATATTATGTAATGTTTACCACGTTGCTATGACATCTCTTTCCAGTCTACCTCGATAAAAGATGAATTGAAGCTCATCGGAGCCCAGATTAGCCTAATATGACGTAAAGTTATTATCGGTCCCGGCTTACTTGAAGATTTACAACCAAAGTCTGGAAAAAATTGTATTTTAATTGTGCTATTCTGGACATGGAATCAAGCAATGATGAAAGTATTGGATTTTATGGTGGAAAAACTTTGGACTAAACACATTTAACCCGATCGAATTTTTACTCTGTGGGGAGAGGAAGTTTTGAAGTCTTGAGAATTATTCTGTTTATATAAGTGATTTAATAATTTCGACAGCAGCTTCACCCAAGGAAACAAGCTCCAGTTGTTATTTGATCTCTCTACGGTTGAGAAAATCTCTTAAATCAACGAACTTTGTCAAAGGTGAACTTTGTCAAAGGTGCGAACGCAACGTTTGAATAAATTATTCATGTCTGGCTGTCATATCAAGGGATTAAGTTATGCGTGGAATTCTAACCCTTACAATCGGCATTTTAATGCTGCAATTATGCAGTTCGCAGCACAATTGCACTTCCATTTTCGAATGTCTGGGATTTTATCAAAATTGTTGCAATAAAGCATGCACAACTCGTCGATTTTGCTTTGATTATTGCCGTACAAACAAGGACTGTGCATCATTTGAGTATTGTATTCATAGTAAATGCAGGATAAACAAACCTCAAGGATACTGTGATAATGATGATCTGTGTAAACCAACACAGCAATGCATATCCAACAATTGCACTGTTCGTTGCATTTGCAACAGTACTGATCAAGTTTGCAACAAGAATGGAACTTGTGTTAGAAGGCACAAAGATGATGGAGTCCATCCGGCAGCTTATGCAGTCCCTTTAGCAATTGTAGCATATTGTTGTCTTAGAGGGATTTGTAAAAGAAGGCAGCCACAGCCGCAGCAACAACAGCAGACACAACAGCAGACACAACAGCCGCAACAACAGCAGACACAACAGCAAACTCAACAACAGCAGCAGCAGCAAACACAACAACAGCAAGACCAGGGACAGCAAGATCAGCAACCACAGGGAAGTCATCAAGAAAGTCAAAGTACTAATTCTCATGAAATAGCTATGCAAGACTTCAATGGAAGTGCAGGAGGAATTCTTTCAGATCCTCCACCACCATATGTGGCATTACAGATGCCAGCTAGCACAGATGAACTACCCCCTCCCCCGTCGTATGAAGAAGCAGTAAGAAACTCACACAATAATATTAATTAATAATTTTTTTTGGGGGGGATGGGGTGGGTTGAGGGGAGAGAGGAACTCATGCAACCATATGAATACTTATCACCACTTGTTGTTTTTGTTCCAGTCAATCAAAACTTTGTACAAACTTAATTTGTTTGCATGGTTTTATTTAAGTTAAAATCAAGGTTGGATTGACTGGAGCAACAAACAACAGGAGCGATTAAATTAGTAAGATACTAGGTTTAATTGGACTGTGCCAGGGTTTCTAGAGAAACAGTTGTAGAATATCCCACCAAATATAAAAATCATGTTATTGTCTGTGCCATTATCAACACAGAATTATTTTATTTGAACATAGATAGAATTTTATAATTATTTATTCATTCAAGCATTATCAGGTTGCCCAGACTCAATCAATTGATTTTAGTCAATTATCAAGGTTTGACCATCCCTCCCCACCCTTGTGTAGCATTTTGCTAGGTTGAAGCTGACTTTGTATAGTTTTAGAAATGAATACTTTTTTGTGGTTATATATAAATCACCCTGTGCTAGCAGAGACAGCAGGGGAGGGGAGGTCATCTGAATTCACTGATTGAGAACTAGGATAGTTTAGTTTTACTTCCAGTAGACAAAGCTATAAACAATTATTTTAATCTAGTTTAAAAACTAGATCTACAGGCCTGGGAAGCCTGTACTAAAATCATCTTCAGAGATACATCAGAGAAACTTCAATCAATACAGGGCACAGGCAACCCAAGCTCATTATCTGTGATTTATAAAAATCATTTCAGTGTTAAATTTAATTGAAATGAATTAAGAATATAATTCAAGGTCATTATAAAGAAGTCTCAATAAATAAAAAATAAAGCCTTTTTAGTACTATAGGGAAGGGTAGAAATTAAAAAAAGGCTTTATCTGTATTTTTTGATACTTATTTAATGACCTTGAATTAAATTCTTTATTTATTTCAAGTTTAACACTGAAATGATTTTAATAAATATTGGCAAATAATGAGCTTGGGCTGCCTTTGCACAGGGTTCCAATGGATGTACCTATATTGGCACAACTAGCACACCGATCAATGAACATGTTAGATAATCCACAAGAAACTCATCATAGGGCTGAATCCCCCTCTGGGTTTTTGTATACACATATATCACCTACATTGACATAAGCATAATTTCAGTAAATATATTTTTAGTAATAAGAAACTGTCTATGCATGTTTTATATATATATTGTGCAATTTCAAATACTGTGACCAAATTAAAATATTTCAGGCATGTTGCTATTGCTCCTTGGTGAATTACAGACATCACACTAATGAATCCTAATTATAACTGAACAGTAATTCTGATTGGGTAAGAACACTAGTACTTTCCTTGTCTGGCCAGGGTTTTTAGATTGCACTGTAATTTCCGATACTTTTCTTTTCTTTTTTTTCCTGATATTTTTTATCTATTTATAAATTTATCTTAGTTAGCCAGTTTCAATTCACTTGTTTTAAAGAGGCTCCATATAGTTATGAGACATCTAGGCAGGGACTGCAAAGAGGGAGGCGCTGGGGGCCTGCAGCCACCCCCGGCCCACTTTTTAGCGCTAAAGAACTGAGAAATACAAATGACCCAAGTAATAATTATCCTCAAATGTTTTTTGTCTTCTAATTAATATTATCATTTTTTGAATATAGATGTATGTTGTTCTTTGTAACCTAAGAAAAAAAGTGATTATCATTTGGCTGTCAGAACCCCCACTCTGCAGTCCCTGCTAGGATTCCTAGAGGTTTATCAAAAATCAACTGCCTACAAAGCTCATGGGCGAACTATATTGTCAGTTTCAGTTTTTGCAATAATGATCATGTGACCGCTATAGCGTGGTCTTGGTCTTTGGTTGATCCCAGTTAATTATAGCTTCGATCTTAGTTTTCTGTGGTTCAAGAATGCCACTTCCCACAACATATCCGAGGTAATCAACTTGACTCTGCGCAAAACTACACTTGCTCGGCTTAGCTGTCAGATTTGCGTTCTTTAGAACATGAAGTACATCCTCCAAGTGCTTTAGGTGACCCTTCCAATCATCGCTGAATACGATTACATCATCCATGTATGCTGCTGAGAAGTCCTCCTTTCCCCTCAACAAGCGATCCATCATTCTTTGAAAGGTAGCTGGGGCACCATGTAATCCGAATGGTAGGAATTTGAACTGGAATAACCCCAGAGGTGTACTGAAGGCTGTGTAAGGCTTCGAACGTTCAGACAGTGGGACCTGTCAGTATCCTTTGCATAGATCTGATTTAGTTATGTATCTGGACTGACCTAGTCTTGAAATAATCTCCTCTACTCTCGGCATTGGATACGCGTCGAACTTGCTAAGACTGTTTACTTTCTTGTAGTTTACACAGAAGCGTGTGGATCCGTCTGTCTTAGGAACCATTACATAGGGAGACGCCCAAGGACTGTTTGACTCCTCAATAACCCCAAGCTCTATCATTGACTTGACTTCCTCAATAGCTTTTACAGTCTTGGCTTGTGGCATAGGATAGGGCTTTTGACGTACTGGCCTTACGTTCTCCTCCATCTCAATATCGTGTTCTATCACGTTTGTCTTACCGGGTAAGCTACTCAAGACAGTATTGTAGTTCCGTAGAAGTTTCATCAGTCCCTGCCGTTGTTCATTTGACAGTGCACTATTAATCACTAACTCCTCGCTGCCGTTTGTCTGGGACCACGACACATCAGTGTCTTCTCCTATCTCATCTCCATTTACATCACTTATGCCAAGAAAAGCACCTGACTTCTCTCGTCTGTTAAATTCCTTCAGTAGATTCCTGTGGTATATCTTGGCTTTGCGTCGCTTGTCTCCTGTTTCTAACTCGTAGTTGACTGGCCCAATCTTTCTTAGCACCTTGTAAGGGCCCTGCCATTTCGCTTCAAGGGCATTCGTGCTTGTTGGCAGCAATAACAGTACCTCCTGGCCTGGTTTGAATTCCACACTTTTTGCTTTCTTGTCATACACCTTCTTTTGTCTCTGCTGGGCGTTAGTTAGGTTGTGCTTTACCAGGTCTGTCATCGTAGCAAGCCGTTCTCTCATGGTTACTACGTGTGAGACTACGCTCTTTGGGCCTGTTATCGATCCCGACCAAGCTTCTTTCATAATATCGAGCGGTCCTCTGACGTCACGACTCAATCAGCTATGGCTGTCATAATAAAACTCATTTTTTACATAGAAAAAATAAAAACTCTAGTTTTAAGCAACAATTTTTTTTTGAAAACATTGTATATGGAGTTCAGTATGATGATCGACCTAGCATATATTACCGTGACAAAAAAAAAAAAAAAAAAAAAAAAACGAACTGTAACGGAATGTTTTTTTTTTGCTAAATTAAAAAAAAAATATGTAGTTGGATCCTTGGAAATTTGCTAACTACTCTATTATACCACTAAAAAATATTCTGAAAAAAGAAATGAAAAAAAGTTACTGCTCAGTTTTTGAGTTCTTTTTACTCACAATTTTTTGCTAGCTTCTGTTGAAAATATAATCGATTACGTAGTTTACCTATGAAGAGTTTATTTACAAAATCAACCTACGTGAAATGTGCATATTTTTGACATTGTTGCTAAAATTAGCAGCAATTCGTCAGAATAATTATCTCGTCCCAGTCTCGCGCGATTAGCATTATCAGTGTGTCAACGAGAGTCATCGTTGGGGATTGATTCTTTCTTCGTGTTTACGACTTAGTCGCAAAGCTCGAGCATATTTAACAGCTGAAGATGGAATTGGGGATAGCCTAGTCTGTAACTTTACCTTTTTTTGGTTGTTAAAGTCCACCTACACGATAGAAATTTTTCTATAGCTCAAGTGGTCATCGTTTTGATCGAATTTGACTTTCTACGACTATTTTCGTTGTTATTATTACAACAGGAAGCTTGATAACCTCTATAAAGCAAGAAGGCAAGGTTTGAAGTAGTATATTGTTTTTATATTCAAAAAGGTCGCTTTCGATCACAGAAGAATCAACTTTGACGATTAAATTCGTCCAACTCTCTACTTGGAGTTTTGATCGAATCAACTATGTACCATTTGGTTGCAATTTTCTCCGTCGTTACAATGTTTTCAACATGTTTAGCACAACAAAAATGCAAATATACACACGACTGTAATGGAGCTGATAACTATAGGTGTTGCAATGACCAATGTACAACTCGACGGTATTGTTTTAATAACTACTGCGCCTCAAATGACGATTGTGGACAATATGAATACTGCATTCATTCCAAATGTCAATCTTATAAGCCAACCGGTTATTGTGATGCCGATGACCCATGCCCCGCCTATCAGCGATGCTACCACAACAAGTGTGCAGAGTATTGTGATTGTGCTGGTAATGAACGATGTGACAATGGACTATGTGTGAAGAAGGATTCGGAGTCGACTTCCTCATTCTCAACATCTTCCATTGTAGGTTTTACGGCTGTGGTTGTGATAGGCAGTTGCATAGCATGTGCTGTGTATTGCGGTTGTGCTCGTCGTGCTGGGCGTAACAATCAACCAAGATCTGCAGGCGGTGCATCTCATATGGTTTCCATCCCAGACACTGCAAACACAGAAAGAGCAGCGGAAGATCATTCAAATGTCCCCGTACATCCAGGGGGGCCTCCGTCTTATGAATCACTGGAGATGTTAAATAGAACGACAAATAGAACAGAAGAATTAGCGCCTCCCCCTACCTATGACGAGGCAGTCCGTAATTCACACAATAATTTAAGCCAATCACAGGGGGGTACAGGCAATTGATGAATTATTCTGTAATATTAGTGTACTGACAAGGTTTGACCCTGTCTCCATTATGTAATCTTGTCCACAATGATTTTGTTCTCTGTGGTTATACAATTAATTGCACAAATGTTGTTCAAAAATGGCATTTTTGTGCATTTGTCAGTAAATAATAATAATAGTAATATTGTTATATCTAATAGTTCTTTAGTACACATGGTGTTTAGAAATAAGGTATATCAATGACATCAGACAATCAGAAAATGAGAAACCGTTCAAGCATCGCAAAAATATATGCATTTGTTTTACAGGTCAATTACAAGTTCTTTATAAACTTTGCAATCATTTTGAAAACACAATTACTAATATCAAAACATCTGAATTTAATTTATGAAATCAAGTGATTAAAAGTGACTTCTTTTTTTATACTTCATTACAAGTATTCTTCTTGCATTTTGCTTTGTGAATATAAAATATATAGTTTTGTAAATTTTATTGAGAAAATAATCAGACTTGAAACATGCAAGCAATCTTCAACTGCTCTTCAAACATGCACCATATTTAAAATATTCATGCTGGTAATGCTTGGTATTTCTCATTTTCTGATTCAATTCACTGCTCTGATCATATCTGACATTGGTAACAATTTATTTCCAAATGACTACTAAATGACTGCTAAATGACTAAAGCACAATTTTTTTGTACAATTAAAAGATTTTTTACAAATGAATTAATTAAATAGAGTGCATGCCACACAAGCGGGAAACATTTCTTAACTATTTAGTACCAGATAAGATTATTTTAGTTATACTGTAAGAATTCACCAAGATGTAAACAATCACAGGATTGGTTTCAATTATTTTGTGGTATTGTGTTTATATTTGCCTACTGGGTGAATTCTTAGTACATAACTGAATCTTATCTGGTGCTAAATAATTAAGAATGATTTTTTATCATGTTTATGTGGAGTGCAATTTCCCTGCTAGCAGAGTCTCTCTCGTTTGTGAATCCTGACGTAAAAATATTTTTACGTCAGGATTCACAAACGAGAGAGACTCTGCTAGCAGGGAAGAGTGCAATCTATTATAAAGTTCATCATTTCATATTATGAGCGAAAATTCTATAAAAAAAATTGACAGGTTTTTAAGACAAATTTCACATGTGTCAAATACTGTCAATTTAAACAATATTATTAGGTCTTTTTTTAAGTAATTAAATTTGACACATGTGAAAGTAGACTTGGGCTAATGTAACTTGCATTCCTTTGCTTTGCATATGCTGCTGTTATTTACAACAAACACATCCAGGTTTTTGGTATTACTCTGACGAAGAACTAACATCCGAAACGTCAGTTTTCTCGAATCATTCTACGGTGTACAACTTATCGTTATATTTACAACTGTTTCTTTAGAAACACCGACGCAGTCCTTGCTAGTATTTTTTACTAGTTTTTACCTCTATATCCAGGTTTTGATAATTTGCTTTATTTCTATTTGGTGTTTGTTGCCATTTAAATATTTCATGGCATTAATAATTTTAGAGTTTCCCTAACTGTTGTGGGTCGTGGGTAAAAGTCATGGGTCATAGGTAAAAGGAGGCTAGCACATGGAAAACAGCAGTGATCAGCTTCACCTCAGTTTACAGTCAGGAGATACTGTCCTGGTAATTAACCCTATTGTATTATGACATCATGGTTTGTATATGTGGAAGATAAAGCAACAAATCTAAATTCAGGAAATTTGACAAAATGTGCTCACCTCTTAGATGAACATGAATACTAGTCTCAAATTGGCAAATTAGGAATGGATTTTAAAACAATTCTCAGTGCATCTGTTGTTTGCCCTTTGGATGATGTTTCACATGTTGTAATAGAGTGCACTCAATAAAAGTGTGCAACATAAATACCACTAAATAGTGCTATTTTATGCTAATTCTATTGTTTTCTTTTGTTTAATTAGCGTTATTTACTACTAAATAGTTATAACTGTTGCATACCTTTTGTGTGTGGGCTCTATTGCACTAACTGACTGTTCCAGTTTTTTTTACAGAAATTGCTATTTATTTTGATGACTTTCAGTGCTGAATCATTGGGCATTATTTAATATATTTATTGTCACCTGAAATGGGCTACAATATTATCAATATACGCACTAAACTGCCATTTTGAAAACACATGGGCAGTAGACGGTAATCATTTGGTGCCACTTTGGCCCACTGCAGTTTGAATCAAAAGTTTTTAAAGCGATATTAAGATTTATAAATTTTGATTTGGATATTGATTATATGGATTAAATTGTTTGTATGTGTCCCTTAATGTAACATTGCACCCTTGCTATGCTTCGGTGGAAATGGCAATACTTGGGCCAAAACCGACCAATATCCCACCAAAAATTAAAAGTGATGCTGTTGTCTGAGCTATTATCAAAACTTGTAAAGCATTCTACAAGGGAGGACAAGAGAAACAGTTGTAAATGTGATGATTAGTTGGACACCATAGAATGATGGTGGAGAAAACTGATGTTTCGGACATTAGTCCTTCGTCGGAGTATTGAATTAGTAATAACAAATACTATTACTCTGATGAAGGACTAACGTCCGAAAAGTCAGTTTTCTCAACCATCATTCTATGGTGTCCAACTTATCATTACATTTACAACTATTTTCAACACAGAATTATTTTATTTGAAAAAAGATAAAATTTTATTAATTATTTATTCATTCAAGCATTGTCAGGTTGCCCAGACTCAATGAATTGATTTTAGTCAATCATCAAGGTTTGACCATCCCTCCCCACCCTTGTGTAACATTTTGCTAGGTTGAGCTGATTTTGTATAGTTTTAGAAATGACTACTTTTTTGTGGCTTCCTAAAATCACTCTGTGCTAGCAGAAACAACAGGGGAGGGGAGGTCATCAATTCACTGATTGAGAACTAGGATAGTTTAGTTTTACTTCCAGTAAATAAATCTATAAACAATTATTAAACTAGATCTACAGGCCTGGGCAGCCTGTACTATAACAATCTTCAGAAACCCTGTATTATTCTGTTGCTTGTTGTACGTTCACTTGCATCAGAGAAAATTCTCTTGCGGTGTTGACATTCAATCAACACAGGGTACAGGCATCCCAAGCTCATTATCTGTCAAATTATTGATAAAAAATCATTTCAGTGTTAAACTTGAAATTGATTAAGAATATAACTCAAGGTCATTATAAAGTCTCAATAAATACAAATAAAGCCCTTTTGTTAGGGGGGCCTTTTTCATTTTCTGATTCACTGCTTCATGTCTCATTTTGACATAGAAAAAAATAAACTCCAGTTTTCAGTGGCAATTTTTTTTGAAAACATTGTATATGGATTTCAGTATGATGACCTAGCATATATTACCGTGACAAAAAATTCCCACTGTAGAACCTTAGAAATAACGGAATTATGGTTTTTGCTAAATACATCCTGTAGTTGGAAAATCGTTGAAATCTGCAAACTACTCAATTATACCACTAAAATAATATTCTGAAAAAAAATACCGATTATAGTTATCCAGTTTTTTATCCCAATTTTTTGCTAGTTTCTGTTGAAAATATAATCGATTACGTAATTTACCCGTGAAACTTTACAAAATCAACCTACGTGAACTTGATGTGCATATTTTTGACATTGTTACTAAAATTAGCAGCAATTCGTCAGAATAATTATCTCGTTCCAGTCTCGCGCGACTAGCAATATGTCAACGAGAGCCGTTGTGGATTGATTGTTCATTCGTATATTTACGACTTAATTAGCTGCAAAGCTCCAGCACTTGAAAGTAAAACATACATTTAACAGCTGAAGATGGAATTGGGGATAGCCTAGTCTATAAATTTATCTTGTTGTGGTTGTTAAAGTCCACCTACACGATAGAAATTTTTCTATAGCTCAAGTGGTCATCGTTTTGATCGAATTTGACTTTCTACGACTATTTTCGTTGTTATTATTACAACAGGAAGCTTGATAACCTCTATAAAGCAAGAAGGCAAGGTTTGAAGTGGTATATTACTGTTTTTATATTCAAAAAGGTTGCTTTCGATTACAGAAGAATCAACTTTGTCACGCATAAACTCTACTTGGAGTTTTGATGGAATCAACTATGTACTATTTGGTTGCAATTTTCTTCGTCGTTACAATGTTTTCAACATGTTTAGCAAAACAAAAATGCATATATACACACGAGTGTATTGGAGCTGATAACTATAGGAGGTGTTGCGATAACGAATGTACAACTCGACGGTTCTGTTCCAACTACTGTGGCGCAAATGACGATTGTGCGCAACATGAATACTGCGTTCATTCGAAATGTCAAGCTTATAAGCCGACTGGTTATTGTGACGCCGATGACCCATGCCCCGCCTATCAGCGATGCTACCACAAGAAGTGTGCAGAGTATTGTGATTGTGCTGGTAATGAACGATGTGAAAATGGACTATGTGTGAAGAAGGATTCGGAGTCCACTTCCTCATTCTCAACATCTTCCATTGTAGGTTTTACGGCTGTGGTTGTAATAGGCAGTTGTATAGCATGTGCTGTGTATTGCGGTTGTGCTCGTCGTGCTGGACGGAACAGTCAACCAAGATCTGCAGGCGGCGCATCTCATAGGGTTCCCATCCCAGACACTGCAAACACAGAAAGAGCAGGGGAAGATAATTTAAATGTCCCTGTACATCCAGGGGGGCCTCCACCTTATGAATCACTGGAGATGTTAAATACAACAGAAGAATTACCGCCTCCCCCTACCTATTACGAGGCAGTCCGTAATTCACACAATAATTTAAGCCAATCACAGGGGGGTACAGGCAATTGATGAATTATTGTGTAATATTAGTATGAGAAGGTTTGACCCTGTCTCTATTATGTAATCTTATCCACAATGATTTTGTTCTCTGTGGTTATACATTAATTGCACAAATGTTGTTAAAAATGGCATTTTTGTGCGTTGGTCAGTAAATAATAATAGCAATAATGTTATATCTAATATTTCTTTGGTACTGATAACTTTTTTTTTGTTTTGTTTTTGTTTTGTTTTTTGTTTAGAAATAGGTTATATCAATGACATCAGACATGAAGCAGTGAATCAGAAAATGAGAAACCGTTCAAGCATTGCAAGAAATATTTTCATTTTTTTTGCAGATCAATTACAAGGTCTTTGGCCTTTTCAAAAACAGATTACTAATGTCAAAACATCTGAATTTGTTTTATGAAAACAACTGATTATAAGTGACTTCTTTCTTTATACTTCATTACAAGTATCCTTCTTGCAGTCTGCCTTGTGAATATAAAATATATAGTTTTGTAAATTTTATTGATAAAATAATCAGACTTGAAACATGCAAGCAATCTTCAACTGCTCTTCAAACATGCACCATATTTAAAATATTCATGCTGGTAATGCTTGGTATTTCTCATTTTCTGATTCAATTCACTGCTCTCATCATGTCTGACGTCGGTGATTTGTTTCCAAACGATTACTAAAGAACAATTTTTTGTACAATTTAAAAGAAATTTTTACAAATGAATTAATTAGAGTGCACACCACATAAGTCTGAAACATTTCCTAACTATTTAGGGACCGTTCATTATTTATGGCGGGGGGGGGGGGGGGTTTAAGAGACCCCCCTGGCAAGAACAAAATAAATTTCAGGATCCCCCTCATATTTACCTTATCTGTCTTATGAAATTTCTAGACCCCCCCCTCCCCCACTGATAGCCAAAAAATTATTTCAATACCCCCCTTTTCAGACTTGGAAAAAATTCAATTCATTCCCGCCATAAATAATGAACTAAATCCTATCTGGTGCTAAATAATTAAGAATGATTTTTTATCATGTTTATGTGGAGTGCAATCTATTTTATAGTTCATCATTTCTTCTTATAAGTCAAAACTCATAAGAAGAAAAAATGCCAAGTTTATAAGAAATTTCACGTGTCAAATACTGTCAATTTAAACAATATTATTAGGTCTTTTTTTAAGTAATTAAAAGACGACTTGGGCTAATATGACTTATATTTTTGCTTTCCTTTGCTTTACATATTCTGCTGTTATTTACAACAAATGCAAGCAGGCTTCAAAATTAAAGACAAACATTTCTTAATATTTTCATTTAGCTAAAGGCGAGGGCATGGCCCCCTCCCATTTTCCTAAATGAAAAAAAATTAAGAAATAGGCTTTACTAAAGTCTGAATAAAAATATTGTCTTGGATATTGTGCAGCCACCTTGTTGTTGGGCATGACATGGCAATAGGCCATTTGTACATAACTAGCTATCATCTGCTTATAATATTTCTGAAAATGCTAATGAGTCAGAGGAGGTTTGTGCTTGTTGTGCATCATAGAGTGCAAACAATAAAAATTTAAAGGATTGATACCAAATGCTAAAAAGTACAAATTTATGCTAGCTGATTAGGACTACTAGAGTGCACACACTAGAAGTGTGCTACATAAATACCACAAAATAGTACCATTTGATACTTATTGTTTTCTTTTGTTTAATTAGTGCTGTTTGCATCTGAATAGTGACAACTGTTGCACATTTTGTGTTTGCACTTTTTTGTACAAAACAGTTGATAGTGTTTCACTGTCAGGTTTATTGTTTGCACTCATGACAAACAGGTGTAGATTGCAAACAATAAATCAGTGAAACACTAATCGGTAAAAAGTGCTAATTAAACAAAGGAAAACAATAGAATTTGCATAAAATTGAACTATTTAGTATTATTAAAGTTTCATGGATTAATAACACTAAATTAAGTACCATACCTTCATATTCCTTTTCTGAGTTTGATTAAAAGGATGCATTATGGTCTATCTTCAGTACAAACAACACCATATACTGCATAATAAACAAAAGATGTTTGTACTGAAGCTAGACCATAATGCACCATGTTTGCTTTTTCAAGAAATGGTCTATACAATGATTGTTAGCAGTAATTTATGCTCTGGCTCATTAGCATTTTTAGAATTTATGCATAGGAAAGCTCGACATGTGAAAACATTTCAATGAAAATACTTTATGATATGTAATAAAACACAAACACACTCAAGTTTACTATCCTTTATTATTTAAATATATGTATCCATTATTGTATTGTTTGGGAGGAGAGGGTGTATTTGAATTGTCATTTTTTCAAGTCATGCCTATTTATTAATATTATTTTCTTTGATATTCATTTACTGCTTGCAGAAAGAAATAGAATCCATTTTTCTGTGTGTCTGCACTCTTATAGATTCACAGAAGACGTCAAAATGTGGCAAGCACAACAGTCATGTACTGTTTCACACTTTAGTTTTTTGTTCTCATCACAATATGAGGTCATCTGTGCATCTAGACAGTAAAGACGCATAGAAAAATGAACTCTATTTCTTAAAGAAAATACATAAAAACAGGATCAGTGATTCTTTCCGGCAGCGTCTTCTGGATTCTAAAAAGGAAACAACAACTTGTTAATTAAATAATAGGCTATTTATGGAAAATAACATTTTATGTTATGCAGTGTTGAAAAAAAAGACTGCAATATAATGAATGGTTCGGTTCACTAAAGGTCAAGTTTACGACTTGTTTTGCACATGCATGTGATACAATCCAGGGGAGTACTCCCCTCAGGTCTGGGTAGGGGTGTTCCGCTGGGATGTTGTAGGGGTTACCCTGTTTATGACAAAAAATACCTAACTTCCATACCCTGTTCATGACAAATTACAATTGTTTATGAACATTATATGATTTGTATAAATATATCAATAGCCCTGAAGAGAGATTTACCCCCGTCTCTATACCATAATAGTTTTTAAATCCTTTCATATTCAAATTTCATATTCCCTCGAGAATACAGGAACAATAGTCATAATTAGTGAACAAAAGCAATGTGAAAAGGATTCTGGTCTAGACACAGGGGTAAAACGTCATCACGCTTCAGGCTTATTCAGACAGACGTGCTGCTCTTATCTTTTTTTAAAGTCAACGATCTTATTTATGCCGATTTCCTGAATGCAAAATAATTTCTCTCAATTTTTGGGCCCTGAATATGACAGGAAGTTTGGATTAAATCAGAAATAGAGTAGAATTGGATACCCTGTTCATGACACCAAGGTCAAAAAACCATACCCTGTTCAGCGGATCATCCCCGTATAGTCGATATAGGGTAGTACCCACCCCCCCCCCTCCCCCCCGGATACAATTCCAACAACAACAAAATTTGATACATGTGAAATCTTACCTATAAACAAAGCTTAAGCTGTTGGTGAAAACGTTTTTGCACATGCAGTCAGGGTCAGCTGTGGTGTGAAAGCCTTTGAACCTAAATTGAGTGTAAGCAACATCAATGTAAATGTTAGTATATAGATTAGTGTTGGATGTTTGAATCCTGAAGTTGATGTATGGTGATCACCGAAGTGTGCATAGTCTTGTAAAAACACTGTTGGTGACTGATGTTTGAATGATTTAAACCCAGCCAATAAAAGATGTATCAGTTTTTAGTGTTGGGGTTCCTGTGGAAGGCGGGACACAGGAAGCCCGACACTAATAATGGCTATGAGAGCAGCCTATGACGTGTTTTGAGATAGGATAACATGCGAGTTACAAGTTGAGTTGAGTTAGAGTTGAGTCAGAGTTAAGTTAGAGTTAAGATTGAGTTTCTTAATCCATAAATTGCTTTTCCATCACGAAAACATTGAAATGACGGCAAAAATTCAAAAATTTAGTTTTATAATAGAGTGCAGACACAAAAGATGTGGGGGGCAGAAGTTAAATGCTTGTAGTAGATATTCTGATTGTAAAATATTTAATAAAATCTTAGTAAAATTGCTTTTGAAATTGGCTAGTTTCAAGACAAAAGGATCTTAATGATCACATTTTCCCAAACTAAATACCGCTGTGTATATTGCACATCTTTTGTGTCTGCACTCTATTATAAAACTGAATTTTTCAATTTTTGCCGTCATTTCAATGTTTTCGTGATGTAAAAGCATGAATTAGAAAGGGATTTAGAAAGGGATTTGGGATAACTCAACCGTAACTCAATCTTAACTCTAACTCAACTCTAACTCAACTCAACTTGTAACTCGCAAAATAGCCAATCCCATGTGTTTTGATCATCTGGGTGACTGTACTGTATGGGTTGTTTTGTGAGAAAAATGTTTTGGTGTTATTGACTGCACTGCAATTGATGTCGAACTGTAGTAGGGGGATGGAAGCTGTACTTGATCCAGTTTTTGAACAGGCAGTTCCGCTGATACATCTTAAACGCAAAGGCAATTTATTGAATTGACGGGGGACGTAAAAGAACGAGGACGCAGGTCATGACCATCATGACTACATCGCAGTTGATTCACCACATATCACTGCAGTGCACCACATATCACCTCAGTTCACCGCCGTGCACCGCAATGCATTGCAGTTGATTCACCGCCTATCACCTCAGTTCACCCCGTGCACCGCAATACATCGAGGTTGATTCACCGCATATCATCGCAGTTCACTGTTGTGCACCGCAATACATCGCAGTTGATTCACCACATATCATCGCAGTTCACCGCTGTGCACCACATATCACCGCAGTTCGCCGTGCACCGCAATACATCGCAGTTGATTCACCGCATATCACCGCCGTGCACCGCAGTTCATTGCAGTTCACCGTCGTGCAACGCAATATATCGCAGTTGATTCACCGCATATCATGGCTGTGCATCACAGTTCATCGCCGTGCACCGCATATCACCTCAGTTCACCGCCATGCACCGTAATACATTGCAGTTGATTCACCGCATATCCCCTCAGTTCATCGCTGTGCACCGCATATCACCGCTGTGTACTGCAATGCATTGCAGTTGATTCACCACATATCACCTCAGTTCACCCCGTGCACCGCAATACATCGCAGATGATTCACTGCATATCACCACATATCACCGCCGTGCACCGCAACACATCGCAGTTGATTCACCATATATCACCATATATCACCGCAGTTCATTGCATTTCACCGTTGTGCAACGCAATATATCGCAGTTGATTCACCGCATATCACCGCCGCGCACCACATATCACGAGTTCACCACGGTGTACCGCAATGCATTGCAGTTGATTTACCGCATATCACCTCTGTGCACCGCAGTTCATCGCAGTTCACCGCCGTGCAGCGCAATACATCACAGTTGGTTCATCTCATATCACCGTTGAGTACCGCATATCACCGCAGTTCACCACCGTGCACCACAATACATCGCAGTTGATTCACCACATAACACCGTAGTTCATCGCAGTTCACCGCCATGCACCACAATACATCACAATTGATTCACCAAATATCACCGCCGTGCACCACAATACATCGCAGTTGATTCACCACATATCACAGTCGTGTAACACATATCACATCAGTTCACCGCCGTGCACCGCAATAGATCGCAGTTGATTCACCACATATCACCGCCGTGCACTGCATATCACCTCAGCTCACCGCAGTGCACCGCATATCATCGCTGTGCACCTTAATACATTGCAGTTGATTCACCGCATATCATCGCAGTTCATCGCAGTGCACCGCAGCTCATCGCCGTGCACCGCAATGCATTGCAGTTGATTTCAAATTATATGTCATTGAATTGACAAGTAGTTCATTGGAAGAGCAAAGGTTCTTGCAGGTTTGTATTTAGTTATCAAATCACAGGTGTACGAAAGAGCGAAACCATGTAAGGCTTTGAAAGTCAACAGCAGAATTATATATTTTTTGCGTTCATGAATTGGAAGCCAGTGAAGGTTGATTAGCAGAGGAGTAACACGATCACGTTTCTTTGATAAAGTTACCAGACGAGCAGCAGAGTTCTGAACATACTGTAGTTTATCAAGCAAAGTTTTAGGTAGACCATATAAAAGAGAGTTACAGTTGTCAAGTCTAGAGGTTACAAATGCATGGACGAGAATTTCAGCAGTCTTTGTAGAAATGAATTTACAAATACAAGCAATATTACGAAGATGATAGAATGACGTTTTACAAATGTTATTTACATGAGGAATCATAGACATAGAAGAGTCGAAAATAACACCAATATTCCTTGCCTTGGACGAGGGTTCAATTTACATAAATTAATTTTGTGCATAATGCTTGAAAATCTTTGGAAAAAAAATGAGGAAAACTACATTTCTTTTTACGTACCGTTTGTTTGTTGGAAGGCAATAGATAACATCCTCTGAAACCACCTGAGCCAATTTGAGTCAGCGGCTGCTTCCAACCGTAAACACTTTACGTAAAGTAAAGACTCTTGCGTTTCTAGCTCACAGACTCTTGCGTTCTAGCTCACTGAAGAAGGCACCGTAATTGTTACCTTTAAACTGACCGTTTGACACTATATTTTTTCTAAACTTTCTTTACAACTCTGGAAACTATTTTTTGAATGATGTGTAATGTAATTTGTATAATAATGTTCTTCACTCGACTGTAAAATGGTGTGGCGAAGACTCTTGCAAATCGGTTATTCAGTTAGAGTGATGGTTTTAGAGGATGTTAAAAACTGAAATTTCGTTTAACATCCCTCAAAACCTTTTATATTTTTATATTGCTTTTTGAAGCATAATTTGTAGGAACTGATTACCGTAAAGTGCAAATAAAGATTTCCTTACATGAACGTGTCCGTATTCATGATTACTCATTAAATCTCCCCTCCTTATAAGTCAGCAAGTTCACGTGATACTTTTGGCGCGTAATTTAATCCAAGACACAACTTGCTGTTAACCTCTGTTCATCAGTCTACTGTTTTTATAAATAAAGATGGACAGCAATAAACCATGGGTATAAAAGTTTACATCTCATGAAAACCCCTATTTTGGGACTGCTGTTTCAATGGAAGCAGCATTAAAAGTGGTAAGAGAATACGAAATATGCACAACGTCAAGACTTGTTGTGTTCAAACAATCACACGATTTTGGAAAAACAAGTAAGTGATTTGTCCACAAAAAGCTACATAAGCTTGGATGTATATGATTTTATTTATTCGTTTATTTGTTGGTTTAGTCTATCGTCTTCATCATCCTTTGGTCCAGCCCTTCAGTCTTCATGGATGATAATGATGATAATGATAGAAATAAAATAAACAAAGTAACATGCATAGATGAAAAATAAAAACATACAAAAATAGGCATATGAATAATGAAATAAGTGAAAACACAAATAAAATGGTAAGAGAGTGAATAAATAAAAATTAACTCATAAATGAAGGAATAAACCAGAGGATGTAAACATAAGTTCACAAGTGGACTAGGTACTTCATTCACTTTATTCGTACACACTTTGGTGGTGATAAATTTATTCATTTATTTTTTTAATCATAATTTGAGGCTTATGTTGTCCATACAGCCTATTAACCTGAAGGAAGAAAGGCAAACTGTGTCTGCTTAGCAATATATATGATTAATATCTGTTTTAGTGATGTAAAATAGTTTACATAGTTTAATTAGGAGTGGAGTGGTGTTCGGTTACGTACGGTCATATTTCATTCCATTGTAGTCTAGTTTGTCCTTCGAGACACGTGTATTTCGTAGCCGCTCGCTTTTTAGCATATTTTAGCATATTTTCTTCATCAAGATCAACATAATGTCGTCCAAACGAAAGTCTACCAGGCAACGTAGGTGTGCAGGATGCGGCATCGCATCAAAAAACCACGACTTCGGCCCCATGTCAAAGTTTTGTTCAGGTGATGGCTCTTCGGGCTCAGAAGAGGATGTCTCTACCACACCAGCAACGAAAGACCATGCCAACTCACAAGAATCAAACGGGCCTATATTAAAAGCTCTACAATCTTTGTCAGGCCAACTACAGGCTCTCCAAATAGAACAGCAGAGTCTTCGAGAGAAAGTGGAAGTGGTTAGCGTGGGGGGTGGATCCCCTGAACAACGACAACCAGGTAACGGTTATTTACTGACATATGTCGACCTCATATCGCTCCTTCCCCTACAGCCTTCTGACAACGGCGCCTCTACAAATACTACGAGGGACTCAAAAATTCAAGGAACAATAGAATCGTTTGATCAATGGTTAGAGGCCTGGACGGTCTATGAGAAGCAATTAATGAAAGAAGATCCTTCTCGCTACGACGACATCTCGTCATACCGATTAATTGTCCAAACAGCTAACCGTAAATTTAACTGGCCCGCTGTATATCACTTCGACGTCCAGTTTCGGCAAAGTTTGGCACGAACACATGGTCGACTCGACACCATTGACACCACTTTGTACGCCACGATTCTCGATTCCTCGGCGGTGCGTCGAGAGACAGCGTCATGCTTGCGTTGTAAATCCAATCGTCATTTGATCCGTGATTGTCCCTTTCGTACGAGGTCCACGGTGGAGGAAAATAAAAAGGAAAAACCGCACGAGTCATGGAAACACGAGAAGTGGGTGCACAACGGCACCGAAGGGTGCAATCTCTATCAGCGACATGCCTGTAAGCAAGACAAAGATTGCAAACGGGCCCACATATGTAAATCTTGTCGGGGGAACCACTCAATGGCCGATTGTCACAACACCACCGCCAAACCAAATTAAATCACCCTTTAACGTTTCAGCATGGACTCATTTCTTACGGCAATGCTACGACTCATCGTTCACGGAAAAGCTTTTAAATGACATTAACCATGGTGTACGCATCGGCTACACTGGGAAACGATCACTCCGTATATCTCGAAATCATTATTCTGCAAATTCTAACTCTTCAGCTATTGCATATGAACTTGAACGCGAACTCTCTCTTAAACGTAAGATTGGTCCGTTCTTACACCCACCATACGAAAACTTTGTCGGATCGCCGATGGGCGCAATTCAAAAGAAGCGCTCTATGCCAGTTAAATGGCGGATTATCAACGATTTATCATGGCCCGAAGGCCTCTCAATTAACGATGGAATCTCGAAAGACGATTACTCTTGTAATTACGATACGCTCGACACTGCGATATCTCACCTAAAACGCCTCGGAAAAGGTGCATTAATGAGTAAGCTCGATTTGTCTGATGGCTTTCGGAATATTCTTGTCCACTCTGACGACCGCGAACTTTTAGGTTCAACATGGCCTATCGAGGTGAACGGAACAATTCAAGACGCATATTTTGTCGATGCATTTCTACCTTTTGGCTTACGCTCGTCTCCTGTTTTATTTTTACGCTTTGCCGACGCCATGGCGACTATTATGCACTACCGCGGAGTGTCACCCGTGTGGCATTATTTAGATGACTTTTGGACGTGCGGCTTAGCCGAGCCAGCTAACAATTGTTTCACCAACTTACAATTAATGCTCCGTACATGTAGCGAGCTCGGTTTTGCGGTCAACCCGAACAAAACTGTACTACCGTGCACCAAACTGGATCTCTTAGGAATAGAACTCGATACGATCCAACAACAAGTCCAAATTTCTAACGAGCGACTCGAGGAAATAATGCAATTACTTCTCTCTAGGCGGAATCGGTCATCCTGTACAAAACGGCAATTACAATCACTCATCGGTAAACTTAATTTTATTTGTTATGTTTGTAGACCTGGTCGAACATTCCTACGTCGAATGATCGACCTTACGAAAACTGTGAAACGTACAACACATCACATCCGTCTCACACAGAGTTTCTCCAACGACCTTATGTGGTGGATCAATTTTCTTCAGGAGTGGAATGGACGCAGTTGGTTTTACGACGACCAATGGATAACAAATGATTGTTTACATCTATACACCGATGCATGTAAACAGTCATTCGGTGGATTATTTGATACGATGTGGTTTTATGGAACATTTCCGTCAGTAAATATTCCACTGAGACGATCCATAACATTTAAAGAACTATTTGCAATAACAATGGCCGTTTCGGTCTGGTCTCGTCACTTAGCAACAAAGCGTATTATTTTTCATTGTGACAATCAATCTGTTGTTAATATAATCACGTCCGGGTCAAGTAAATGTCGACACATTATGACACTCGTCCGATTGCTCTTCCATGTTTGTTCTAAAGTTAATATTGTAATCAAAGCAGTCCACATTCCTGGCATTCTTAACTCACCATCTGATGCTTTATCTCGTTTGCAGATCTCTCGCTTTCGTCAGCTGGTTCCAAACGCTCAACCAACGTCCACTCCAATTCGTCCACTGAACTTGGCGCGCTTCAAATAAGAGCGCACATGTACTTTCGTAAAGGCCTTGCGGCTAACACTCATTCAACATACTCCACCGCCCAACGTCAGTACTTAGACTTTTGTACAAAACACAACCTTACCTTACGGCTATTCCCGCCCAAGAAGATACTCTACTATTATTTGTAACTCATTTGGCGCAAAGGATAAAACCACAGAGTATAAAAGTCTACCTCGCCGGTATACGGGCCTTACACATCAGCAATGGTTTTGCCAGTCCACTTACCAACACAATAAAACTAAACCAAACTTTAAGAGGAATCGATCGCGAACACTCTACACCAATCACTCAAAAGCTGCCAATTACATTTGATTTACTTTGCCAACTATATGTTTTCATTAACTTTAGTGACATTGACAATATTGTCTATTGGTCTGCTATGACACTGGCTCACTTCTTATGCACTTATCAATGTAAGTCCCGTGGGGGGGGGGGGGGGTATTCGGGCAAGGGGTGGGGATTTGATTACAAACAGATCCCCCAGGGTCGAGAATTTGCTCACAGTCTACCTTAGTCCCCGTATGTCGGGATATTTGATTTTGAAAGCGAATGGGAGTCCTGTGTTAAATTTGAGGAGAGGTTACCAAGCTTCGCATCTCGTGGTTTGGTGTTTGGAAAGTCAGCTCGATTTGAAGGTGAGAAGATTAAAAACAGGGCCACATCAAAGTCAAAACCAAAGAAAAAGGCAAAGGACAAGAAAAAGCAAAATCAAGATCTAGAAAAGTGCAGTACTTGTGGAGAGGATGAACCTGATGATGATGCTGAGGAAGATATAGAATGGATATGCTGTGACTGTTGCTCGTCCTGGCATCACGTAACATGTGTTAGTGCAGCCCAACAAGATGCATCTGATTATTGGATTTGTACAATTTGTTGTTTATACAGTTAAATAAAAAATACTTAAGTTCTTTCGTATCAGAGTTGTGAAGTTAATGCATTTGATTTACCCCTGGGTTGGGTTTTTATGCATCATTTGAATGATAGTTTCTTCCCCTCCCTGGGGCATTTGAATTTTTTTAAGCCAATTTGTTCAAATCCCCACCCCTTGCCCGAATACCCCCCCCACGGGACTTACATTGATAAGTGCATTATTACTTCGTGCGGGCGAGTTTGTGGTCACCGATCCTTCTCAAACAATACTATCTATTAATGACATCGAAATAAAACTCACTAAAGATAATCAGGAATATATCGCCCTCAACATCAGAAAATCTAAAACAGATCAAGCAAACCACGGAATTAGGCTATACACGGGTCACACAAACCACAAAGTTTGCGCTGTCTGTGCTATGAAAGCCAATCTTCGAGTACAGCACCAGCATTCTACAGCAACCACATCGCCCCTATTTCGTCTGTCCACGGGTGTTGCGATGTCTCGGATAGACCTGAAGAACTTTCTCTCCGCGCTACTCCGTTTGATCAATATTCCTTGTGACCGCTATAGCACTCATAGTTTTCGTATCGGAGGTGCTACCTCGGCGGCTGTTGCAGGACTAAAAGACTATGAAATTAAGAGTTTCCCTAACTGTCGTGGGTAGTGGGTAAAAGTCGTGGGTCGTGGGTAAAAGTCGTGGGTAAAAGTCGTGGGTCCCGAAAATTTAAAAAAAAAAAAAAAAAAAAAAACTAAATAAAATAAAAAAAATAAAAATAAAATAAAAATGAAACAAAAATAAGACGAAAAAAGACATGTTTTCAAAACCCGTGAAACAGTCAAGCTTGACTTAATTTCACCACAGAGTGAATTTAATGGAGTTTTGAAAAGAACATTACCATGAAGAGGTAATAAAATTACTCACAACCGCTGTTACGATCGAGCATAAAAAAGCTCATAAAAAACTCATGTTTAACAACGGAAGTAAAAGGTGTAATAAACAATAGTACAGCAAAACCATAAACGTATTTCAAGACGAAATGGGGACAATAACTGAAACCAAAAAAGATAAATAGAAAGTCCGAAACGATTTTGAGCTGAGTACACGAATGAAACTCGATTTGGTCAGCCGAAAGCACGAGACAAATTATCACTTGCGTGCCTCCTGACATCTGAGTTGCAAGAACTTCTTGTATATGTTTCATCATCACTCAATCAATCAAGTTTTTAAAATTGATATTGCATCACAACAACAATGAAGTTATGAGTAATCTACGGAAATCGATTATACGAATCATCAAGAAGGTGCAAAGTTTTCTACTAAACAGATAACAAAGTTGAAAACTAGCAAAAACAAACGACCTGCCATGTCAAAATGATAGCAACAGCAAGAATAATATTTTTGTGTTTTGTTGTATCATATAGATGTGAACAGTAAACTGAAGAAAACAGATAAGCTTTGGTGTTTACCACCCCAAATCAGTCCCATTTCTACTCTTATATAGAGTACCCATTGGTCATTGTACGGCCTCCTTGTACATACTTAACTAATTTTAAAAGGCACAATTTCATGCTTTTCATGGCAAAACTTTATGCAAACAAAAATGAGACCCGTTTCATTTTATGTAAGACATTTAAAACCGCGCAGTTCCTCTTTCTGGAATGTTATCTGTCACTTAGCTTATAACTCGAAGACACCAAGCTATTTTAGCCTGTCAGTTACATCCGGATTATTGCGTGTCTTTTTTCGTCTTATTTTTATTTCATTTTTATTTTATTTTTATTTTATTTCAATTTCATTCGGTTTGTATTTTTTTTTTAATTTTCGGGACCCACGACATTTACCCACGACTTTTACCCACGACCCACGACTTTTACCCACTACCCACGACCCACGACAGTTAGGGAAACTCTGAAATTAAAATGTTAGGAAGATGGACTTCCGATTGTTACAAGCGGTACATTCGCTCCCCAATTAGCATGTTTCTTCACATTTCACAACAAATCTCCACTACGGCCAATACAGCCTACCAATATGCCAATCCCTATAGTCCCCCTCAGTGACACATCTAAATATAACCTAGGTATTTAGCATTAATTCGATAGCATTGATGATAATTTTTCTTTTTCCATTCATTTGGGCTACTTTCTTTGGGCAGTTATATTGTAGCCCAAATGTACAATAGTAGAATAAACTGCTCATTTCAGCCCAACTCACTTGTATTATCTGTTTACTTATGTCATTAATTTAGAGTAACGGGATTAAGTGATGTAAAATAGTTTACATAGTTTAATTAGGAGTGGAGTGGTGTTCGGTTACGTACGGTCATATTTCATTCCATTGTAGTCTAGTTTGTCCTTCGAGACACGTGTATTTCGTAGCCGCTCGCTTTTTACCCACCCTCCCTCCACTAGTTAGCAGTTATATTGTAACCCAAATGTACAATAGTAGAATAAACTGCTCATTTCAGCCCAACTCACTTGTATTATCTGTTTACTTATGTCATTAATTTAGAGTAACGGGATTAATTATGTATTTATTACAACAAAGGAAGTGAAAAGTCCCATAAAATAATGTGGCAAGGGAAGCTAGGTTGTCACATCCCATACTCTGGAACTCCATTCAAAATTATTGGTAAGAAAGTTCTGGAATGTCAGCATGGCCCTGACCGCAATAGAGCACTGAAGAAAAAATATGTGCAGAGAAAGGTACACATTAGCTGCTGACACAACACCATATATCATATCAGCCAAACTATGCCATTCCATAGCAAGATAACTTATGAATTTGAAAAGGATACCATTAAATTCATATCTGACTTGTATATTTATCTGCTGTAACCTTCAGGAGAATACAACTATCACAGACCACCTATTTACTAAGAACTAAGGACACCAAGAAATGCAGCTGTACTGCAAAAATTATTTTGCATGATATAATACAGTATCCTGGTATATTGTTTGAATATATACTCTAATTTTTGCATATCATGGTCTTCAGGAAGTGTCCACTTTTAAATTTCTTTGGCCATTGTTATATCAGCCACAGGATGGCACAGCACTGCAGTTTCGTTTTTAGAAAAACCTTTATTAATTATCAACTAGGATGGAACTTGAAAGCCAAAACTATTAGCCGGGTAGTTAGTTAGTTATGTTGGAAACAATTTATAGAGGTTACTTTGTACTTTAAAATATAATTTGAAATAAATGTACATTACCCTTATTATCAAAACACAAAATGGCCCACAAAATGTGGTAATCATAGTATACAGCAGGTGACTAGACTGAACCATTGTAGACTTTTCACTATAAACCATTAAATTTTTCCATAATACTCAAAATCAACAATTCATTTTGTAGCTGCAGTTGATTATTTTATTAATAGATAAAATTATCTTTTTCTTTAACACTCAGATTTCTCAGAATACAAAAAGCAAAAATGAAAAAAAACTCCCAGCTTCTCAGGCAGCAATTGGAGTCTGGTGAGGAAGTCAAATCAGGTCGGTTAGTACTTGTACATAATATTGCATGATGTCATAGCCTCGACCCGTGTAATAAAAGTCACGCTTATGCCAATGGTCGTTCTGACTAGTTACTACAAGGTTGTGGTTAGATGGGATACTCGCAGTCCAGGTGATTGAGAGAGACTAGGGAGAGTATAGTTACGACAAATACCCGAAACCGAAACGAGTTCCGACTATTCCAACGCTATGAGTTCGGAAAAATATTTGGCGGGAACATCAAATCCGCGAACTCGACGAATAATACATGTAAGACCATGTAATATTAAGTGTAATTATGAATTCAGACACTATAAACAAGGAATCACGTAATGAGGGTTTTGTATCGACAAATGATTCAGTCAAGGCAGCAATCAATGATTTTGAAGAAGAAACAAATAGTAAATTTGTTGTAGTGAAAAAAGAGAAGCTGTTTGGAAGCGACAGTGAAAGTAAGTCTCGGCCAGTCAATATGTCACATTTTGAGTCGATCATAAGTTAAACAACTAAATATGCACTTCAATCATTCTCTCTTATGAATTAATTAGATATAAAGAATTTGAAAGTTGGCCGAGTTTACTTCGAAAATGCAAAGAAAGACAGTAAGAGCGCTGATATTGCATTTGATGGCATCCCATTTATATACGTCGGCGAGAAGACCTATGCTTGTCATCAGGGTAAAGACAAACATACCACTGACAAGAAAAAATATCAAGAAAATGCACAAAAAGAACAGGTATATTTTTATTTATTTCATGTGCTCATCTAAATGCATTAGTTGGACAATTTATTCATTAATATTTATCAATATTTGAATCTTGCATTCACAGCTTCTATTTATCCGCGTTTAGTCAGTGATCATTTTGCCGCAAACAAACAAACAAACAAACAAACAAACAAACAAACAAACAAACAAACAAACAAACAAACAAACAAACACAAACAAACAAACAAACAAAGTATATTAACAGACAAACAAACAAACAAAGTATCGTTAACACAAAAACAAACTGACAAATAAATAAATGAATGGAACAAAGAATTTCAATCAATCATTTAGTCATCGTCATTTACTAAATTCCCGAAATTTAAGGTAATTCGACATGAACTTGAATTTATAATGTCTGTAGTGGCTTAACATGTCTAGATTTTTAATAACTGGTTTTAGTTTTATTTACTGATTTCATAAGGGGTCGAACATTAGAAAAGTGCATTTCGATCTTTTTTCCTTGAGAATTTTTTTTGCTTCCCCCTCTCCCTACCTTTTCTGATGGTTGACCCTTAATTTAATTTCTTGTATATCCCCGACTGAAGATCCTGATATCAACTTGATACCATTTAGAGAATATAGTTATGATTATTATTATCTTTGTTCAAATCTACAGATAACAAAAGATTCAAAGTGGAAAAGGGAGCAGGTTTCCAAAGAGCTCCGCACTTATTTGAGTAAAGCTGACATGAGCCTTGCCAATATAGATCATGAAACTCGCTATTATATCAAATTACCCAATCAGGATGAGCACAGGAATCATGTAACAGGAGAGGTGAGTGCATAGGCTAATCAAACAACAATCAGTTTTAATTATATAATAGTTATGCTAAGATTACTTATAATAATTAGCAGCCGAATCAACTATTTTCAGTGTATTATATTGTTTCATATCTAGCTATTGCAGCAACTCCACGTGCATGGAGAAAGTTGTGCGCAATTTCTCCAAAACATCTAATTACCAAACAAGAAAGGCGCTGTCTTCAGCATTCTGTTCATATACGGGTATATATGAAACAGATAAACAAATTGACTGTAAAAGATTAAATCCTTTAGTAAAAGTATATCCATTGATTTAAAGCAAAACACGGAAGAAGTAACATTAACAATATTATTATTTTTTTGTCAGGCTGCAGGTATCCGAGAAAGTTTGGACTCCAGAATCATTGACAAAATAGTGCAGCTAACTAATCAAGGCGTGCGAAAAGTATCCGAGATGAGGCGACATTTAGAATGCTACGTCACTGACGATATGTTCAAAAACCGCTGTCCGCCTGCGAAAACAAGACGGCGCTTCTATCCGACTAGCAGAGACATTAGCAACTACATGACTCGTACCAGAAACGCACAGACTTTCTCAAATGTTGACCAGGAGAACCTTGCTGCACAAATCGACCTCTGGCAGCAGCAAAATCCTGACGATATGATTTTCTTTCGACCTCATACAACAACCTCCAACTCTGAAAATCCCACCAATGAAGAGGTTTGTGTAGGTAATGAGAGAAAAGAAGAAGAGAAGCGTACATTACTCTTTTGCTACCAAAACAAAGACCAACAAAGACTCCTCACCAAATACGCCAACGATATGTGCCTCCTCGATGCCACATACAAAACGACAAAGTATGCTCTTCCTTTATTTTTCTTATGTGTGTGCACGAACGTATCGAATATCGTTGTTGGGGTATTTGTTTCAAAGGTTTCAAAGGTTTTATTTTTTCCACAACAAAAACATTTTACAAAAATTGAAAAAATATATAAGAGAAACATTGTGGAGGTTGCAAGAGAACAACCTAGAAGGTTAATCTAAGCTCTTGCAACCTTTACAAATAAATTTAAAATATTGAAATGAAGTTGAAATATGAGCCAAAGATAACGATTACATAAATATCTTGATTAATTTGAATAAACGTCGTAAAGTTTATGAAGGTGTTAAGGTGAAAGAATGAATGTATCAAGATGATAAAAAAGCTAGTTGTTTATTCACTAATCAAGTGCTGTTTATAAGCATCCCGAAAATTATTTAAACTTTGGTGTTGTTTAATGCGAAGAGGAATTTCATTCCAGATTTTTGCCGCGGCATATTTAACGCCAAATTTGCCATAGTTCAACTTTATTTTTGGTAAGTACAGGTTTTTGTTTGACTTAGAGCGCGTGTTATAATTATGTATATCAGAAAGGTCGGTGAAGTAGGACTTAAAAGCACTTGGTAGACAGCCGTTAAGATAATTAAAAACTAATTCTCCGAGTTGAAGTTTCACGATTTCGAAAATATTTAAGATATCTAGCCTTTGAAATAATGGTCTACTTGATAACCCGAAGAGCACGTTTTTGGACAATATGAATCCGTTTTAATTTGGTTTTATAATTACTTCCCCATACAAAAGTGGAATAGGATATATAGGAGTATAATAAGCTATAGTAAAGACTTTTTAGAATGTCAGTGTTTAAGAAATGTCTAACTTTATTTAAGATACCAATAGATTTGGCAATTTTTCGCGATAGAAAGTCTATATGCACATCCCAAGTAAGATGTTCATCAATAATGATTCCTAGAAATTTGATTTCGTGGGTTTTTGTAATTGATTGATTCATGATCTTTAATAAACATTGGTGGTCAATGAATTTACGTTTTTGTTTAGAGCTGAATAATATAAACTTCGTTTTCGAGATATTTATGGTCAGTTTGTTGGCCAAGAGCCATTGTTGAAGTAAAAATAGTTCATTGTTCATAACGTTGACAGCTTGAGCAAGACTTTTATGATTATAAAACAAGTTCATGTCGTCTGCATAAAGAACTAAGTGGACTAGTTTTGTAGCATATTTGGGTCATTTATCAGAAACAGAATTGGTCCTAAGATGGATCCTTGAGGGACCCCATGACTAATATTGTAAAGGTCCGATTTAGATTCGCCAATTGAGACATACTGTCTTCTATTCGTCAAATAACTTTTAAACCAAACTTTTGTTTCATTGCTAATTCCGTAGTAGGGAAGTTTATGTAAAAGAATGTCGTGATCGATTGAGTCGAAAGCCTTAGATAGGTCCAAAAAGACACCTAAATACGGGTTACCTTTGTCTATAGCATCTACGATTTTATTGACAAAATCAAGAATTGCAAAAGAAGTATTGCGTTTTTTTCTAAAACCAAATTGATAATCGTATAACAATTGATTCGATTCTAAGTGTTCAGTTAACATTTCGCAAACTATTTTTTCGAAAATTTTTGAAAGTGTAGGAAGAAGGGAAATTGGCCTATAGTTTGTTATATCTTCATGATTACCACCTTTAAAAAGGGGAATAACTTTAGCAATTTTCATTTGTTCAGGAAATGAACTAGTCATTATGGAGGTGTTAAATATGTGACTTAAGGTGGCTCGACACAGTTTCGGAAAGCTACAACTAGGCTCTGCAAAATTACAAATAGCTTATGAAATCGTTCAACTTGACAATGTTCCTCTATCTATATTGAAACAATTTTTTCATGACAGTTTACCTGATAAGTGAAGTTTAAAATGATGGGTATTTTGGGCAGATTCTCATTAATATTCATGAGTTATGGGGAATTCCTGAAAAACGGGTTTTGAGTTTTATCTCCGAAATTCGCACATAGATTTTTGTCAAACTTTCATATGTCACAATATGAGTAATTTCCGAACTGGCAACAGAGTTTCAACAATTTAAATCTGGGAATTTTTGAGAAATTATGCGTCAAAGTTTGTTTTGGTTTTTCGGACTCCGTTCAATGTACAACAAAAAATGAGGCGTAGAAAAATAACGGTTTATGTAATCATTTAAAGTTTTTACTCAAACAATGACCCATGTCTCAGGTTTATTGTAAGCAAATTTGACATTGTTAGCTTAAATAGTCTTTAAACTACGGCTCTACGGCTAAAAAGTATATTTTACGACAACATTTGTAAACCCAACATTTTTAGTAAAGTCCGAGTTTCTCTAAAACTGGTCCATAGATTTTTATGAAACTTTCTCATGTTCTAATTCAACCTATTCACAACAAAATACATTCCTTTTCATGTGAGTGAGGACTTTCTAAGTAGCGAAAAATCAAGGATAAATACTGATAACTCAACGGACTCGGCTTTTGTCCCGCACATGTCCCGAGTTGAGCAAAATCTTAATAGATTTACATAATGTCACGGTCACGCAGTCGCTGTCTGCACCGAAGCCCATCCGCACGCTTGAATTTTGCTAATATAAAAATTAGGTAAACCTAATAGCGGAGCTCCGATTTAATGAAATGAATTATTTATTCAATCATTCATTCTTTCATTTGTTCATTCACTACGAATTATCAAATTCGTGATCATTTTTTGTTGTTGTTTTTTTTGCTATGTTATTTTCTTTTCATGATCAAATAATCATATAATCAATTGAAATACACAAAGCTTTATGCATGCGACAACATTTTATTATACGCAAAAATGCGAAAAATATGTTGTTATGCATGGTAAAAATAGCACTTGTCAATTAAAATTGATTGTCCAATGAGAAGTTAGAAAAGCTGTAACATGGCTTCTTTGAGTTGTAAACAAATCCCCCCGCGCTTCTCGCTTTACGCTCTTTCACGTTTGAAAAAAATAATGTTATAACAATCGACAAAAATGTCACTTTTCTGGTGAAATGTGTAATTAATTACTTATTGGTAATCTAGCTATCTAAAACGGTTGTGAATTTTTAATTATCAAATTTGAATACTGCGTAACTCATTAAAAAATAGCTAGTATGAAGTTTTGAAATTTTAACGTGCAGATGAGTACACTGACAAATTCATACAAACGTTTTATTTTCAATAACAAAATCAAAATTACAAGGATCAAATTAAAACACACATAAAGATCTCAACGATGGATAAATATCTTACAAAAACAAGTAAATATAATTATTGCAAACTGCTTTCATGTGGATGGTAAAAAAGAAATTCTTTAAAGATCGTCAAAAAATGTAAACATACCGGCGCCACGTTTCTTGTCCTGTACTGTCACTTTTCCACTGAACTTTTTGTCCTCAGTTCTGATCACAATAAGCTTGTTCATGTTTTTAGAATTTTAAAAGTGGCAAAAACCATTTTCACCGCCTCTAAAAAGTTTACACAGTTCAACTGAACGGCGATGGCAAGCTCGTGTTGCTCGATCACACATTGTACTAAATTTGCATTTCCATCCACTCCATGAATTGACAGTCCTACTTTGTTGACAAACATCTTGTGTGAAAAGTGTTTTTGTCGTGAATAGTTGATAAATCTGCATTGATCCTACAGCTCTCCGTGGTATGAATATTCCGTAAAAATTGATGAATGAACAGAGTGAAATTATCTTCGTGAGTCGTGTTCGTCTTGCTGTTCACCTCTTTTGAATTGCTGCAAATGCAGCGCGTATTTGTTTTGTTTTTGTTTTTATGAAAATTTGTCGCCGTCGATTTCACTTCTAAAAGTAGATTAGTCGATAGGTAATGACTGAAAAACGCACCGAAGAATCCATGAAGAATACGGCTTTTTTTACCATCTGACAAACTTGTCAAATAAACTCTTCCAGAAAATCTCCAGCTTTGAATGACTATTGAATGAATTATGACAGCTCTGCATGACTGCACATTTGGATGGTTAAAAACAGCCCCATGAGCGACTTTTACCCATTTTGTCAGTGAAAATATTTTGAAGTAGCTTTTCATCGTTGAATCGTAGTTATTTTTTCTTTTTCACGCCGCGGTCTTTGTTTCTCTTTCTCAGTCAAATCTCTTCAAGCTGAAGCTGTCAGCTTAGCTTTACCATTTCCATGCTCTTTTTAATTGTCCAGTGTAGAAATACATTTTGTAGAAAAATTTCAGTGAACTGCATCAAACTGCAAAAATAATGATTGTTTTGGCGCCCACTAAAACTGGTCAGCAAATTTTGCGTTAATGTACACGGACGGACGTTGTACGGACGTTGTACGGACGTTGTACGTATTTTCGAAATCCGGGCTTCCTGTGGTCGATTTCAAATGAGCTCGATGGTTTACCATATTTTCTTAATTATGGTGCTCCGCTTGCGCGGGCCTTCGGCCCGCGCGGAGCTCCGCTAATAAATGATAAATAAATTCAAGCTTGGTTGTTGTCGTTGTGTTTCAAATTTTGTGGAACCACAGTTTGTTCACCGTCGTAATGACAAAAATTTTGAATTCATTTACAAGTTCTCGTTTGAAAATTTTAAATCCTAAATCTGTCGAGCAAGATAATAGTGCACGCACTAAAAGTGTGCAACATTTATCACTATTTAGTAGTAAATAGCACTAATTAAACAAAAGAAAACAATAGAATAAGCATAAAATAGCACTATTTAGTGGTATTCATGTTGCACACTTTTAGTGCGTGCACTCTAATAAGACCGCAAACAAAATAACACATGGGCGACGAGCGGCAGTGAAAGAAAAAATGAGGATGATTTTACTTGCAAACATTAAGAAAAAAACTGGATAAGAATGAATTATTCTTCATTTTCCTTTATCTTTATTTCCTTTTTTGACGGAATAGATTAGCTTTTACGCACTTTTTGTAAATAAAAAAGCTGCTTGGATGCGATTCGCTGCAGACAGCGACTGCGTGACCGTGACATTATGTAAATCTATTTAGATTTTACTCAGCTCGGGACATGTGCGGGACAAAAGCCGAGTCCGTTGAGTTATCAGTATTTATCCTTGATTTTTCGCTACTTAGAAAGTCCTCACTCAGATGGAAAGGAATGTATTTTGTTGTGAATAGGTTGAATTCGAACTTGACAAAGTTTTATAAAAATCTATGGACCAATTTTTGAGAAATGCGGATTTTACTAAAAATGTTGGATTTACAAATGTTGTCATAAAATATACTTTTTAGCCGTAGAGCCGTAGTTTAAAGACTATTTAAGCTAACAATGTCAAATTTGCTTACAATAAACCTGAGACATGGGTCATTGTTTGTGTAAAAACTTTAAATGATTACATAAACCGTTATTTTTCTACGCCTCATTATTTGTTGTACATTGAACGGAGTCCGAAAAACCAAAACAAACTTTGAAGCATAATTTCTTAAAAATTTCCAGATTTAAATTCTTGAAACTCCGTTGCCAGTTCGGAAATTACTCATATTGTGACATATGAAAGTTTGACAAAAATCTATGTGCGAATTTCGGAGATAAAACTCGAAATCCGTTTTTCAGGAATTCCCCATAACTCATGAATATTAATGAGAATCTGCCCAAAATACCCATCATTTTAAACTTCACTTATCAGGTAAACTTTCATGAAAAAATTGTTTCAATATAGATAGAGGAACATTGTCAAGTTGAACGATTTCATGAGCTATTTGTAATTTTGCAGAGCCTAGTTGTAGCTTTCCGAAACTGTGTCGAGCCACCTTAAAGGCATATATATTGACTCTGCAATCATTAATAAATATTTGACAGGAATGTCATTATGACCTGTAGATTTTGTACTATCAAGACTATATAAGAGGTCTAACACTTTGAAAGGAGAAATATGTTGAAAACACAGTTCTTTATTTGACTCTTTCCTCAGCCAATGATCAATTCAGAAATCGCTAGAAGGTAATTTTTTGGCTAATGTAGGTCCTACATTTGTAAAAAACTTGTTAAAACAATTAGCAATATCATCTGTGTTGTTATATAATTTTCCATTATAAGTAATGGTGGAAGGGAGTTTATTGTTTTTTCTTTTTTTGTTAAGAAGCTCATTGATTATTTCCCAAGTGGCTTTCAAATTTTTATGAGCTTTATCATTGTGTTATAATATTCTTTTTTTGTAAATCTAATAAGATGATTCAATTTGTTTCGGTAGCTAGGGTATGCTTCAATGTTTTTAGTAGAGGGATTTTTAAGTTTTACTCTGTATAGTTTATTTTTCCGCTTTATCGATTCTAATATTCCTTTCGTAATCCAAGGGTTATCAATACTTGATGATTTAACTGAAACTGTTTTTTTAGGGAAGTGTTTTTCAAACATAACGTTAATTTGATTTGTCATATAATTATATTGGATATTAGGGTCCGTAGAATTGTATATAAGAGACCAATCTATTTTTGATATGTCTTCTTTGAATTGATTTATTTCGTTTGTAGAATTTGAGATTTGTTACCCAGGTATGTGCAAATACGTCTACATTAAGTAAATGTACCTCTCTGATATTCCTAGCGCTGGTGCCAAGCATATCGTGGAAGTGATTTTGTCTGTGCCGTCCACACAAATAATGGCCTTGAACGGCAAAATGAAGTTCTCAAGTACCAGTACCTGGATGGTTATCGCCATTGCACTCTAACTGAGATGCTTACAGTTGGTTGTAATCACGAAGTACCTACCAGACGCTTACCGCAAGTAAGTGCACACATATTAGTTGTTGTTCATGTTGTCACCATATTTCTAAAATTGTTGATATTTATTTTCAGCTACATTGTAAAAAATGTACGCAGCAGTGATGGCTTTAGACAGTACAATGCTTCAATACCAAAGTTCTTGCGAAACAGACCTCTGTGGCTTGTGGATCCACAGGCAGCCCAAGCAATCTACTTGTCTTCTTTTCAAAATGGCGGTTCATTGGAAGTACGCGAGTTCGAATCCCACGCTGGGAGACTTGAAAAAAAAAAAAAATTTTCTTATCACTTGATTTTTAAACCATATTTGTCTTACTATTTTTACTTTTTATTTTTCAATAAATGAATTTTTTTCATTCATGTTTTGTATTTTTTCCCTTTATTACATATATTACTAGAAGGCAGGAAACTACTATACACACTACCCCTTCTTCAACGGCAAAAAAATACTTCAAAATCAACAAAAATGGCACAAAAACGACATCAGCATAGAAGCTCAATAAACAAGCTTTCAATAAATTGCACTTTACAACAATTACTTACGAGAAAATAATCAAAATTTTGCCATTTTCTTGCAAAATTCGACTGATTTTTCGATGAGCCGAAGCGTGGTTGTTAGCGAGTGGACATCACGTGACTTTCACAGTACCAAAAATTCCTTCGAGGGGAGGAGTGCCCAACCAAACAATCTGATATTTCCAAAGCGCTTTAATTTTCATCGCTCTAGATCGGCTCGATGGTGGATTATTCACAGAACATTTGTAGATTGACGGTACGAATTTGGAAAAAATTTATCAAGAACTATATTGATGGTAACTTTCGAAGTTATGAAATCAGCTGAATCATTTTAAAAGAATATCAACATAGAGCAACTTCCTGAGCCGATCGGTATTAAATCTCTTGCCGTTTTCGACACGATGGATGTTTTTTGACAAACAAATTTTACGGACTTGCAGTACGATACTCTGCAGATGTATTTCAAATTATTTTGTAAATTTTTTTTAGTTTTTTAGAGGTTTTTAGAACGATGTTTCTGTACCGAAGTAGTTGCATGGAGTCCGCCAAATCCATATGTTTTTTGTGCACACCTTCCCCGAGGAAAATATTTTTGTACTGCACCATGGTAACCCTTGACCAATCAGATCAGAGTTCGTTATAAGAGGTCACGTGATGTCCACTCGCTAACAACCACGCTTCGGCTCATCGAAAAATCAGTCGAATTTTGCAAGAAAATGGCAAACTTTTGATTATTTTCTCGTAAGTAATTGTTGTAAAGTGCAATTTATTGAAAGCTTGTTTATTGAGCTTCTATGCTAATGTAGTTTTTGTGCCATTTTTGTTGATTTTGGAGTATTTTTTGCCGTTGAAGAAGGGGTAGTGTGTATAGTAGTTTCCTGCCTTCTAGTAATATATGTAATAAAGGGAAAAAAATACAAAACATGAATGAAAAAAATCCATTTATTGAAAAATAAAAAGTAAAAATAGTAAGGCAAATATGGTTTAAAAATCAAGAGATAAGAAAATAATTTTTTTTTTCAAGTCTCCCAGCGTGGGATTCGAACTCGCGTACTTCCAATGAACCGCCATTTTGAAAAGAAGACAAGTAGATTGCTTGGGCTGCCTGTGGTGGATCACGTTAGAGAACGCATGCCTTATGCACATTTACATGTACAAGATGAGGGTGATGGCAAGTTCTTAGTCCAAAGCGAAACGTCTTCCTCCAAGAAGTACGCAGTCACATTTGGAGACGACAAAAGGTTGCCTTGGTGTGAATGCCGCGATTGGAGAAGGCACAGATTACCCTGCAAGCATTTCTGCTCTATTTTTACACAGATACAAGAATGTGATTGGGACAAATTCTTAGAAACGTACCGTAACAACCCGCTGTTCTCACTAGACGAAACATGCTTGTTCAATGAGGCTAATAAAATCAACGAGAAGGACGACAGACATGAACAAGACGATCACAAGGAACAGGACAATGCTATTAACGACATCTATAACGACGACAATAATCATCACGACGAAGAAATCCATTTTAAAGATTTACCACCTCGAAAACGTACCATTAATAACATTTTGCTGTCTGAGGCAAGAGGAATGCTAAAAGAAATGTTGGGATGGACTTACTTAGTAAAAGATAAAGACAACATTGAGCGATTTCACAGCGAGATTCACAAGCTACATTTATCATTGAAAGGCCTTGTCCCACTGACGACGGATTGCCAATAATAACACCCGCTCTAAAAAACAGAATCAAGAAAAAGCGTACTTTTGTTTCGTCGTCTACAGAAGCCTCAGTTTTCAACAAGGCAAGAGTAGGTAGACCGAAACAAGAGCCCAGTGGACGAGTAGGAATCAAAGCGGAGAAATCAAGGAAAAAAGTTAAGATAGAAAAAGAGAAACATCATATTCGAGTAACCACTAAACAACCTAAAGAAAACAAAAAAGACGAAGAAGAAATAGAAGTAGAAGTCGTAACGATGTTTGGATTAAACCATAATGAAGAAGTAACCACTACACAATCTAAAGACGACAAAAAAGATCAAGAAGAAGTAGAAGTAGACTATATATTGATTGATGATGAACGCCCTGATCCAACATACTGGATCAAACACAATCATGGAGCGCTATCTATTACACTGTACAGAGAGAATGAACAACACATCTTGGATCCCAAAGAATGGCTCTCTGATTTTGAAATACATGCTGGGCAACAGGTTATTAAGAACCAGTTTAACTGCATTGGAGGACTTGTTGATCCTGCAGTCTGTCAACATCTTGTCCAACCAGAACCACATGAGTTTGTTCAGATAGTGAACAGTGGATCACACTGGATTGTGCTGTCTACAGTTGGCTGTCCTGTTGGCACTGTTAACGTTTTCGACAGTGGCAAACCACGTCAGTTAAATAGCATTATCAAAAACCATGCTGCACGAATGATGTCACCTCTTACCAAAGATATCACATTTAAAGATCAGGCTGTTCAAAAACAACGTGGTGGTTCAGACTGTGGCCTATTTGATCTTGCATTTGCCTCTTCAATCTGCTTTGGGGAAAACCCAGAAAATATGAACAAAACCGTTTACGTGAACATTACCACTCCTGTCTTGGCAACTTGAAGATGGAGCGCTTTCCATCCATTCCAGTCACGCCTTCTGACATTGGTAAACAAAAATCTGTCGTGGTTCCTGTGTTCTGTGTGTGCAGATTACCAAATGATGGCATGAAATATGTAGAATGCAGCAATTGTCAAGAACGGTACCATCCTACATGTGTTAGCATTCCAACGTCAGCGTTACGTAAAGGCCAAAAATGGCTTTGTACACAATGTAACTATTGACAGTCCAGGTGTATCATATGACACAGTATTAGTATGGGATACTCGCAGTCCAGGTGTATAATATGACATAGTATTGGTATGGGATACTCGCAGTCCACGTGCATAATATGACACAGTGTTATTATGGGATACTCGCAGTCCAGGTGTATAATATGACATAGTATTTAGTATGGGATACTCGCAGTCCAGGTGTATAATATGACACAGTATTAGTATGGGATACTCGCAGTCCAGGTGTATAATATGACATAGTATTGGTATGGGATACTCGCAGTCCACGTGCATAATATGACACAGTGTTATTATGGGATACTCGCAGTCCAGGTGTATAATATGACATAGTATTTAGTATGGGATACTCGCAGTCCAGGTGTATAATATGACACAGTATTAGTATGGGATACTCGAAGTCCAGGTGTATAATATGACACAGTATTAGTATGGGATACTCACAGTCCAGGTGTATAATATGACATAGTATTGGTATGGGATACTCGCAGTCCAGGTGTATAATATGACATAGTATTTAGTATGGGATACTCGCAGTCCAGGTGTATAATATGACACAGTATTAGTATAGGATACTCGCAGTCCAGGTGTATAATATGACATAGTATTTAGTATGGGATACTCGCAGTTCAGGTGTATAATATGACACAGTATTAGTATGGGATACTCACAGTCCAGGTGTATAATATGACATAGTATTAGTATGGGATACTCGCAGTCCAGGTGTATAATATGACATAGTATTAGTATGGGATACTCGAAGTCCAGGTGTATAATATAACACAGTATTAGTATGGGATACTCACAGTCCAGGTGTATAATATGACATAGTATTGGTATGGGATACTCGCAGTCCAGGTGTATAATATGACATAGTATTTAGTATGGGATACTCGCAGTCCAGGTGTATAATATGACACAGTATTAGTATGGGATACTCGAAGTCCAGGTGTATAATATAACACAGTATTAGTATGGGATACTCACAGTCCAGGTGTATAATATGACATAGTATTGGTATGGGATACTCGCAGTCCAGGTGTATAATATGACATAGTATTTAGTATGGGATACTCGCAGTCCAGGTGTATAATATGACACAGTATTAGTATGGGATACTCGCAGTCCAGGTGTATAATAGCGGAGCTCCGCGCGGGCCGAAGGCCCGCGCAAGCGGAGCACCATAATTAAGAAAATATGGTAAACCATGGAGCTGATTTTTCGTCGACCGACACAGGAAGACCGACGTGCGGTTTTTTTGTCCGTCCGTCCTCCGTCCGTGCCCATCGCACGCAAAGTCGCTGACCATTTTAGATGGGCGCCAAAACTTTGACAAAATTTGTTAATCTCGCACAACCAGGTGCACAACAAAATTCACAATCAATTTTTTTACAGTTTACTGAAAACTTTCAACAAAATATATTTCTACAATGGACAGAGAACAAGAAAGTGGTAAGCCTAAGCTGCCGGCTAAAAGAAGTTTGACCGAGAAAGAGAAACAAAGACCGCCGCGTGAAAATGAAAAAGATCGAACTACGATTCAATGGACAAAGCTGGAAAAGCTTCAAAGTATTTAGTCACTGACAAACTGGATAAAAGATACGTACCGATGCTTTTAACTATTAAAATGTGGAGTCATGCAGACCTGTTAAAATTTTATTTGATACTTAAAAGTCATTCAAAACTGGGAGATTTTACAAGATGTATTTTCTGGATTTTGACAAGTTTGTCAGTTGGTAAAAAAATCCGTATTCTTCGTGGATTCTTCATGGCGTTTTTCAGTAATTACTTATCGACTAATCTACCTTTAAAGTACAAAAAGTCGACGGTGACCAAAAGTTCAAAAAAACAGAAACAAAAAAAAACGTACATTTGCAGCAGTTTCAAAAGAGGTGAACAGCAAGACGAACACGATTCACGAAGATGATCATCAATTTTTACGGGCAATTCAGAACACGGAGAGCGTTAGGATCAATGCAGATTTATCAACTATTCACAACGAAAAATAACTTTTCATACAAGATGTTCGTCAACAAAGTATGACTGCCAATTCATGGAGCGGATGGAAATGCAAATTTAGTACAATATGTGATCAAGCAACACAAGCTTGCCATCGCCGTTCAGTTGAACTGTGTAAACTTTTTAGAGGCGGTGAAAATGTTTTTTGCCACTTTTTAAATTTTAAAAACATGAACAAGCTTATTGTAATCAGAACTGAGGACAAAAGATTCAGTGGAAAAGTGACAGTACAGGACAAGAAACTTGGCGCCGGTATGTTTACATTTTTTGCCGATCTTTAATGAATTTCTTTTTTACCATCCACATGAAAGCAGTTTGCAATAATTATATTTACTTGTTTTTGTAAGATATTTATGCGTCGTTGATATCTTTATGTGTGTGGGTTTTTTTAAATTTGATTCTTGTAATTCTTTGATTTGTTATTGAAAATAAAACGCTTGTATGAATTCGTCAGTGTTCTCATCTGCAAGTTAAAATTTCAAAACTTCATACTGGCTATTTTTTAATGAGTTACGCAGTATTCACGTTTGATAATTAAAAATTCACAAACGTTTTAGATAGCTAGATTACCAATAAGTAATTCATTACACATTTAACCAGAACAGTGAAATTTTTGTCGATTTTAATAACATTTTTTCAAACGTGAAAGAGCGTAAAGCGAGAAGCGAGCGGGGATTTGTTTACAACTCAAAGAAGCCATGTTACTGCTTTTCTAACTTCTCATTGGACAATCAATTTTGATTGACAAGTGCTATTTTTACCACGTATAACAACATATTTTTCGCATTTTTGCGTATAATAAAATGTTGTCGCATGCATAAAGCTTTGTGTGTTTCAATTGATAATATGATTATTTGATCAGGAAAAGAAAATAACATCAAAATAAAAATTGATCAAGAATTTCATAATTCGTAGTGAATGAACAAATGAAAGAATGGATGATTGAATAAATAAGTAATTTCATTAAATTGGAGCTCCGCTATTAGGTTTACCTAATTTCTATATTATGACAAAGTATTAGTATGGGATACTCGAAGTCCAGGTGTATAATATGACACAGTATTAGTATGGGATACTCGCAGTCCAGGTGTATAATATGACATAGTATTAGTATGGGATACTCGCAGTCCAGGTGTATAATATGACAGAGTATTTAGTATGGGATACTCGCAGTTCAGGTGTATAATATGACACAGTATTAGTATGGGATACTCGCAGTCCAGGTGTATAATATGACATAGTATTAGTATGGGATACTCGCAGTCCAGGTGTATAATATGACATAGTATTTAGTATGGGATACTCGCAGTTCAGGTGTATAATATGACACAGTATTAGTATGGGATACTCGCAGTCCAGGTGTATAATATGACATATTATTATATGACCGTGAATCTTGGAGTCTGGACACTAGCAAATAGAGCAATCTGATTGGTTATACGCGCTTCCGGACCGGTTAATATCCCCCTGTATTAAGACCGCGGACCGATCCACTGAGTAGCTGGCCTTTTCACGATTGAACAGCTGATTGTTTTTTACATTTTCAAAACATTTTCATAGGAGAAGAGGTCGTTGATGAGAATAAAGACTACCGAAAATCCCATTCGATGTGTTTTTTATCGTTATTATTATTTTTTTAACACAATTTTTGTAGTTTTTCTCTATTTGATTTTTGTTTACTGGCGAAAAAAGTCCTGTTCAATACAATCGATCGTCCGAACTTCACAATAACTCACACAATTTGCACAGAAATATCCAGCTTTAGTCGAGAATGCATATAACAAAAAAAGATTATTCGTTCTGTAAGCTTTCTTTCTTTCTTTGTTGAGAATTTGATGTTAGAGTGTTCAAAAATAGATCCAAAGCCGCCACAAAATGACTGCAAGTAATCGCTAAAACCAAACTCGTAAAACTAGACCAAAACGATCTCATTTCAAAACAAACACAAGTTTAAATTATTACTCGTAATTGATAATCGAGAATAGATAGAAATGACATTCATAAAGTTGATTTTTTGGTGTGTTATTGCGAGAAAACAACGAACAAACAAGTTTGCTTGATCAAAACTATGCTAATTTCAAGGTTTGGGCTTTTCGACGAAAACGAACAAAAACTATCAACAGAAACGATTTGTCAAATCATGAAAACATTTATTGCATTAAGCTACTTACATTTTCTTAATTTCCATTGATAATTTGTCCATTTACACATTTTTCTTGAGAAAAAACGTCTTGCTAACTTTTGCACACCGTCCGGCTCCAGCATCGACTGACAGCATTTTCAAGGGTTTGTCGAAGTTTTCAACCAATCACCGCGCGAAAAATATCGTGATTGATTGATTGATTTTAGTTTTTTTGGAAGAAAAAAAAATTGTTCTAGTGTTTTTTAATTAAAAAAGGTCATATAATAAATGCCTTATTAACCGAGCTTGGTCGGTCTGTACAGGAGAATCTTGACCTCGGTCGGGTACAGACCTCACTGCGTTCGGTCTGTACTTTTCGACCTCGGTCAAGATTCTCCTGTACAGACCTCCCGCTCGGTTAATAAGATCTAAGTATTAGTATGGGATACTCGAAGTCCAGGTGTATAATATGACATAGTATTAGTATGGGATACTCGCAGTCCAGGTGTATAATATGACATAGTATTAGTATGGGATACCCGCAGTCCAGGTGTATAATATGACATAGTATTAGTATGGGATACTTGCAGTCCAGGTGTATAATATGACACAGTGTCAGTGTGGTACATTTATCATATAGTATAAGTATGGTATTCTGACCAATTAATAACAAAGATAATTGCTACTTTTTATTTGTATGGAGTTCATATTGTTTTATTGTATACATACATATTAAGCGATATTTAGGTGCAATAGAGTGCTAACACTAAATGTGTGCCATAGTTGTCACTATTTAATAATAATAATAATAATATTCGTTTATTAACTCCAATTGCAGAATAAACTGAATTACAGGAGTGGTCAGTATTACAATATTAAATAGTATTTAGTATTAAATTGCACTGATTAAACAAAATATTTATGTTGCACACTTTTTATGTATGCACTCTATCATTGTGCTTGTGTTTACAAATTAAAGAATTATAGTGATCTAATGAGCCTCCAATATTTAAACAGATTTTAATGTGTTAAGGTAAGACTGAATAAAGCTAAAAAATTGAAAATTGCAGATATTATACATGAAAAAACGCTGCATATTTCAATGTTAGTCATGTCAGATCATTACTATCCCTTGATCCTAATTATTTAATAATGAAATTAAATTTATTATTCAAATGATTATATCTTGTAATTTCTTTATTATAATTTAAAATCTATTTATCTATTTCATTTATCTATTTATTTACAAGTTAGTTAATTTACTAGTTATTTTATTGGTTGGTTGATTGGTTGTATGGTTAGTTAGTTTATATGCATATCAATCTATTCCTCCATTTATTGATTTTTAGTTGCGCCGTTTTAAAGAAATTTTAGTTGCACCGTTTTAAAGAAATTTTAGTTGCACCGCTTTAAAGAAATTTTAGTTGCACCGTTTTAAAGAAACCTAATGTGCATTACAAAATGGCCAAACTGTGCAAAAAGCCTTCAAAACTTGTTCTAGTTGCACTATATAATATTGAAGAGTCCTATATTTCAATTTAATATACAATGCCATAGTTTTAAATAGATACACATCTAGATTTTCGAGATTTGTTCGTGCAGGTTGCTCACAACCAACATTAGATGAGTGTTGATACTTCAAAATAACTCATATTTAATATGCTTTGAATCATTGGAGTAAGCGGCTTCCATCTTGAATTTCGAAACGAATGAATTTACCGGAAGTTCAATCTTCGGATATTTGTCGTAACTATACTCTCCCTAGTCTCTCTCAATCACCTGGACTGAGAGTATCCCATCTAACCTCGACCTTACTACAACATGGTGGCAGCATTTTCAAGCCCACAAAACTAACCTTTAAAATCCATTTTGACGTTCAACCTACTGAGGAAATTATAAGTGGTACATCCAGAGAAGGAAAAACCAACATAAACACCAACAGCAGAGGAAACCGACGAGAAAAGCAGGGAGTTTTCAAGTCAAGCGTCCGATTGTGCAACTTGACCAGCCACGAGACTTCCAAGCCAAAAGACGAAATTACACTCCAGAACAGCAAGTATTTCAAGCCAGAATTACACAAAAACATTCTTTTTACTTGTTATTTTGTTCTTTAACCAAAGAAATGTTATTAAGTGCTAGTTATTTCAAGCGGTTTTAGAGTTGGAATCAAATTTCATTCACGAGTAAATTTACACAGCAACGCGCGTGGACTGCCTTGTATCATAATTTTAAGTACAAATACATTGTAGATTGTAAAACGTACATCTAATGGCTTCATATCAAATTCCGGCACCTGCACCTATGTCGGTCAAGGAGGACGTAGCAGAGAACTGGAAAGAATTTGAAAACTCATGGCAGTACTATGTGATCGCAACAGACTTGAGATCCAAGCTTGGCGAAGAAGGCCGAAAAGAGGTGGTAGCCGCAACCTTATGTACTGTCACGAGAGCCGAATGTAAGAAAGTGATGAACTCCCTACCCCGCTTGTCGACAGACGGGAAGAAAGACCCAGCTAAGATACTAGAGGAACTGAGGAAACACTTCACCCCCCAACGCAATGTCTTGTACGAGCGCTTCATCTTCAACTCTGCAACACAGAAACCCGGCAAAACCATTGACGAGTTCGTAGTCCGGTTGCGGCAGCTATCTAGCTCATGCAAATTTGTCTCATTAGGTGACTCGCTAATACGGGACTGCATCGTGATTGGCACATCAGATGGAGGTGGGCATGAGAAACTGTTGAGGGAGAAACCCGTCCCTAATCTGATCAAAGTCATCGAGAGTCTTCGAGCCTTTGAAATTTCAAGAACACACAAACAAGTCATTAGTAGTGGAATGGAACCGGAGGTAATTCAGCATGCCGGGAGACGCCAAATTCCTAAAAGGCACAGGTGTTCCAGAAGAGAGCCAAAATACAATCAACCCTAGGCCAGACAACCACAACAGTCGCAGAAGTGCAGTTGGTGCGGTCAGAAGGCAGACAATGCCAAAAAAAGATTGCCCAGCAAAGGAAGCAAAATGTGGACAGTGCCAGAAGAAGGGTCACTTTGCTAAAGTGTGCCTATCTACCAAGAAGATTGACGAAGTGAGCAGCCCTGTTGACTCCTTTTTCTTGCTGAGTGACGTAATGAGCAGCACCAATGACTTCTGGTCATCCACCCTGCCAGTAAACAACAACGCCTGTGAGTTCAAGCTTGACAGTGGCTCCAAAGTTACTGAAGTTAGTGACGAAACACCATGGATAAAGGGGCTTACTCTTGACCCAATAAAGAATGAGTTTCGAGGTCCTGGTAATGTGAACCTGTCCCACCTGTTCAAGGGCCAACTCACCAAAGCCACACTTGAAGCAGGCGGAAAGAGACACGTGGAAAACGTATATGTGATGACCAACCAACCAAACAACCTCCTGTCCAAGTCTGCAATAGATCCCTTGCAGTTCGTTGGAATGTAGCTCAACCTGGAGGACAAAACAATGGATTTCAGCTCCCAAGAGAGTAAGAATCTTTTGTTTTGTCCTCCAGATGGGGCAGCTTTGACGTCACATGCAAGGCATCTATACAGGTCCTCCAACTACTTGTCCCGTCGAAAGAGGTGTATAATGTTGAACAAGCACCAGACTTCATAGCAGAGTACCCGAAACTCTTTAAAAGTCTTGGACTCATGCAGCATGAGTACACAATCCCTCTCAAAGAAGATGTTGTTCCAGTTTGCTTGTATCAGGGTCCGTGCAGGTGATCAATAAGGAAATTTAAGGACTTTTCAAGGACTTTTGAAGGACCAAGATTATATTTTCAAGGATCATGAAGATTCTGTACGTTTCTTACCTTATAGACTATTCCAACGTAGTGACAAATAACTTCATCTAATAGCTACTTTTTTTCATTTCAGCGCACATATCATGATAACAAACATTTCATCTTTCGAAATGTATTTTAATTATTTCTGTATGATTCATCTCTTACAATAACGTCTTATTTCAGTTGTGAACAATTATTGGCCTTTTACCCTCAAATTCGGTAATATTTACACCTAATTGCCACGATAGACAACAATGTTATTACTGTCTATAGTTACATTGATATGGATTTTCCCACCAAAACCTCTTGTAAAATAATGACATCATTTGACAGGGAACCCATTTTATTCAACAGCCGCATATAAATAGAGCATATTTCTAGCCACCAATCTAGCTAAGATATTCAGCCGATCACAGAGATTGCTAACTGTAGAACATCGAATTTTCAAGGAGTTTCAAGAACTTTTTCAATTTTTTCCGAATTTCAAGGAGTTTCAAGTGCCCTTGAAAACAACTTTTCAATTCAAGCACTTTTCAAGGATTTAAGGACCTGCACGGACCCTGTTGTATACTCCTCGCCGTGTACCACAACCGCTTCTACCCAAGGTAAAGGAGAAACTCGATGGCATGGTGAAACAGAAAGTGATCTCGCCAGTTACTTCACCGACAGATTGGTGCTCAGGCATGGTGATCGCACCGAAACGTAATGGCGACATCAGACTTTGTGTGGACTTGACTATCCTCAACCGAGCAGTCAAGCGTGAGGTCCACCCCATGGCGACAGTAGATGAAAACCTAGCGAAAGTTAAAGACAGCAAAATCTTCTCCAAACTTGATGCCAACTCCTACCAGGTTACAGAAACTGGAGCAAGTATTAGACAGAACCGACGTTCATTAATACATACCGGTGAAAAGGCGGACGAAGCTGCACAAGATGTCAGCCCACCCAGTAGCGACAGTAAAAGAGAATCAGGTCCAGCACCACATTCGCCTCCAATGGCTACGTCCCCCACCCCGGACAAGATTGGTGTCCGTCGGTCAGGCCGATATGTAAAACCCAATCAATATGGTTTATTACAAATAGCATCACCGTGTAACACGTTTACATTGAGTTTTGGTTATGATACTTTATAATGTAATTAAGTTTATAATACTTAGTAATCCTATTGTAAACTCAAGGGGAGATGTTGTATGATGTCATAGCCTCGACCTCATGTAATAAAAGTCACGCTTATGCCAATGGTCGTTCTGACTAGTTACTACAACACATAACACTACCAAGAGAAAATGAACATTCTGGTCACCCCATGGGGAAGGTAAAGCAAATGTATTTTTAGATTTATATGTTTACTAATATTTATGACAAAAACATTGTCAATACAATACAATGCAATGCAATAAAAAAATAATAAGAATAACCCTGAGAGTAATATCACATTTGCCCCTCACACTACTGATGCAATTCTATTTACCATTTAATTCCTAATTTCAGTGTGTTGCATTTTTATCAGCTTTCAGGGTATTGTCAGCCTATCGAACCCAGTTTGATCAACAAAATATATGAAATGGTTGGTGAAGGAGTGAGTAGTGTTTCAGAAATGGAGCGAGACTTGGTCCATTATGTAAAATCAGAGCTATTTGTAGGGAAAGTTGTACCTGAAAGAACAAATAAAAGGTTTTTTCCATCATCTGTTGCTATCAGGAACCATATGTACCGTGCAGTAACACGCTACAGGCATTCCAAAATGGATCAAGAAAACCTTGAAAAGAAAATGGAAGAGTGGAAAAGAGACAACACAAACGACAACTTTTATTTTAAGGGCTGCAAAGAGTCAAGTACTCCCAATCAAGAAAATCTAGATGGTGACATTAAAATGGAAATTAATGGTGATGGTGATGACATCGTCATGACAGCTGAGCCTGCAGTATCCACCTGTTCAGATGAATTGCTGTTTGTGCAACAAACAGAATGGCAAGCAGAACTCTAGAAGAAATATGGAAATGAAATATGCTTTCTGGATGCAACCTACAAGACCTCTCGTTATGCACTGCCCTTGTTCTTTGTCGTTGTAAAAAACAATGTTGATTATTGTGTTGTAGCATCATTTGTGGTGCAGTCCGAGTCTGCCATGGCCATCAAAGAAGCGCTAGAAGTGATTAAGTTGTGAAATCCAGAACATTAGGTCAAGTTCTAAAAACTAGATACTATAGTCTATCTTACACTACTGGTGAGACAACACTATTCTGTTGAGCACATACATGCACAGCCTACATAACTGTTGTTGCACTTAAGATGTACATTGAATATTAATATAAATCTAGATGCTTAGTATAACTTAGGTTTAAATCTTGTCTGAGTAAATATTTACATGTATCCCTTAATACATATGAATCACATTCTAATTCCATACTTCATAATTCTATAATATTCTTTTCATCTTTTTTTTTTTCAGAGATGGGTAGAGGCATACCACCACCAATGACTGAATGTAAAGCTTAACACAAACAATGGAGTTGAAAGGCTGAACCGCTCCTTCAAATACAAATTTTTGTTGGACAACCGTAATCAGACATTGAGTGGAATGCTTAACGTCTTTATGACACAGTTTCTTCCACATTCTTACAAAAAGTAAGCCACTGGTATTGCCATTTAGCATTTAAAAAAATATTTGCCAAAATTATTTGCACAGTACATTGTTGCTCGCAAACTATCAGTTGTTGCAATATTTGAAATTTATGTGAAATCTATTGTTCAAATGCTCGAACGTGACTGGACAATTTGTGAAAAAATTGTCAGGGTGGCTTTGGTTGGAGTAGTCGCACTGTAAATCTAGAAAATCTGTTTGTAATTTGTACAGTACATGTAATGATACTATGAGATGTTATGTTACAGCTTACTATACTACAAATGGACAGTAATCTTCCATGATGCCAATAGCTTCATGGCAACCTTCTGTTTGTAAACTACTTCTTTCAACTCTGGGATGTTGCTGTATTGGTTGGGATCAGTTAAGCTACCAGTTTGAGTGAATGTTTTCTTTTCTCATTCTTTTACTATATTCCTGGATGTTGTCATTTCTTTCAACACCAGTGTCTGTATATTGGCCAGGACACTTTCATACCTACTTCTGTAGTATCTGGATGTCTTGTTTTTGCAGTAGTTGTGTCGTTGTTTTTCTAGGTCTCTTATTTCTTGTGAATATCCCAGGACAATTTGTAATGCTTTGGATGTCTTGCTGTTACATTGTGGATTTGAATGTAATGCTTATAGTCCCATCTAAAAAAAATTGAATTAATTGCAAATATTGCATCATCGACAGAAATTATAGCTACCTATATGTAGGCACAGTGTTAGCCAGGAAAATATATGCTTCAGGACAGCAGTTGCATATAATTATGTTTTGTTTACCTGAGAGCTGCATGTGATCTCCTTCATTCTGACTCGAATGGTCAATGTCGTCTATAATACTGTTTGCTACAAGTATAAAAATAAGATTTTTTTTAAATATTTAGAAGGAAAAATATGTATTAAATTAAAACAAAAATTAGTTTCTCCCTTTCCAGTTAGTTTAAGGTAGTAATTACCTAAAAGCTGTATATGATCTCCATTCTGACTTGAATGTTGACTGTTGTCTACTGTACTGTTTGCTATAAAAAGAAGATTTTTGAAAATATTTAGAACAAAACTACAGTACATGTATTTGAAAGAAAATAATTTCCCCCATCTATGCTACAGCCTAATTCATTGTATCGCAACCAGCTGTTTTAAAACTTTGTTTTGATGGTGTCTTTTCTGAGCCATCGATCAATTTCAAAGGGGGAGTTTGGTTTGAACGAACCAATGACAATATGTGTTAAGGAAAGCTCCGCCCTATGAAATTGATTGACGGTGCAAGAAAGATCAAAATGAAAACAAAGTTTTGAAACGATGGATCGCAATACAACAAATTTGGCTACAATTAGTCATTTTAAGTTAGTAATTACTTGAAAGCTGCATGTGATGTCCACCATTCTTACTTGAATGTTCAATGCCATCTACGGTACTGTTTGCTATAAAACAGGAGATTTTTTTAAATATTTAGAAGGAAAAGTATACATTAATTAAAAGAAAATTATTTTTCTCCCTCTCTATGTTAAGTAGTTGATTTTAGTTAGTAATTACCTGAAAGCTGCATATGATCTTTCTCACTCAACGTTCACTGTTGTCTACAATACTGTTTGCTATAAAAAGATTTTTGAAAATATTAAAAAGGTGAAATATAGAATATTTGAAAGAAAATTATTTTTGTCCATCTCTGTGATTTTTAATTATTGAGAATTATTAATTACCTGAAGGCTGAAACAGTTCAAGTACTTCTGAATTACCTGTGTCTTCATATTTTTCATGGGTTTCTGAATATAAAAAAAGGACAATAGGCTGAGACTTTCTTATCACGATGAATGAAAGCTTAAGGTTGTTAGTAAAAAAGTACTAAGGTTATAGAGCTCTATATTTGTGTACTTGCTTTAACATTTTCAAGGCTTAAAACTCAGTGTGTGTTGATTATCACTCTTACCATTTGAAGTATCATTTCTTTGGTAAACCATTTTATCATCTTCATCTCTTAGCTTTTGTACTGGAAGTATGTCAGGACTGGAATTTTTAAGATCATTCCATGTTTCACCTAGACTCTGTTGAATAGACTTGATTGTTGTTGAACAGAAGTGTTTTAGTTTGGGGCCACATGGTCTGTTGTTCTCCTCAGATGGACTATCAAAAAACTCTACAGAGCCATTCTCATGCCATTGCCACCATTTTCCACGACCAGGTGTAAGATAATCTGGAATTCTTTGCAGATGTGCTTGCCAGAGTCTTGATCTCTTGTGCAGAATTTCCGAATTGATGATGGTGTTTGATGGCTTAGACAGATTTCTTGCTATACCACTCAACCCCTGCTGCTTCTCCAGAAACGAGCACTCCGGCTGATCACATTCTCAGGCTACAGAGAACATACTAATCCCTTCTTCATTGAGTTTGAGATTCTCAAATTCCATGATCTGGTCAAATATAACAATGCCTTGTTTGTATTTCATTTCCACCAGGGTAATTTGCCCGAAGTGTTTGATAATTTCTTAACTCCAGTCAATTTACAACATAACTACAGAACAAGGCTCGCATCGAGGTCGTCCTTCACTTTACCAAAAGCTAGAACTAATTATGGAAAATTCAGCATCAGATTTGCTGGTGCTCAAATCTGGAACTCAATTGATGAGAACATAAAGAAAACCACCTCTATTTCGAATTTTAAGATAAAAATGAAAAAATTTCTTCTCAATTTCTACCAAAATGAATAATATGACTATGCATATATGTACATGTTTGACTGTATTTATGAATATGTATGCATATGCACATAATTTTGTATTAATATAACTTTATAAATTTATAAAATACGAATTTAGTATTTCTTCCATATCTCCATTAATTTAATATTTATTACATATAATTTTGTATATAATTTTGTAAATATTCAATTTACAAATTACAAATTTAATATCTCTTCCATATCCTTATTTATTTACCTAATGTGTTTAACACTTTTCATACTTTTTTCCATATAGCTAACCTTAATCCAATTTTTTCTCCCTCATATCTACATCTACAATGACCTATGAGTCTTTTCTAACACAAAGAATCGTTGTCTAACTAGTATAGCTTTTCAGTTATTTTAGTCAACTGTACCTAAAATCAGTTAAATTTGAAACTATCTTGTAAATATATATATATTTCTATATAAGGTACTAAATAAAAAATTGTCATTGTCATTGTCATTGTCATTGCTGGAAATTTCATTTTCTTGCTTGATGACTGCAGATACTTCATCTTTCACTGCATCTTCTGCTTGTACATGCAGAAATGTATTTGGGATTAGGTCTTCAGCATGTTTGCTCCATGTTTTCTTAGCAATATCTCCAATTCTATGGAAAAAACCTCTCAAACAGTTCTACATTAATTGATTTGAGGCAAATGATTCTGTAGATAAGTGCAGAAAGGACGATTATCTGAAGGTAGTAGATCCCTTGTAGCTTTCGAACTGTCATACTCTTGACAGGAAAAAGGATGGAGTTGACTGCAAGGGCATGGCGAAAAGACAGGTTGATTAACCTCAGCACTTGTCGTGGGCATCTCTCTTCATCATTCGAATAGAAAATTCCCATCATTTCTGCAAAGGTGGTAAGAAGCTCCAAAACTTCCTCAGGGACATTAGGTTGCTTGAATAACTGTAATGTGACTTGCAGCAAAGCCTTTCTGTAATCACTGCATTTCAGCTTGTCTTTACTGAGAGACAGGTTCTTTGTTTCGTTGAGTACAAGGAGAGAATTCACATCTTTTAGATGGTAGGACAGCTCTTGCAGAGGGTGGGCGATGTGGTTCAGACAGCAGTGAAGGGGCTCAAAGAAAAGAACTTCATACTCCTTGAGGTTCAAGTCCTCCAATGACAGGTCCTCCAAGGATTTCTTATGCTGTTTACAATAGGGAAAACTATCAGCTATTGATGAATAAAAAACTTTACAGCATCTACATTCTCTAACACTGTGCATTTTTCCTGTCATGTGATGTCAGGGACCATTTGTTGACAGAATAAAACTCGAGGTATCTTTGTTTTTTGTTTGCTCCAGACCAGTCTCGAATCACTTTGTCAATTGGTGGTAGTTTCTTGAGGAATGTAGCTGCAAAGTAAAGTATAATTTGACACTGTATTAAAAAAGTATTTATTTAGTGTCTTGTTTTTGAATTGTATAGTTTCTAGCTTGTATTATTTTTTTATATGCTCTTTTTTTCAAATTTAAGTACAAATAAATAAAATTGACCATTGATAATTCTTGTGAGTTTAAAAAATATTGTAGTGTAGCTTTTTCATGAAGTAAATTAAATGTTAACTGTTGTCACCCATGTGAATACTGACAACATTATATTTAAGTTTTTTATTTGTTGCTGTCATTGTATTAGTGCTTGTGGATTGGGCAATTCATGATTTATCAGCAGCTTATTTACCTTTGTCAATATGAAAAGCAGGAAAGTCTTGAAAATGTTCACCATAGAGTCTGTATCTTTCATTATTCAAATGCCACACAAAGCACCTGGCAAACCCACAATTAAAAACAACAGACATCTTGTCTGAAGGACAAATTGCCCCTTTGACAATTGAAATTCCCGCTAAATTTTCGCGCATGTCATCAAGCTGAAAAATGTCTTTATTGATTAAATTATACACATAATAAAAATGTTTTTCTCGACAAGCATAACTCTCAATATTGAAGTTTATAGAGAAAATACAGTTTTTAACTACCAATAAACATAAAAATTTCAGAAAATAAGAAGCATTGTTTTTTGGATGTATCACAGATACGGAAATTTGCTACAAAAGACCATCAATGGACTAAAAAAATAAAAAAAATATCGTTGTGCACTATTTTGCAATTTACTAGCTCGTTTGGCCGCCATTTTGTATTCTTAAAAATAAATAACCCTAGTCTCCCCTCCCTGATAACATTCTGAATAGGGATTTTATTTTTATATTTTTGACAACCGAAAGCTACTTACAGTGTATACAAGGGTGGAATTTTGCTCACTGCTCTGGGCGCGGGGTCTGATGGGATAGGCTTGCAAAAACAAAATGGCTACGAAAAGTATTAAGGATTTGTTGAAGATAAAAGACCCTTGTCCGGCCGTGAATTTAAAGAATTAGATGAAGTAAAAGCAAATGTTTCATGGAGGACTATCACAGCAAAAGGGATGTAGTTGGAAAGTAAGGTTTTTTCCTCAATTCACAGAAATAACGGCAGAAACGTGGTGAGTAACTTTTGAAAACAAGGTTTAGGAGTAAAATGTAATACTTTATTGAAAACAAAACTGCATTTTCCATTTAGAGCACTAAAACTAGGATATTATGCTTGAAGAAAACTGTGATATCTTCTCTGTACTTTTCAAACTCGGAGCCGGAATGCATTTCGAAAAAAACAAATTTCTACGTCACGTGATAAATCACGTGACTAGCTTATACCAAAACTGACGAACTGAAATAATAACTAGTATATTGAAAAGTATGTGTGTGAAGTTTCAGCGGTTTCTGTAGTACTTACGGTAAGTTAAGCGAAAAAATGTCCAAAAAATCAATTTTTTATTTTGACCCAGTCCTAAATAGGCTTGAGTGCGTCATCAACCAGATAACGGCTGAAGGGCTCAGCTGTCCAATAGCTATTATGCCAATAGACGCTGACAACAGACCATTGCATGGATGTCCACAAATAGAGTTGGTATTTGCAAGGAAACGATGCCACTATGATGTGGTGCTACATGCCATTTCAAGCAAAAGCGAATCGACGAGGAATATATCAAAAGTCCAATTGGCATCATACTCTATTAAGAAACTTTTACTAATCGCCAGAGAATTTGATGTAGATACGTCAGACTGTATCAAAACAAGAGTAATCATAGAAAAGGTTGCTAAAACAGTCGAAAGCCAAAGAAAAGCCCCAGAAAGCAATGTGGCTAAAGCAGCTACCCAAAAGTAAAGTACAGAGGACAACGATTGCATCTTAACTTCTGTTATCGATGCAAAGACTGACAGTCTTCAGGAATCCTCCCTAGTGGCTCTGGTTGATGATCCACTGATTTCGCAAAACTTGGGTGAGTTCTTAAACCAGGTCCAAAGTGGTTTGGCACAGGGATCGGTAAAAACTGGGCTTGTGTTCCCTAGAGGGAGTTTATTACTAACCAGTAATAATAAGGAAGTTGAAAGGTAAGATTGATTCAAATAGATATGCTTATAAGGATCGGTGCTGACTATACTAAACTGAACTAACCATGCATGAAATGCCGTTAAACGTTTCCTATATACCCCAAAATTCAAAATTACCATGTTTTAGTCTCGAAGACCGTATATTTTTAATTTCAAAAATTTAAAGCTGGGTTTATGCCAAATATAAAAATTGAAAAATAATTGGGTGTCACCGTGCTAATTTTGGAGCTATAAGCAAAAAACGTGCGGAAAATAAGATTATGTTTTGGACGCGCGGGAATGGACACTAGTTGCTTTTGAGGCCCGTATGCAATGCTATTATATTATTTTTTAACAAAGTTCAAGAATGACCATATTTTGTCTCTAACAAAAAAATTATTTTTAATCGCACGATAAATTTGATTTGATTTCACATGCGCGAGTAGGATGCGCAGTAGCAAGGGTCCCGAACTACCTTTTAACCAATATTTTGTGAAGGGCCCCTTTAATCAGTTGTGATGCAGTTCAACAACTGATTGTTTGATTCAAACACTTGCATGAAAACATCAGCAATAATTTTTTTAAGAAAAGCTAACAACCGTATCTGTCAGATCCATGCTTCCGCTGAAGTGGAATACACCTTGATTTTGGCTGTGGTGCAAGTCATTCATGAAAACGAAAGCCCAAGCACTCTACAACAGAACTTTCGTCCCAATTGACTTTCCTTCTCCTAACAAATACAAATACAAAAACAAAAAAGGAAGGCAGTTCTTATATAATTATGTTGGAACATATTGCTTTGAAGAAAAATGAATAAAGAGCTGATCCTTAAACTTACATAGACTTCAATTATTATATTTGCAATTAGTTGGTAGAGTGTTCCAGAGTTTAATTGTTCTCGGTAAAAATGAGTTAAGGTAGTATGCCTTATATTAGGCTCTAACTGAAAGATATGATAGTCTAGCAGCAGTGATCAACAGTGATCAGCAGACTCGTAAGCTTTATTACCGGACCCGCCTACGTGATATGTATGTAATTATAATTCCATTTTCTATTATGGTTTTATATCAAGAAACACCTACAGAGGCACAATCACAACAGGAGAGCCGAAATAGAAAAAGAGCAAAGAGGTCTTTATTTGAAAAGGGAACTTTTGGTGTAGCTAAAAGTTATAGTCATAGAGGTAAAACGGAACAAAATAAGTATAGGAAATTACACCGTTCTAGAAGATATAATGAGAAATACTGCTTGTATGCAGAATACTAAATGTTAAACCACTTTCATTAAATACGTGTGGTAATTCTCATTAATTATTTTGAGAGCTTAATTGAAATTTTCTATCAATACCACATGTATGTGGTAACTTTGTCAAACAACCCTCGTAGAGGACTCCGTGGGTAAACGATCGGGGATGCTTGTCGTATTTTTTAGGGCTAATAATCATCAATTTAGTCTCTTTCAAGGTTTAAAATATGAGATTTGCCAAATCATCACTTTTGGTATCTATAAGAGATGCAAAAATCTTTTAAAAACTTTTAAAAAACTTCCAGTGTCTTTTAGCACATCTTTGAAAAATTCCGACGAGCATCCCCTATCGTTTCTCCGCGAATTCCCCCCCCCCCCCCCCAAACTCGGGAAACAAACACTTGTAATACACGACGAGAAAGTGCAATTAATTAATTTCAAGGATGAAAAGAAAATTCCCAGCTAGTCAACAAATCATAAACGAACTTTTTAAAAATGAAATGAATTCACTTATTTCAGAATAAACGATTTGATAATAAAATAGAAATAAGTGTAAAATGAGTTTTATTTTATTATTTCGAATACTTACAGTTGGTTCAAGAGCTATCTCACAGACCGCAGTCAATTAGTCATTTATAAAGATACAATGTCCGACGAATTGAGTTTGCAATACGGAGTACCTCAAGGTTCGGTCCTTGGACCATCACTTTTCACTATTCATTTCGATGGAGTCTCATTGTCTATAAAGCGATCACATTGTACTCTGTACGCAGATGACTCTGAACTACACGCGAGTGATACTAATGCTATGTCCGCTGCGGCTTCTGTTAACTGCGACCTCGAAAACATTGACAAATGGCTATCCGAAAACTGTATGGTACCAAATCCTGATAAATCATTAGCAATGAAAATTGGTTCTGACCATGCTCTAAAATCATCGCAGGAGATCGATCTTCGGCTTCGAAACAAACAGCTAAAGGAAGTTTCAACTGTTAAATATCTAGGTGTGAATATCGACAGTGCCCTGACATGGAACAATCACCTTACTTCTTTATGCACCAAAATATACCCAAAACTACGTTTTTTAAACAGAGTGTCACATTTTCTGTCTCAAGAGGTACTACACAGGATATATAAACCGATGATATTACCTGTCATTGACTATGCATCAATAATTTGGATTGACTGTTGTAAAACCTTGAATGATAAGTTAGAAAGGCTCCAAAATCAAGCTCTAAGAACTATTCTTAAGAAAGATAGGAAAACTTGCACTAAGTGGATGCAAGAAAAATGTAATCTTCTTTCACTGTATAGTCGCAGAAGATTTCAACTGGTTTTCAAAATCGTCAACAATCATAACTGTCCTGAACATCAAAAAACCAAAACCAGAGCCAGCTTACGATCTAGAACATTAAGGGATGATTCACAACTTAACATCCCCCAAGCCCCAATTCTCCGCAGCTAAAGATTGGAATACATTACCCACTGAACTAAGAAGCATGAATAATATGAAATCTTTTAAAAGTCCACTTTATAATTATCTTCTGCACACAGATAAACATGCACATCAATGCACAACAACAAAATAAATAATCTAGAACTGTTGTATTATTCCCTTTTTTATATTTTGTACATGTTGTATTTTTGTTGTTAACGATTAATTTTCTTTTTAGTTCCACTTTTTATACATTAATGTAAACATTATGTAAATTTTATACTTATCTTAACTTTTTAACATGCTAGTTATAGCATATATATATATATATACTCTATATATGTCTCTAAATATATATATATATATATATAGATCATATTTATATTTTACTGCTCATGTATTAATACCAGCGTGATTTGTTATCACGCTGACACATCTTTTGCAGTTTAAAGTCATTATTATTATTATTATTATTATTATTTTTATTGACACACAGTAAAATACATTTTTACATGATTTCCTGGTAACATCCCCCAGTCAAGCTTTGACCTAAAGCCTCAGACTTACAATCTACAAAGTTTTTTTTTTTAGCCTATCCCCTATGTTTTCATTTACACAATTTTTTGTTCTTTTTACGAAATGTTAACATTTCAATCTTTTAGTTCAAGAACTTTCCTTAGTATTCTTGCAGTCCCAAGCAACGTAGCTTTCTGTAACAGCGCAACTTTCACTTTCAAACCCAGCTTTTCAAGATATTTCTTGAGGTTTGTAGACACAATTCCCAACGCTCCAATCACAATAGGGACCATTATCACCTTGTCCACCTTCCAAACTCTTGAAATTTCTCTTTTTAGATCTTGGTATTTCGTTATCTTTTCCAATTCTTTTTCTTTAACACGAGCATCTGCTGGACATGCTATATCAATAACATAGCATTGCTTTTCCTTGTAATTTAACAACACGATGTCAGGTCTACGATGTTTTATTTCTTTATCAGTTTCGATATTAAAGTCCCATAATAGTTTTTCAGGACTATGCTCGTACCATTTGTCAGCATTTGGTATACCATTCATGTGTGATAGCTCCCAATGAATCACTCGTGCTACGTTATCGTGACGTTTTTTGTAGTCGTTCTGTGCTAGCTTCGAACATTCACATATCACATGATTAACCGTCTCGTCTTTTTCACCGCACAATCTACAAAGTGGCGATACATTTTGTTTGTCAATCTTTGCTTTAATGGCGTTCGTTCTTAGTGACAGATCTTGAGCTGCTGTTATCAAGCCTTCTGTTTCTTTCTTCAGATCTCCTTTCCTTAACCAGTCCCAGGAAGCTTTGTCTCGTATATCTTCCGTCTGTCTAAGTATTTGACCATGTAACGCTTTATTTGTCCATCTGTCAGTTCTTTCCTGTTGTCTCTTCTGCATAGTAACTTTTACACTCTCTGCATCATAATCACGCAGCACTATTTCACCTCTACAGGCAGTCATCAAGGAATCAGTATGTGACGCAACGTACTTTGCCAGTGTCTTTTCCTCCGTTCGTACACAATCCTCCACACTTACTAAACCACGACCACCACTATCTCTTGGTAGATACAAACGGTCTACATCTGCACGTGGGTTCAACATTCCATTCGTAGTTAAAAGTTTCCTGGTCTTTCTATCCATCTTTACGAGTTCATCTTTGTTCCAGTTAACAACACCAGCTCCATATCGCATAACCGGTACAGCCCATGTATTGATCGTTGCTATGACATTTCTACCATTTAACTTGGACTGGAGAGTCTTTCGTAGTCTGCGTAGATACTCAGACGAAAGCTTAGTCTTCATTTGATTATGCAGTATCTCGTCTGCCTCAAGTACACCAAGATACTATTATTATTATTATTATTATTATTATTATTATCATAAATCTAATCTTTCTGGAACTATAGAACATACTGCTCATATGGCTAATATTATCAACAAAGCTAGAACTAAACAGCATTCCCTTATCATTACTCTTCTGGACCTTAAAAATGCTTTTGGTGAAGTTCACCATAATCTTATACAGACCGTTCTCGACTATCATCACATACCAGATCACATCAAAGATATCATAAACAGCTTATATACTGATTTCAAAACATCCATCATCACATCCCATTTCTCCACTCCTTTCGTCCCTGTTGGTCGTGGCGTTCTACAAGGTGATTGTCTTAGTCCTCTTCTTTTTAATATGTGCTTCAATACTTTCATTCAACACATCAAAGCTCCAAAATATCGTCAATTTGGTTTTTCAATAAAATCTATTAACCCCACACACTGGTTCCAGTTTGCTGATGACGCAGCAGTCGTAAGTGGTCAAGAATCAGAAAACCAACATCTTCTAAACCGCTTTTCTCTTTGGTGTCAATGGTCAAACATGATTATCAGAGTTGATAAATGCAGTACGTTTGGCATCAAGAAATCCTCCACTAAATCCATCCAGTTCCTCCCCAAACTAATTATCAACAATGACCTTGTCCCCACAGTCAAGATTGGAGAGAGTTTCAAATATCTTGGGCGATATTTTGACTTTGATATGTCTAACATGGCACATAAATCAGATCTACTCAACATAATAAATGACTTGATGACAGAAATTGATGCTAAAGAACTTCACCCTAAAAATAAACTACTGCTCTACTCCAGATACGTTCTTTCTAAAGTATCTTGGCATTTTATGGTTGCAGATTTATCAAAAACATGGGTAACTGAGAATATTGATAATATTGTTATAGGATACATCCGCAAATGGCTAGAAATTCCAGTTTCTGGAACTCTTAGCAATATTTTTCTTCCCATCAATAAATTCGGGTTAAACATAAATCCTCCGTCTGTCAAGTTCACCCAATGCCAAGTTATTTCAAGAAAAGTACTCAAAGCCTCCCCTAACGAAAACATCAAACAACTCTGGGAATCAACCGCAAGTCACACCAACATCCAATATGACAAATACAAATCAACAAAAGAAATCATCAAAGAATTTCATGAAGGTCAAGAAATCAAACTATGTAATCAACTGTCTTCCCAAGGTCTATTTTTCAGAGCTGTATTGAATAACTCCCTTCCTCAGTTTAATAAAGTCTGGTCACTAGCACAATGTAAACTACCAAAAAACATCTACAACTTTACCATCCGTTACATAAATAACACTCTTCCCACACGTAAAAATTTGGTTAAATGGGGCATCTCTTCATCTTCAGATTGTTCTCTGTGCTTACAACCAGAATCAATTCTTCATGTTGTTGCTGGTTGTAGTTCCTACCTAAATCAGGGTCGGTATACTTGGAGACATAATTCTGTCTTGCAGTTTATCGCAAACTCTTTGTCAGCAATCAAAGACATCATCCTGTATGTTGACCTGCCTTCTTTCAACTCCCCTTCAATTATCACTGGAGATAGTCAACGACCAGACCTCTTGATAACCACTCCAGACAAACATCTATATATACTCGAACTGACCGTTGGACACGAAACTAACTTAGAGAAAAACTTATTGAGAAAACAAACTAAGTACAAAGAACTATTTTCTTCTAATAACAATGATTTCAAAAATATTAGCTTCATAAATTTGTCAATCAGCGCTTTAGGAATTTTTTCTAAAGAATCTACAACGTTTCTTGACATGCTGGCTGATCTTGGTTTTGACGATAAGACCTCCAAGTATATCATCAAGAGCATTTCAGCTATTTCGATAAGGTCAACATATTATATATTTTGCTGTAGGAACAAGGATTGGCCAAATCCTGAATTACTTAGCTATTAGTTGTTTTTTTTTTTTTTTTCTTCTTTTTTTTCTCAAACTATTTTCTTCATATCGATTCAAGTAGCAAATTGTAAACTGCCTAGGTATAGTGAGGTTTACAGTTGTATGTGCAAAAATATGAAATAAAAGTTTACATATTGACAGATAATGAGCTTGGGCTACCTTTGGCTGGGCATGGCAATGACGTCAAATGAATAAATGTTATTTCTTCATTTGGAGTTATAATGTTGGCTGCGAGTGCCTTCGACACTCGGAAAACACTTCTCGACATGGTGCGACAACGGTTTCCAGGAGGAACGCTATCTATGGACAGCGCTGTAACCCCAACAACAATTGCCTTGTACTACTAGTCCTTGTTAAGGGATTATAGAAATGTATCGGGCGATATTCGGCGAGTAGCTTTCACGACAACCTATCTTGGTCTACAAGATATACCCGACTTTTCAAACTACTGGGCATTATCATCTTAGGTAATAGTTCAGTGCAACTCAGTTGTGAATCTAGGGGAGGGGGGGGGAGGGGTGTGCACCCCTCCTGAAAATACTTAAAGATCCGTTTTTTGCTTTCTCAAATATATTTAAAAAGTTTATTCCAGTTTGCTTGATAGTGCACCCCACCAAAAGATGATGATTTTCTTTCTGAAAACAAGAATGGACCCGGGCCTGCAACTGACTGTGAACTGCAGAGAGAAAACGAGAAAGTATAACTAACTAAAGCAATAAATTATATTTGATAGATCCACATTGAAGATAATGTTTCTTTAAAGCAAGAACAGTATGAAATATATGTAAAAGAAGTCTTGGAATAATATGGAGCGGTTCTGAACAGTTCTCTATTGGATCCAGCAACGTTGCAAAACACAATTAAAACGTTAGTATATTTATAACAAGGTGCCGGTTGTGGTGACAATTACGACTTTTTATGTTTGCTTTGGCGATTTGGCGTCATGTCGCCAGGGACCGCGGAGAGGGAGGGGATGTCTTGTTCTTTGCGACCCAAGAAAAACAGTTATTATCATTTGGCTGCCAGCCCCCACTTTTCGACATACTCCGCGGTCCATGGCCTCTAATTACTAATAATGCATTTTAAGGTTTTTCAGGTGCACCCAATGAATCACAGTTCTGTTTACACATAAAAGGACATTTCCATTATTCTATTATCCATAGGTTTTTGCACCATGCAAAGTACTTTGGGGAAAATGCAGGTCCTTTCCAAATGGCAACAGCGTTTGTCGCAACACGTTTGTTGCGATCAAAGCTCGTCGAGGAGATTTGGGGTATAGTATGCATTTACATGAGCTAAAAATGTAATGTGTTACATTTACGTTAAAAACGCTTTATTACTCGCAAAAACGTAAATAGCATAAGTTCATTCTACGCTAGGAAAATATTTACTTTTCATCAATACATTCGTATTTTTTTAATTGAATTGTTGTATTTTCAAAGACATACCTTTTCAAATATATTCTAAGCACAAAGCACAATAAATGTGTCTTTTCATTCTATAACAGGCGAAAGTAACATCGGCCTTATATACTCCTCTACGAAAAACTGTGGGAAATCTCTCACGCTGAGAGTTTTGGGGAAGTTACAGGGCATGGACAGCAGTCGACATCCGCTGCTTTTGTCAGGGGGGAACCAAAATACAGCGGTGACGTCGAGGTAACCAAAACATCTAATTTGGGAGTCAAATAACATAACTCTCCCATTTGACATCTCCTTGGATCTCTTCACTACCATCGACGAAGACGTGTTTCCTTTGTTTATTGAGCTATATAGTTTATTAAAATTATCAAATATTTTTATCCTTCCTTTGCCTTTTCAGTAAAAAAGTGTTAGAAATCATCAGCCACTCCTCCCTGGTGGTTCTGGTTGATGATCCACTGATTTCGCAAAACTTGGGTGAGTTCTTTAACCAGGTCCAAAGTGGTTTGGCACAGGGATCGGTAAAAACTGGGCTTGTGTTCCCTAGAGGGAGTTTATTACAAACCAGTAATAATAAGGAAGTTGAAAGGTAAGATTGATTCAAATAGATATGCTTATAAGGATTGGTGCTGACTATACTAAACTGAACTAACCATACATAAAATCCCGTTAAACTTTTCCTATATACATTGTAGGCTAAGGCGAAGAGTAATAAGATTCAATTATACTTGGACCGAAATTTACACGGACGACGGTGAGCTGGCATTTATGGATTTCGTCCATAAAAACAAGGTAAACATTTTCAGTAGAGTGCACCCACGAAACGTGTACAACATAAATACCAATAAATAGTGCTATTTTATGCTAATTCTATTGTTTTCTTTTATTTAATTAGTGCTATTTACTACTAAATAGTGACAACAGTTGCACACATTGCACTCCATATAAAGCAAAGTTTGTTTTTGCAGAGTTTTTTTCATTTCTTTATTTAATCACAGTCTGTTTATTTATTATTTTAAGGGTTAGGTTTAGGGTCAGGGTTAGGCTCAGGGTTAGTGTTAGCTTTAGGGTAGGTTTAGGTTCTGGGTTAGTGTTAGCTTTAGGGTTAGGTTTAGGTTAAAAAAAAAACCCTGTTTTACTTATGAATCCCCAAAATAAAATCCCTTTTAGAATGTTAGATTGCACTGGTTCAAGAAAACTTGAACCAGTACAAGATATATTGAACTGGTTCAAATAAAATTGAACTGGTTCATATCCAAATTGAACCAGTTTAAAAATCAAATTGAGCCTGAACTACAACAGCAATAATGGACGACTCATGTAGTTCAATTCTCTGACAAGTTAATTTTAACTTAAATGGAATAGTCTATGGGACAGCAGTCATTCAAGAGACGGACCATTAGAAAAATAAGGTTGATGGGGAGCTCTCATCATTGCATACTTTTTTTTGGCTTGACTGTTATGTACGTTTTTTTTCTTGGGTCAAACCTTTTTTATTTCTATTTTTTGGGTTCGGATGTTTGAGCTCTTTTTTTTACATTATAGCTTGTTTACACTATAGCTTGTTCCTAAAACCCAAAAATTAACTACAAGGACAATTACTGATTTGTGGATATTTAATATAATTTCCATTTATATATCTACAGTCCGGTGTTTACACTTGTCGTGGAAAAGGTTGCCGAGGAAAGAGAGGGCTTATGAAGCAAGTAAAATCCAAAGAGTTATGTATACATATACACACTTTACTGTGTGTCCTTCAACTTTGGGAGCAACATGGTCCATCGGTTGCAGCATCAGATTTGGATAAGGAAGACTTTCCGACTGTAAGCAGGCAAAATACAGTCGTATTGTCCCATGGAATACGTACAGTTCTGCCACCAAAAATACACCAAAACTCAGATACAGTGCTCTGTCTCCGATGACATGATGATTTGTCAGAACCACCAAAAAAAAAAAAAAAAAGAAAAACGGAACTAAACGCTCTGGCTTTAACACAAATTAACTTCCTCGTTAATTTCTGTACAAAGTCATCGTGCAAAGCAATTCATAGAGTATGGCCTGTCAAACAAGGTAATTGCATTATCTTGATTTGCTACAATTAAGGAAACTCCCTATAAAATCCAATAGTGAAGATGGGAAATGAATCAGTACAACTTAAATATTTTCTAAGTAAGCTACTTGATAGAGGTTATTGATAATGGGGATAGGGCGCTTGAATTGTTGTCAGTTAATATCCAAAGCCGCCTAATATTACTATTACACTACCTAAATCTTCAGGTATAAGAATACAATACATTTTCTTTGTTTTCACTAGCGAAAAGTAAATGTGAACATACTTTCCTCTTCAAGGTCTTTTCAAAACGTGTCTTTATTAAAAGCACGATGCAAAATTGGTGCAAGACAGCTGGAAGTGTAAGTAAAAATGTCTAACCATAGGACCTCGTTTAACGAACACAACGTCATTGCCCCACTTAGACCTTCTTATTGCTTGCGGCCAGCATTCCCTCCCTATTCCGATAGGAGTACCTCCCTTTCCTCCACCTCCCGGCTTTCAAAATTGGATAACGGATTTTACTGTTTTGAAGCAATGTTTTCAAGATCATTGAATGAAGTTATATGTGGTGTTTGTGGCACGGAGAAGTACACTTTGGTGACGATAACAAAAAAAATTGTTGTAGCCTTGAAGGGGTAAGTGAGTACCTGGAAAAATAGATTTAATATCGATCAGTAAACAAAATACTGCTACAAGTCACATGCACATCTGTCATCTAATTTGTTTTGTTTTGTTTGCTATTCGCATGCAACGATTGACATATTTACATGTATTTAGTACTTTACTTTTACATATCAGTTTTTAAAGATATAGCGATTTGAACCATGTTTGCAAGTACAGGCTATCCACAATGACTACGCAAAAGTTGATCTAAATATTGATCTAGTCATTATATAGAAATTTCTTATATAACAAGTTACATTAAGTTTATAATATGCTACACAGATTGAATATTACAACGAGACAGAAGAACCTGTGGAAAGTTTGGAGTCGTTTGAGCTTCGACTAAACCAATACTGGATAGAGAAGACAACATACACAAAACAAGAACTGGAGCAAAGAATAATAAAGGCTTCAGCAATTCCAGTAACAATGGCACCAGCCATAAGAGGCCGATTGATAAACACTGAAAAAAACAGCGTCTATTTGAAAACGGACAACACGTTTAATGGTATAAGTTTCTGAAGACATATAATAGTAGATCACTCGGACCTGTAGGCCTGATGGGGTATGAAACCTAATGCATGTGACCAAAATTGGACGACAGATTGGACTAGGTGCTCATGAATTATTCATTAGTTTTTTTAAGAATAATATTGCTAAAAGCTTCACTTTATGGTAGTTATCGCTTTATAAGAGAAAAAATAGAGCCAACATTTGTTTGATGGCACATTTGAAAATTAAATATTACTTCCCGAAAGTTGAGATTGGTTGACTCAGTGGAAACATTTGGAGCTGCATGATTACATTTTCAGTTCTGAATGCTTGCTCTGGTGGAATCATTTCAGTTAAAAAATAATAATCCATAATAACTTAATAAAATATGAATCTAATAAGCCATATCAAAATTATAATTATTCTATACTAAAAATAATGATATTAATATATACAGCTATTCTTGAAAAGGTTGTGAAGATTTTGTGAGTAATAAAGTCAATTTTGAATAAATAAAGATTTAAATTTTCTAATTTTAAATATAAAACTGTATATAGTTACTCAGGTAATCACAATTAGGGAAGAATTCATTTTCTACATTTTGACTCACCATTTATCATAAAATAAAATCAGATATACAAATGACTTAACTATCCGCAAACAGTATTTAAAATGGACAACCATTTCGAGAGAAGGGCATCTAAGATAGTGTCTAGGAACAAGGATAGCAACTCTACATTAATTAATCTTAAGTGGCAAGCATTACAAACCAGAAGAGATATTTGTTCAATTTAGTAAAGAAATGTATTTCTGGTAATTTTTAAAGAGTATTTTAGATTTCAAAACGCAAGAGTTACAAGTGTGAGGGCCCGTCCCCACCCCCCATGGGACAATCCCATGATGCTCTAGTGAGAGTTTCGGAATAAAGTGAAGTAGCACGAGTTTGAGTACTTTCTGCGTTGTTTATGTGTTTATTTGCTGTTTTCCACTGGAATCTAAACTTTTACAACCACTAACGAACCCTAGCGAAGCTCGGGGCAACAATTTGGGGGCTCAGACGGGAAATTGTGGTCGATTTTTGGAGTGAAAATCACCGAAATAGGAGCATCGGCAAGAAGTCAACATGGCCGCCGAAGAAACTGAAATCAAGTTGATGACCGAATTATACAATGCAAGTATAGAGAAAGTACTGTCGATTGGTAAACAACAACTGAAGCTCGAGGGCCTAGAAGGTAAGCCGAAAATATTCATGATAAACCGAATACGCGAAGGAATTGAAAAACAGTTGGAAACGATCGACAATGATGACAAACTCGACTATTTGATCAATTTATTACATTTAGTCGCCGACGTACCACCACCTTTAGAAGAAAAGAAAGAAGTAACAGTGAAAACCGATCCCTCTCCTCAGAAACTAGACAATTCATTGCATTTTGATGGTACTAGTATGTTGCGACGTCAATTCAAAATTATGGGACAAATTGGTGAAAATGATCAACGGGATAAACTAACTTATAACTCACTCGTACGTCAAATTAAGACAGGAATTAGCCAGGGGTATAAGGAGAGTGAAGTAGTCGATGCGGTCATTCGCTCGATCGTACCGGGAATTGTATTAAGGAGTTACCTGGAATCATTTCAAGATCTCCCACTTGATCGCTTGAAAAGAATTTTACGTAGCCATTATGGCGTTAAGAACAGTTCAGAACTCTATCAAACCCTAGCAAGTTAATGCCAAAACACAAAGGAAGCACCACAATCATTTCTTATGCGTGCTCTCGACCTGAGACAGAAAATCCTCTTCACGAACGAGGAGGGAGATGATGAACTGAAATACGATGCGGAGCACATTCAACAGCTCTTTCTAAGGACTGTAGAAACGGGCTTACTAGATGAAAACATACGTATCAGGATGAGACCATTTTTAAGTCAATCGAAAATCCAAGACGAGGAACTGATCCATCAACTCAACACGGCTGTGGCTGCGGAGGGAGAGAGAGACCGGAAGCTGAAAACACTGCCTAGAAGCAAGCATGTTTGTAATGTCAACACCCAGGTGGAGTCTAGTACAGCCCAGAAGCCTAGACGGGATCTGCCAGCCCCTAATGATCACAGTATGGCGTCTGCTATTGATAGTCTCAGAGCCGAATTGGCAGCACTGAGGTCTGAAATGAACACCCAAAACCGAAATAATTCAACTAAACCAGAAGACAGTGCTAAGAGTCAAAACGAAAGAGGAAGTACTAAAGCAAGACCCAAGTGCTCTACATGTAAAGAGAACAATGTAGCTTATTGTTCTCACTGCTACAAATGCGGCAGTGATAATCACTTTGCAGCAGGGTGTCGCCAATCCCAACCACGTCAACAGTTAAACGACAATCGACTATCCCCACGGGACGGGAGGTAGTCGGTACAGTAGAGTCCCGGAATTGTAATGCGTGTGGCAAGTCATGTTCAGTGATGAGATGTTCTCAGTGTAAGACAGTTAGTTATTGCTCCACGGACTGTCAGAAGAAGGACTGGTCACAGCACAAGGATATATGTAAAGCAATCAATCATTTGTCAAAACCATCTACTGGTAACGACCACGTGTTCACAAGCCACTCAAACCCACAACGACACAACAAGATAATTCGCCTCATTGGTAAAGAATGTAGTGTTAAGTGTTTCCTTAATGATGTTGAGTTTACAGCTTCATGGGACACGGGAGCCCAAGTATCCATACTGACGCAAGAGACCTTGAAGAACTATTTTCCGGGAGAGAAAGTGAGGAAATTGTCGGAGTTGCTAGATGCAGAACTTGATGTCTCTACGGTTGATGGGACTAGGCTTCCCTTTATCGGCTGGGCAGCAGTTAGAGTGCGGCTTCCGGCGGACATAGATAACGTTAAAGAAATTTGTGTACCGTTTTTAATTGTTGAACATAACATAGGAAAACCGATCTTAGGTTATAATGTTATTGAGGAACTTGTTAAACTTGATTGTCATGCTGAACATACTAACATTGTTGCTTTATTGAAAGCAGGATTTATGGATAGTGAAGAAGCAAAGCTATCGGCTCTTGTAAACCTCATGCAAGTACCAGAAGAAGATCATCTCTGTATTGTGAAAACACCTAAGAAAGCTGTTCATGTACCTGCAGGTAGTACTCTAAACGTATCTTGTCGGGTAGAAACAGGTCCTGTAGAGTCTAGCTGTCCAGTATTGTTTGAACCTGATGAACTTCAGCTATGGCCGCCTGGACTAGAGGTTTATGAAACTCTCACAACCGTGAGGAAGGGTAACGTATCAAAAGTAAATGTAGAGATACAGAACACTACTTCACATGATATTACTTTACCTAGCAGGACATCACTCGGACGACTTCAGCTTGTAAGGTCGGTCACCCCAGTCGAAGCTGAGCTCGCAAAGTCAGATGTGCAGTCAGTAAGTACCAAGCTTGAGCGGAATAGTGATGCGTCCGGAGATGATGATCAGCCAGACGACACACAACAACCAAATGATGACTTCATACCAAACGTAAATTTAAGTGGACCATCTGATGAACAGAAGGAGATGGTGGTCAAGATGTTGAAAGAGGAACACAAGGCGTTCTCGAAAGACGAAGACGATATCGGCTGCATTCAAGATCTGCAGATGGAAATAAACTTGTCTGATACCACTCCGGTCCAGAAAAACTACGTATCGTTTCCAAGACCTTTATATCAAGAGGTAAAGAGCTACATCGAAGATCTACTCAACAAACAGTTTATTGTAAAGTCCAAGTCTTCTTACTCGTCCCCGATAGTATGTGTAAGGAAAAAGGACGGAACCTTAAGATTGTGCATCGACTACAGAGAACTGAATCGCCGCACTGTACCAGACAGACATCCCATCCCACGGATACAGGAGACACTAGATAATTTGGCCGGTAACTCATGGTTCAGTACCCTCGACCAAGGGAAAGCATATCACCAGGGCTTTATAGATGAGAAGAGCCGACCCTATACCGCCTTCATCACACCATGGGGTCTTTACGAATGGGCAAGAATCCCCTTTGGACTTACCAACGCACCTGCCAACTTCCAACGCTTTATGGAAAACTGCTTAGGCGAGCTGAGAGACGAGATCGCCATACCATACTTAGATGATGTAATTGTCTTTAGTCAAACATTTGAAGAACACCTAGAACACCTCCGTACCACTTTACGTCGACTACAAGAGTATGGTGTCAAACTTAAAGCAAGCAAGTGTGACTTGTTCAAGCGGGAAGTACGCTTTCTGGGAAGGATTGTCTCCAGGGAAGGCCACAGGATGGACCCCAAGGGAATCAAAGCTGTAACTGATCTAGCAATGAAGACACCAAGCAACGTAGGGGAGGTGAGACAGCTCACTGGTCTGCTGAGCTATTATCGGAGGTATATACCAGACTTTGCTAAGACGGCAAGACCACTATATGATCTCTTGAACAAAGATGTCACAGTCTCGAAACCAACAAACAGACGTACGAAGTCAACCGCGAAGAACTGTCTTCCATCAGCTACTCCTGTCAACTGGACAAGTGATCACCAGCAAGCTCTTGGAAAGCTCATTAAACACCTGACAAGTCAGCCAATCATGGCATATCCGGATTATAACAAACCCTTTGTTGTTCATACGGATGCTTGTAAATATGGTTTAGGTGCAGTGTTGTACCAGGAACAGGACGGTGTCCACAGAGTTATTGCGTACGCCTCGCGAACACTTACGGCTGCAGAAAAGAGATATCACATGCATGCAGGCAAGTTGGAATTTCTCGCCCTCAAGTGGGGTGTATCAGAACAATTTCGCGATTATTTATACTACTGTCCGGAGTTCACTGTTTATACGGATAACAATCCCCTTACATATGTTATGACCACCGCAAGGCTGAATGCAGCATGTCTTAGATGGGTCGGGGAGTTGGCTGATTTTACATTCAAGATAAGGTACCGCCCAGGTAAACTGAATGTTGATGCAGACTCGTTGTCACGTATGCCCATTGACTGGGAAGAGTATGTAACTTCATGTTCGGAAGAAGTAGATCACGACGTATTACAAGCGGTTATATCTGCAACTAAGATTCAAGAAGGAGGTAGCCTACCTTGGGTGGCAGCATTTGCAGACTTGCCAGAACTACCAGTAAGTGACTGCACCGATAAGCCGTTGACACGTGTTAATCTGTTAAATTCACAGTTGAAAGACCCAACAATCAACAGAGTCATTCAACTCAAGAAGGACGGACAGAAACTATCAGTATCTAGAGTAAAGCAGGAAACAAAGACGGTACAGCGTTTGCTGTATGAATGGGATAAACTCGCCGTTGGAAAAGATGGTGTTCTCTACCGTAACACTGCAACAGAACACCAAATAGTGTTACCACTCGGGTTACGACGAGTAGTGTACAAACATCTCCATGATGACATGGGGCATTTGGGGAAAGACAGGGTACTGGATCTAGCAAGAACACGTTTCTTTTGGCCTAAAATGGCAAAGGACATTGAACACTATGTTACACGAGTATGTAGATGCTTGAAGGATCGACGTCCAGCAGTACAGCAAAGGGAACCATTACACCCAATCGAAACAACAACACCATTTCAGATGGTCTCCATTGATTTTCTTAAACTTGAGCCGAGTAAAGGATACCAGTATATACTGGTAGTAATGGATCACTTTACAAGATATGCCCAGGCATATCCTACCCGAAATAAGTCAGCCAAGACAGCCGCTGAAAAGGTCTATAATGATTTTATCATGAGGTTTGGTTTCCCCGAGGTCATCCACCACGACCAAGGGGGGGAGTTCGAAAACAAACTCTTTTACCATCTTGATGAGCTATCGGAAATACGTCACTCTCGTACTACGCCATATCACCCTCAGGGTAATGGACAGGTAGAGAGGTTCAATCGAACCCTACTATCGATGCTAAGAACTCTTCCAGAAAAACACAAGTCGAGATGGACTGATCATCTAAACAAGGTGGTGCATGCATATAATTGCACCAAGAACGATTCTACTGGTTACGCACCTTTCTTCCTTCTATTCGGAAGGCACCCGCGCCTCCCAATAGATGTCGTGCTTAACCGCGAACCACCATCAAGATTCCAGACATATCCAGCGTATGTGAAGCAGTGGAGGAATGCTATGGATGAGGCCTACAAACTGGCATCGGAAAAAGCCAGGCAGAACGCAGGTAAAGGAAAGAAACACTATGATAAAAGAGCACGTGCGGTTGTGCGAGAGCCAGGAGATCGCGTGTTAGTTCGGGACATGAAGCCTAAAGAGGGTCCAAGCAAGTTACGGTCTTATTGGGAGAAAGACATTTTTGTTGTCGTCGAAAGGAAAGGGTCAAATAGCCCAGTGTACGAGGTGAAGCCCGAAAAGAATCAGGGACGACATCGAGTGCTTCATCGTAATATGTTGCTCCCTTGTGCATACCTTCCTATAGAAAAGCCTGATGTCAACCAGTCTAAACCTTCAAGGAAAAACATCTCCACTCCAAGCAGAAATGATGATCTTCACCAACAGCAGAAGTTAACCACCCAACCTTCGTATAATGATCAAGACGATGACGAAGCTGATGAACTCTATTTCATTTCTGAAGTACTTCCACACCTCCAACATCAGCAGAGAAGCCAACCACAAACCGTGAGATCAGCAGAGACTGCACCAGAAAGAGATACGGAAGAAGAAGGAAGTCACCATGAAGCAGAAGTACCCGAAGGTCTACAATCACCACACCGAGAGGAAGTTGCTGAAGCACGTCCACAAAGAGCAAGACGAGCACCCACCCGCTTAACTTATGATGTTCCAGGCCAGCCACTATACCAACCAGTTAACGCTTACAGCTTAACAGCGGGGCCATACTTACCATATATATCGCCGTTCACAGTTCCACGACCACAGTTTCTGCCAATGATGATGCCATGGCCATCTCAATAAAGACGTTCAAGTTAAAACAGAGGAAAAAAAAGGATTTTGTATTGAAAAAAACTGTTAAAGAAAAGAAAAAAACTGTGCATTCACAAGTACTGCATGAAGCAGCTAAGTTAGATATCAACTCATTATAAAAAAAGTAGTGTAAACAAAGACAGAAGAAGTGTTCAGAAAAAGTGATTGTAAGATCGTGGGCCTGCGCAACCCGTGATCAGTTTAAGTATAGCATAGAGAAATTGTAATGACTTGTATCTTTCTAGTAGTAGTGTAACTATATTTTTTATGTTAGACAAGACATTTTGTAGAGGGGGAGAGTGTGAGGGCCCGTCCCCACCCCCCATGGGACAATCCCATGATGCTCTAGTGAGAGTTTCGGAATAAAGTGAAGTAGCACGAGTTTGAGTACTTTCTGCGTTGTTTATGTGTTTATTTGCTGTTTTCCACTGGAATCTAAACTTTTACAACCACTAACGAACCCTAGCGAAGCTCGGGGCAACACAAGAATAAATAAGCTTTTATACTTACCAATGGTAAGGACCGAGACAGCCAAAAAGTCGTTTTATTATAACGGATGCATTATATTTAATTAGTACTTTCTTAGTGTAGTTTTCTTACGCTGTAAATATTTTTAGATTATACTTTTAGGTTTTTGGGTTAGGTTTACTATTTTATCACATAATTTTAGACTTCTAACTTCTGTATTTATATAGTTGTATTTGTACATATATATTTATATGTTTATTGATTTTTTTGTATTTATTTTTTAAATATTTGGCAGGATTCTAATGGATAGCAGATCTTTTTAAGCTCTGAAGAGACTACCCTGTCAGTATTTATATGTATTAAGTTTAAATAAAGGTTTCATTAATTCAAGAATAGCTGTATAACTCCAAAAAAATCTTTTCTTTGTTTGATTTCATTCTTAGGTGAATCTTCCATTTTTAGTCCCCTCTGAATATATGGCCAAAAACCGAACAACAAAAGAGCCAGGAGAGCTGGAAGAGTATGATCACCCTTTTACGGGTGCAAAACAGAGATATGTTGTTGGTGATCGTTTCCATTCTTCTACAAATCCACACAAATCGCCGCTTTGTGAATTCCATGATATTGATCTATGCAATCAAAACAAGGCAATAAAAACGAGTTACCAGGAAAGTGAGAATAATAGAAAGAATCTTCTCCGTCTAAAAAGCTCATGTGATGTCTGGAAAGTGATCCACTGCATCCTACGACCAAATCCTAATCCTCTACGTGTAGATTTGGAGAAACTAAATGAACACTTTACTACTACTGCCTACAGAACAACTGGGCGTAATGCCATCTCTATAAGGGAACTTGATGATTTTATTGAAAGTCTGAACAACAACAGTGACACCTGCCAAGCCTTTCAACTCAGACATGTAACCATCAATGAAGTGTCCCGCATTATCTGCACTCTTCGCTCTGACTCCTCAACTGGAGACGACCAAATACCGGTGAAATACCTTAAATTGGTTAGTAAATATACGTAGATATACACTAGATCGTATTGATATTTTTAACATACTAAAGGAGACCGACATGAGATTGTTTGACAAAGTTAAAACAATGCAGAACCATCCATTATATAATCTAATTCCAAAAATCAAAACTACAAAATATAATCTTAGAAGGAAAAATACAAGTAAATGTAAAGTAAATACAGAGCGTTTTAAACAAGTTTTTAGTAATAGATTAAATTTTAATAATGTAGGTATTTAGTACATTTTTACTTATTATTTCTTGTTGATATTTAGTTGTAAATATAGATATGTATTTTATTCTATATAATAAAGACATTATTATTAAATACATCGCAGTTCCCATAACCAATCTCATCAACAAGTGCATTTCCAATTCTTATTTTCCAAAGGTATGGAAAACAGCACGTGTTTCACCAGTTCCTAAAGTAGACAATCCCGTCACAGATGACCAGTTTCGTCCAATATCAATATTGCCCGGCCTCTCAAAAGTATTTGAAAAGGTTGTGGCCCTACAAATTAAAGATTACATTGAGGGACATGGATCTCTACATGATAAAATAACTGGTTTCCGTAAAGGACACTCAACAACTACCACACTACTAGGGATTAAGGATGACATTGTTCGTGCTATGAAAAAAAGAGACATCACTCTGATGGTGTTGTCCGACTTTTCCGAGGCTTTCGACACCGTATGTTTCAAGTCGGTTACTACCAAGTTACACAAATTGAATTTCTCTAAGCCTTTTTTGAAGTGGATTTTTAGCTACCTAACCATGCAAGTTGACGACAAACGTTCAACATCTACAGGTGTAAACTTCGGAATCCCTCAAGGCTCCATACTGGGACCAATGTTATTTAACTTATATGTCTCAGATCTAAAGAATTGCATTGATCAACAAACAACTTGTTATCAATATGCAGATGATACAACTCTCTACAAACACTGTAAGTTCACTGATCTTCAACGCTGTGAAGCAGCAATGAATGATAACTTGAAGCAAATGACAACATGGTCTAGTGACTCTAACCTGACTCTTAACGCCTCAAAAACTAAATGTATGGTTTTCTCAACCCAACAGCTATCTAGAACACATTCGATCTCTTCCTATCAAACAAACCTACATGTGGATGGCAAACCTTTGGAGCGAATAAAGTCAACAAAACTACTTGGCTTGTACATCAACGAAAACCTTAACTGGAATGAACATATACATAACTTATCTACCACCTGCTATGGTATTCTATCAACATTAAGGAAGATCAAGCATTTCACACCTTTTAAGTTAAGAAAACAACTGGCTGAACAACTTGTGTTGTCGAGGATGGACTATGCTGACCTAGTATTTAATCCTATTCCAGACTATCTTCTGAAACGACTCCAGAAGCTGCAATTCTCTGAGCAACTCTACTGAGCAGCTATTAAACATAGGGTGGCTAACTATGCAAAAACGCAGGGACTTGAATGTATTAAAAGCAACACATAAAGCAATCCACTCTAAAGACTGTCCAAATTATATATCTGTCAATATACATAGCTCTGTACGAACTTTGCGCTCTAGCAGCACCATAAGTCTAGTAAGACCATTAGAAAAAGGAACTTTCCAAGACATTGCTTCCGAACTATTTAACAATTTACCTAGTAACATTAGAAATATTACAAATTATAATTAATTCTGTAGGGCTGTCACTGCTCACATGAAGAGCCACTAGCAATATATTATTCTATTTTTTATTTATTTATTTGTTTATTATTATTATTATTTTTTTTATCATATATCATCCAACTATCATGTGTAAATATCTCAATATTTCATATCATTTTATTTAAGCATGTACTTCAAGACATTATATATAATTGGATATGTATTTTTGTATATATTTATGTGTATATATATATATTAACTTAGCTTAGCCTTCAATGATAGAAGAGCCATTTTGTGGATTTCATTGAATAAACCATCATTATTATTATTATTGTACAGACCCGTTACGGTCGGATTGTTAAGAAAACACTACGTAAGTAGCCCATTGTTTTAAAAGGATATAAAAAGGGTATATAGTGAAAATAAAATTAGTTAGCTCAGAAACCAGCAATTTTCGTCGTAATTATTTAGCTAACTCATGGGCCCGAACACTGGTAGCAGAGCAAGGTTATAAACCACCGCCCAAAGTATTCAAGTAAAGTTGAAGTAATTAACTCAAGTAAAGTGAAATTCAGTCAAGTCAAGTTAATCCGCCTCAAGTCAAGATGGGATAAATCTTATTTAAGTAAGTCAAGTTTGTACTAGTACGAAGAATAAAACCAAAGTAAAGCATGGCGACGAAAGAAACTATTTCTTCAATGACGATTGCCGACCTACAGAATGAATTAGAAGCGAATGGCTTATCAACACGTGGCAACAAGCAAGAACTGATCCACAGATTGTACACATTTCGCAGAGGTAAGCCAAAAACACCAACATTGGCGACATCATTCTCAAAATCACCAATTTTAACGTCAGTTTCGACACACTCAGCACAATTAGACGAAGAATTAGTTAGCGGTCTGATAGACGAGAAGTTATCAACGCATTTCGACAAGCTTAATAAACAATTAATGCTATTTATTGGAGCAAATGCTCAAAATACTCATACTGATGTATTAAATTTAAGCGAAGAATTTAAAGAAATTGAAGAAAATTCACTAGCTGATGCAATTTTAAAGTTAAAGCGAAAAATGAAGTTGTTTGGCACAAGTATTGAAATGATATTTGGTGAAATCGAACAATTACAAACACTTCCCGATGCAAGTATTGAAATGCAAAGTACATTGCGTCGCCTGAATGACTTAGAAACAAATTACAGTAATATTATTCAAGAAATTATTTCACTGATACCCGATGATTCTGAAGTTGACAATGAAATTCGAATGTGGACTAAATTACAACAGGATATTTTACACATGTCACGTAAGGCAGAGAACTACATTGATTTGAAGCAAGATAAAGATGGTCAAAGGGAAAGTAAATCTGACATTCCTAATTCACATAAATTTTGTTCTGGAGTTAGCCATCTACGTTTACCTAAGTTTACACTACCCGTATTTAATGGTGATATTTTGGAGTGGGTTCCTTGGTGGGATCAATTTAAAGCCTGCATTCACGAGAACAATGCCCTTGGGGATAGGGAACGATTTAATTATCTATTGATGTATGTAAGCGGTGCAGCGAAGCGAGCTATTGAATACATTGAAGTCACCAGCGCAAACTACGCACGAGCTGTCGAAGTTTTGCAGAAGAGATATGGAAGAAAGCGCATCGTAATTGAACACTTAGTGGACTCTCTACTAAGCATCGAGAAGAAAGAGAAAGTCAACGCAAGCTCACTGAGATACTTACATGACATCATGATCAACCGCTACCACACCTTAGAAGCGCACGAACCCAATCTGAAGTATTGTCACTGCATAATTGTTCCTATACTACAATCCAAATTACCAATGCCAGTTCGGCGAAAGTGGGAGTACGAGCTTTCAAAACTTGAGAGTGAGGAAGATGACAACAAAGTAACCGTAGAGTATTTCTTCAACTTTCTGCGAGCCCACGTGATGTCCGAAGAAGCCTCTGAAGTAGCAAACGCTAAACCACGTGCAACT